>JAOWCC010001634.1:68223990-68593679 GCA_030867875.1 Actinernus sp. WN-2022
GACGATTTCTCCCAGGGGTAGGGGAATCGTCCCTTTCAAATTCCCCTGGTTAGGTCTTCCACGACCTACAATACCCCGTCATTTTGCACGAAATGAGATCGAGGGAGCTGAATTCACTACTGAATCTCGTTACTAACGTTATTTCTATAACATTGAACACTATATATTTTCAACAGAAAATGTAACTTTATTAACACGTCAATGAACTTCATAGTATCTTTAAGGAACAAGACACACTTCAATGTACTTCAGTTAGTAGCTAATAAGGAACAAGACGGAAAGTCTCGGTATATCTCATATCACGCTTTAACTCTTGTATTAAAGAAGAAAAAAACAATCTCCGTAGTTTATAGTTTCAAGACAAACAATTTGAACAAATCCCCCACCACAGTTTTCCAACCCTAAAACAAAGTAGAGCATTTCCCCGACCCCAGGGGCAATGTTTGCATTCAATTCTCCTGTATTCCCCCACATATCTCCGTGGTTAGCCCGGGGATCGACCCCTCGGGGAAGCCGCTGATAGGTGCATTATACGTCGCGTTATTGTTGAATTTAATTTAAATACTTCAATTCGACAGTACAGCGACGTATAAATTGAATATTCATACAGCCGTTTCTTCCGTGTGGTCCACACGGATAAAACGTCTGGACGAATTTAATAATCCAGACAAATACGATTCGATTAAGCCGTACCGTCGAATTTAATTGCTTGAGTTAAAATTTTGTAAAAACATTTCGAAAACTCGACTTGGGCCTGCCAACAGGCAGCCCGAGTAATAATGTATAGGTACGACTGGATAAGTTACATAATAAACTAACCTGTGGAA
This sequence comes from Actinernus sp. WN-2022, assembly GCA_030867875.1. Lineage (NCBI taxonomy): Eukaryota > Metazoa > Cnidaria > Anthozoa > Actiniaria > Actinernidae > Actinernus > Actinernus sp. WN-2022. The sequence goes on from JAOWCC010001634.1 coordinate 68,224,818, forward strand.
CATGCATGCTTGCGAATTCTGTGGCCGTAAACTATTGTTGGTGTTTAAATACTGCATGAAAGTCTTCCTGGGCTTATTAAAGCTTTAAACTTCAGCTTACTAGCTGGTGCGGTTTTCAATTGAGTGTAGTAAAACCAAACGCAAATTATCCACAGCCAGCCAATCATAGGAGCGAATAAGCACAAGTAACTCGTAAATGGCTTCCCTGTGAGCCAGTGACAACCAAAGCAAAACCAAAACCAATTTGCGTGTTTTCACTATTCCCCACTTTAACTATATCAACAACTCGACAACTTTACACTGGTAAATAGGGAACTGGCTGCTGCACACGATTAGCATAGGGTTAGCCCAGCTGCTAGTGAAGCAACAGACCCTGTTTATTAACGTATGTCTCAAACTATTCCTCAAATTCAAACTAATACTGTAATGACTGAAAACTACATATTATGGAATAGCCCACCTGCTGCCCGCCAGGAAAAAAAACCGTTTAGGAGGAAACCTGGTCCCTCCCGATTGCAGATTCAGGCAGTTATACAACCTTGAGGGAGAAAGGTTACAAACTAATACTAACAAACTTGTGTTATCCATGTACTATTAATATAAACGGCGACCACATTAAATTAAAATAGAAGTAACCCGTTAGCAGCGGTGCCAGTCTAGAATGAATTCCTTCAACGAATTCCCGCCGTTATTCCACCAAATCATCTACGTCACATATCTCCATAACAACGGAACTGTCACACGTTCCGTGAACCGTGAAAACATAAATTTGCTGCTATTCTTCGAACCGCAGCAAATAATCATTTGTTTTACTTTGGATTTTGATTGGTTGGTTTACTTTCTCAGCCAATAGGAGAGCTTAGTAAACGCAAAACCAAAACACTTCCGACACTCAATTGAAATCCGCTCTATAAGTAAGCTTAAGCTTGCTTTGCAATTTTCCCAGGTATCATGCATCGCGTATTGACTTCCCGTCACAACAAAACATGAAACAAAGAGAAACAGAAGCATATATCCCTTACCTTTTCCACAATGACTGCAGAACTTCGAGTCTAAAGCAGTTTGCTTACCACAAGATGAGCAAAACATGGCTAGAATAAACTACATGTATGAAAAGCAATCCCAACAATAGAAGCTCAACTTTCACTTCCGTTTCCGCCGTAGCCTTTCTCGTGGTTTTGCCATGATTTTAACGTCTATTTGTGCCGTCGGATTTCATTATAGAGAGAGATCTCCAAAATCAAAAGCTCTCTAAAACCGATCCAAACTAGCCCAAAATAGCAGAGAATACCCAAGGACATAAGAAAAGGACACTCGAGGTACATTTATTACAAAATGTTATTTCATTACCTTGATTTTACCACGATAAGAAATCAATGCAAACTCTATTAGTGAGATGACAAGGAAAATTTCTGGAGAAAACGGTGACTCTAGCGCGCTAGAGCCACAAATCGTGAGCTTGGGCTGCCTGTGACTCGACGTGCATAAAGTTTGTTGTAAAAAGCCGAAGTCGTCTACATTTTCCATTGTCTGTTGTTGTAAAAAAACAAATTGAAGCTAGTTTTTAAGTCTCTGTCCAAATATTGACGATAATTTTCGTCATAACATGGTCAAAATAGCTGTATAAGACGCCTCGTGGATCCACAGCTATGTTGACCATGTTATGACGAGAATCATCGTCAATATTAGGACAGACACAAAATTAAAATGGAATGGGTGAGTATGGAACCTTGCCGATAAACCTGAGTGATATGTTTTGATTTGTTCTTTTCCTTATTTGACTTCAGATTGATCTTGAGAAAATGAGGAGGGCAGAACAAATGATGCACGCGCACAGTCAGTAAGTAGGATTTTTCAGGTATTTGAAAACTCAACGAATACAAAAAACTAATACTAATATAATGGCTTGAGCGAGCACACCAACATAAGCAAGATTGCCAAATTTTAGGGGCTATATTTTTTCTTTACAAAGTTATGAGCTAACAAAGTTTCGAAAATGTTCAGATGTTTGTATGGGGCTTGTCCGCCATCATACAGACGTCTGTAAATTTTCGAATTTTGTTAGCTTGTAACTTTGGCGGTATCTAAAATAACTGATTGAAACTTTGCACAGTTGGTAATTTTAATACACTCTCTCCAACATCTTATTAGTTAGTCATGCATTTTAATACGCTCTCCAACATGTTATTAGGTTTTGTCGCCGATGAGTTTTGATGATTTTTTTAATTACCTGCTAAATCTCCGTTGTTGTTTTCTCGTAGTTTTCTTCGTCACGAGCCTCAATCGCAAAATTGGTTTTCATCGATGAAGTAAAATAAAATATTTTGGTCCTTGCAGAACTAACAAAAATACGCTTATCACCCAAATGTTGGAACATTTTCTAACGGAGCTGTGGGCCAATGAATGTATGACAACTTTGTATGCGGCCGCCATCTTGCTGTCCCGACACCTGTCAATATCCCACTTTCGATATCTGCTTCACTTGTTACTCACAAAGATTAACACACTACACTCGACTCACGGTTGATTTTTACTGAGGGAGGAAAACCGGAGAATGCAGATAAGCAATCAGACAAGAACAAACCTAACTAACATATGGTGCCCGAGCCGGGAATCGAACCCGGGACCGCAGCAGTGAGAGGCGAGTGTTTTACCACTGCGCCAACCTGTATGGAAACCTTTGTGCGTGACAAGTGAGGCATATATCGAAAGTGGGCTATTAATGATGCTTCCACATCTGTCAATCAAAAAGCAGTTCTGACCAATCAGAACGCAGCAATGTTCCCCAGGAAAAATGGCCGCCATCTTGTCCCACAAGCTCGTCAGGAGATGAAAACACAAACTTGAGTTCTTAGAAAAGATTTTAGAAATTCAGCGAAAGATAGGAAATCGATAAATCATTCAGAATGTTACGAAGACTATCACTGAACTAAGCCTTTTCGCCATGTTTGATTTGAATTTAGACATTCGTTCTACGTCCGCACGATACGGCTCTGGAACTCTCTCCCCGCTGCTGCTGTAACTGCCATCACTCTGTCCGCGTTTCAAGCCCAAGATCGTGCCTCCCTCTGAGTCACTTAACTTTATTGTTTGTAAAATTTGATTATTTATTTCTAATTTAATTTTCTGTCACTTGACAATTAACTTAGTGAATTAACTTAGTAGTTTTTAGAACTGGCCACCGACACAGACCGCTGTACCAGCCTCCTGCCGGGATTAGCTTTAAGCTATATATGGCAGTACATATATTTAGATTTAGAATTTCTTCGGGTTAAAGGTTACGGCCGTGTGGAACATAGCAGCAGTAACTAAGGAGGGCGGGGCTTATCATGTATGAGTGGAACTGAATTGGGAGGTGGGGGATGTGTTGGTGAATGATATCAATAATTTTCTCACCACGTGTAATCATTTTCTAATTTGATTTTCGTGATACCCTCTTTCAGAAAATAATTTAATATTTTCATTATTATTTACAGTTCTCCTCGTTCAATAAAAAAAAGCTATTTTGCTTTTATAATTTTGTGTAGGGACTTACCGGAACGGAAAGAAGCCAGTCAAAAACCAAAGAAAGAGAAACCTACGGTTGTGTTGAAACTCGACACCAGCAAAGTCAAAGTCAAGGATACAAAGGTATTGAGAAAGTACATCGCGGATTCTTCATATGCCGGGTACGGTAACGGCTTTGAAGCATTAAATTTGCTTTCCGAATACGCCGGGTACGGTAACGGCATTGGCAAAACATTAAATTGGCTTTCCGAATACGCCGGGCACGATAACAGCATTGGCGTAGCATTAAAACGGCTTATCGAATACGCCAGGTACGTTAACGGCATTTTCGTAGCATTAAAATGGCTTTCCGAATACGCCGTGCACGATAACCGCATTGGCGTAGCATTACAATGGCTTTCCAAATACGCCGGGTACGGTAACGGCATTGACAAAGCATTAAATTGGCTTTCCGAATACGCCGGGTACGGTAACGGCATTGACAAAGCATTAAATTGGCTTTCCGAATACGCCGGGCACGTTAACACCATCGCGTAGCATTAATATGGCTTACCGAATACGCCGGGCACGATAACAGCATTGACGTAGGTATATTTTGGTATATAGTTAAAATGGCTTCCTTGACTTTCTTTCGCTCTTTAATCTAATCAAATAGCAAGTCGTCGCCAAGTGATTTGAAATCCGCTTTTACTATGGTGGCGGCTTGCGAAACTAGAATCAAAACTTCGTCTGTTGTCGATATTATGAAAGATTCTCTTGTTTGTTATATAGTTATCAGTAAAAACGTAATGCATTTCAACCACTTAGTGTGTTGACAATAACTAGGTATTAACAGCCTGCGTCTCAATCTGTTAATTTTGTTGCAGGTTGCGTTAGATTTCTTTGGAAGACCAGTTCAACGAAAAGAAGCTCAAATGAATAGTGAAGGTACTGTAGTCCGTTTTCAGGGCTCGAAAAATATATATGAAAATTTCAGCTTGCGCAAGTTGTTCTAGAGCTTGAAGGCACGCGGTCGAAAGAAATTGGAAAAGGGACTGTTTTGCATTCTCAGCCGACTTAGCCAGCCATAAACTGCGAGCAACTGAAGTCCCTCGATTTTTCGCTGTCACTGTCCCTGGTTTTACCTCGTAATTTTTTTTGGTCGAGCGAAGATTGGGAATGAGTTTTAAAGTAACCCTGGGGGCACGCACACCGGCAGAATTAAAAACGGGTGATTGCCTCTGTTTTCTTTTAGTTTCGGAAACGTGCGCGGAACCGGCTCATCCAAAGCGCATGCGCGTGACGTTTTGCCGCCGTCCGCAGCAAAACGTCACGCGCAGCCGGTCGCGCGCACGTCTCCCCAGTTTCCCGCCGAAACTAAAAGAAAACAGGCACTCAAGCCAATTAAGGCCTGGGATTTCATGGAAACGAGGCTAAATTACTAAATACAGCGCAGACGTCCCAGTTATCAAATATTTATCAAAAGTGTCATATTTGCATATTTTGACGAGCAACGAACATTGGCATGGTTATCGACTAGTTACTGGGAAGCCACGTGACCATCTGAGATCGTACATTTCAAGGCAATATGCTGTTACCTCCCCCCCCCCCCCCCCCCCCCCGCCTCTTTTTTGCGATGTGTCTAGTTTTTTTAAGTAATGATTCGTGTAAGAAGTACAGCACCGAACGGCTTTCAGATGGAGCAAGGTGTTAATTTTGTATTGTGAAAATTCTTGATCTCATTGGTTGAAACATGAAAATCGCCCTAAAGTTTAGGAAAACGTCTAATTTCCTCCAATTTTTCAAAATATTAAAACTACGATTTGCACTGCGGTTCCAAATGTCGTTTATAAAGCAAATAGTATGTTCGGAACCTTATCAATCGTGCCTGTTTCGTAGCTATTGTTTTTGGCTGTTCCTATTGGTTGGAAGATAATTTGTTCATAAAAATGGAATGAAACAAGACTTTTTACTACTTTTATTTCAAAATATTCATAATTATCACCCAGTGTTTTCGTAGACAAATCCCATGTGAGGGAGGCTCAATACCGCAGAACAATGGATTTTATCGTACTTTTTACACGGAGTATTACTTAAACAGAAACCAGTTTGGAGCAAATTTAGCTGCTCCCGCGATTTCTACCGCTGACTGGATTGCAGACCTGTCAATCACCCCTGTTTTAGGTACGTCTGAAATGTTTCGCCAAAAACAACAGAGCTAAACTTAAGACTTTAACAGGTTTAAGTTTTCTTAGCCGGCGCGTTCGATTGACCAGAATAGATGGAATAGTCTCTGGAAATCACTTGTTCAGGCACATTTTGCAGTGTAAGCTACGAACGCTTGCTGACATAAGATATTCAGGGTATATTTTGTATTCCAGTGACCGAAAAATCCTGATGTAAGCGATTTGTAGTGATCATTCTGTGTATTCTTATTGCGAAATACGGTCAATCGAACGCGCCTATAATTCGTAACTGTGAGTTTAGTCAGTTCGAAAATTATTAACTAGAAACGTTACCAAACCCCTATTTGAACAATCTCCTCACATGAATAGCCTGCGTTCTTATCGGCCAGCGGACCATAACGTTTTGCCGCGGTGTGAGGTTTTCAAATTGCTTTGGGTTGCCTGTGGTGCGCTGCGAAGAAACGGGGATTGGGAAGGAGAAGGAAGAGAGTCCAGGAAAGAAAGAAAGATTTCCGCTAGCATGCGTACGCACGTTATACGTAAGCATATTAGCGTATTTTTTTCCTGTTTTTGCAGCCGTGAAAATACTCTCCAATTTCATGCAAGGGTTTTATGTGCTTCTCTTTAGACTGCAGTAAAGCTGGTCGACAGACGGACAGTGCCACACAGGTTATTTGGTTTCGTTTCAACGAAGGCTTCAGCAATGCTGTGAGAAAGAACACCAAGATTCAAGAATTGCTCTAAATACAGTCGAGATACTGGAGTGATAAACGGAGTGTGACTCTTGTTACCCTGGGGATCCTTGTAGTCTGTGTTTAGTATGGTTTATTTTCCTTTGCCTGGTCTCATAGATATTAATATTCCGACTTCGTGCACAGTACAAAATCCAAGCAGGTGATTGGCTCACGACAGTGCTTTATTGGTGACTACAGCACGCTCTGCGCTGAGTTTGAATATTAAAATGGTTAGAGATTTTATTGACAAATATAGGCACTTTCTGACTGTACAATGAACTCGAAATTTCTTCGGCCTCACGAAGTATTCATTATTTTTTATGCATCGTAAAGTGCCCTTATTAGGCAATAAAACACGCACGCCAGTTTCTAACCTTATTAAAATAAAACTCACCAAGATTCTGTCACCATGGTTACCTGATCCATGCAGAGACAGCCGAACCGCCGGCGGAAAATAGCGACAACTTCAAAGACCAAACGTGGAGAGGGCGCCAGAGTTGCAACTCTTAAGGCGATACCCTTCCAATCACGCTACTTCCTAGGCACGAACATAAGGACATCATCCTCGGGTGAAAAATAATACATTTGGGGCCGTTATTGGTGGAAAATGAGCTACTTTTTTTAACAGCCATGTGTATTACTGAAAACCGGTTTCGAATACCTGTTTAATTGACACGTGCACCTAAGTAAAATACTGTCTCTTGCGTGTCCGTGTCCGTTCCCTTATCAATATAGATAATAACTAACTTGTGGCTTTGGAATATATGCACTGATATTGTCTGTCTGCGGGCGGCGGGAAATAATACGCCAAAGTAGTACCAAAATAGGTGTTCCTAAAGTACATCAATTTATTTTACATTCTACTCTTGTGGTATCCAGTTTCAGAGAGAGATTGTGACGTTCACGGCAGTTCAATAACAGTCAAACCGAAACAAAATGTTTCTTGGTAAAAATAATTAATTATGGACGCCCTCGACTCGGGAAATTCATTGACCAATATGTAGAATTTATTAAAAGTATTATTGACATAGGATGACCCTCGAGTATCACGACAATGATCAGACTCTAGCAGCAAAATCAAGCACTGGTGTTCAATCCAACCTATTCCGATGTTTCATAGCATCATAGTCTATAATGTAGTGAATCGTTTAAACCAAACTACTTCCTGATCTACACACTGCATCTGCTCGTCCAGTTCTACATGATTTTTTTCCAAATTACCATCATAGTCTCACCGCGCTGCTGTCAACACTTGTATAGAGATTATTGCGTGTTGAGTTGATTTCCGTTTTGTCAGTACTATTTAATAGTACTGACAAAACAGAGGTGATTGATCGATAGCCTCCGGATAGCCTCCTCTTCACTCTACTTTTCAGGATTGGGTTACCTCAGGTGGGGAGAGACCAGAAACCCAAACTACGGATATTTAACGATTATTCACCAAAGTGGAGGTGAATCCTGAATTGTTTAGTATATACCACACTGCAGGTGAATAGCCAGCACCAAATAATTATTTTATTTTCTGTCAAATGGACAATAACTCGTGCTTGGTGACCGCTGCTTCGCTTGGAGGTGAATATGTAATCTTATAACCCATCAAATATTTTCTCGCGCGTGATTGGTTGAATGTGTCACGTGAGCCGACATTTTCTCCGCGAGCGGGAAATTTCGGGGAATACACCACCTGTGAGCGTATAAGCGCGCGTCAAGGATGATACAACAACAACTTACGTTGTGGCGTCGAAATATAAATACAATAACCTATCTGTGGCGTCAAAATATGCCCTGATATTACGTCCGCGGACATTATCTGATCCGAGAAGAGAATAGTTCCCGAGAGCGAAGCTCTAGGGAAACTGAGCTTCGAGGATCAGATAATGTCCAAGGACAAATATCAGGGAATATCTCGACGCCACAAATAGGTTATTGTATTTATATTCACTGTTTGAGTAACCAATCAGAGCGCGCGAAAAGCGATATTCATTGGTGTGGTATAATTGCTTGCGGAGGAGGCTACAGTTTATATATAATCACTCTGGAGTCAAAAAGAGGCCTCGTTTTATGCTAGACATAACATTATATTTGGTATTTGCTTCAAGCCTATAAACATCCATCAGCCAATGATGGAGGGCAGATTCACCAATTAAGTCGTCTAGCGCATAAGCTCCTTGGCTCGAAGCTGTGAACCATTTCGTATCACCCCAATATTATGTGCCAGCGTCATTCGTTGAGTGATCTGTATCGCCTTACTGGAAAACAACCGACAATCTGTTTTGCATTCTATATACTCTTGTGTTTTGGTATTCAGTTTTAGAGGGAGCCTTATTGGGATGTGGAGTTCAGTTCAGAAAACTTCAAACTCTTCCAATGACTGATTTACCGTCGTAACTGAACTAACTTATTTCTTGTTCAGTACAATGACCAGACACTCCAGAACTGAACCGGATGCAACCTAATTATGGACGCTCACGACTCGGTAAATTCAATCTCAAACAGTTGACCAATACTGACGTAGAATTTATTAAAAGTGTTATTGTCATACGACGTCACCCAAAGCTGATAGCAACTACGCCAACTATAAAATACAGTGCACCTTGACTATCGCTACACTACCAGACTAGCAACAAAATCATAAGCATTATATTGCGTTCAATCCAACTTTTGAATCTTCAATACTTACAACGGTGCGCCATGGGTGACACAGAGACGTTTACTCCACTGGTAGAGGATCTTGGCCATCTCCCCGAGACACCAACCAACGAAACACCTAAGGCATACGATCTACCTGTCGAGGTTCCCACAACTGCCAAAAGCGTGTTGATCTACACTTTTGTCACAACTCGCAACGAGGGGCCATTTCAACGTGGCTACTATGAATTCTACACCAAAGAAGGTGATGCCAAGTACATGATGTACATGAACATAGCGACAGGAACACCTTCTGTGACGATTAACTCGATGAACTCGTGGTTTCCAGTCGCTGCTGACAGGAAGGTTTATGTAGAATTGATTCATCCCGAGGACACGAGCGTCGCACACAAGGAAGGCGTTGCCCCCAAACGTGCTAACAAGTTTGCCAAGCTGTGCTGTGGTGAATGGAGCCAACTGTTTGTGACTGGCTTTAAGTAGATGTTTCTATCACAGTCTTTGTCCTTTTATATAAACTGTTAAAACAAGGGATATTACTTTTCTCAGTTAAAGATGGCACCATATAATTAACACCCAAAAAGCAGCATTTGCATGGCATGCATAATACGAAGGTACTGGTATTGAACCATAATCTTGTACATGGCTTGAAAATACCCGATGGAGTTAATGTGTTAATTAGCCTTTGTATCACAGCAAAGCTTTGGAATAAATACGTTTAGTAAGGACGTTATTCCTGTCTCGGTTCCAGTTATGTCAATCAGTAACCCAACCGCCCCGTAGTGCCGAAATAGTGCTGGCAAGACAGCAAGTTTTTACCATTTAATCGCCGAAACGTTTCGTGTGACTAGGTTGACAAATTGTGTCCTGCTATGACAAATTTCCAAACAATTTATGTTTCTACCAAATCTGCTGTTTGGTAATAGTGTTCGCACTTGAAATTCTGACAAATGTTTGTAAACCACAAACGTCCATCAAAATGAATAACCTATTCTTGGCGCGAAAACCTTTAATGTTTACTTTTTTACCAACCAGCTGTGTTCAAGCGATGCTTCCTAGCAATATCATTGCTTTTATCGTCACCTTCTCATCTTTGCAAAATATAATTTTCGCACAGCAATAACTCCATTCCAGCTCCTTGATATACAAATTATACTGTATCTAGACTCCCACATGCACGTCCGTGACTGACGCCGCTGAAATCAAACTCGACCCGCTGAATCTTGGTTAAACATTTATTTTCACAGCCGAATTATTCCTGAGGGTTATTTTTACCGCCAGTTGAGGATGGGACGCACTTCATTCGATCTCCTATTAGTGAGACTTAATTCGCCCGTTTTTACAGAGGGAAAGCACAAGGTTTAAAAATTGAGTTCCCCCAGCGGATAAAGCCGGTATATCGATAAGCACACGGCGGTTCCTATGCAAATACGGGTGTTTTGTGGAAAGAACAAGTACCGCTTTCGAAGCATTTTGCGATGTTGTAAATGCGCTGTTTGAACTCAGGAACGAAATCAATAAAGATCATTAGAAAATTATTAGAGCTCCCAAGGAGAGTACAGTTTGGCTACTTTAACCGCTATCAACAGCACGATGTTGTAGTACAGGCGATTGTCAATAGCAGAAAGCATTCTCATATATCCTCCAAATGAGGGTGCATTTTGTATTTGCCCTTGTGAGAGCTCAGAATCTTCCAAAGATTGATCAACAACTGAGCGCTCTCTCCATGCATGATGGCGGTAAATGAATGTTCGCGGTGCGGCCTTTCAGCTAGGAATCCGAGCTCAAATTCTATTTGATTGAAGCGTATCCTTGAAAAGAATAGGTGAGAATTGACAAAGCTGTCACTATGTTTCCTGACAATATTTTGTTGGCTCTGAGGCAGGTCGACGGCGCCTTTGAGGATTGGTAGCGCTCGACACTCTTTGGTAGCGCTCAAAAGTACTGTTCGCACTTGTCAGAGGGCAGTGTTGCCGTATTTTTTTTGCAAAATAAATAAAGATTCACCTAGTGCGAACCACGGGACACCTGTTCGCTCATTTTCACTATTGTATAAGTATTAGAAAGGAAGACACGGTGAGCCGAGGTTTTTACTTTTTGACTGCAACGTATAACCCCACGGGGAGCGACGGGACATGCCTTACCATATCCTAGAAGGGAGATACGTCACGCGACATTTTTCGTGACTCATAACGATTCAACCCCTTAGTAACCCCGAAGGGATTTTTTTGTCAAACGAAATGTTCCTCGTACCTCCCCTACGGAGTCGTTTTTTGGTCAACAACGTTGCAGCGAAAAAGTAAAAACCTCGGCTCACAAAAACGAAAATAAAATGTGTTGAAATGTTGTCTTAAACTATAAAACTTGCCAAAAAAAGTCACATCAGGAATGAGAAAATATTTAAACAACTCACATATGTGAATTAAATTAGAGATTATGAAATTTGCAAAGGACTTCTGGTCGGTTTTCTGAACGCTGTGTCTTCCCTTTCAATACTTTATAGCAAGGCGATCAGCAGCGAAAATCAGCGAACAGGTATCGGTGAACTCAAACGCTTAAATCTCACTCAAAACATTATCCGGTGTCTTAAAACTAATGCAGACTACAGTATAATAAATAAGCTACACATTTAGCTGGTTTATTTTACAGCCAGATAACTTTATTGTCCGAATTTTAGGCTGCGAATGAGCAATTTTGGGATAAAAACAAACAGACTACGATAAATTCACAACCACTCTCGCGCGGTAAATATACCACAGGCAACCCACACGCATTCCAATCTTCCAATATTCTAGTATCGGTTAGGGACTCCCTGTGCCTGACATGATCCCTCATCAGTTCTTTGATCTGAAGCCAGCTCAGTACCTCATCTCGGTATTAAAGCGTCAGGAGTACTTTTAAATATTGATATGAGCATCTTTTTGTTTAATATTCGTTTCTGTTAAGAGTAATGGCATCAAATATAGCAGTAAATAGCCTGATTCCTGTTGTTGTAGGCCATGGCCAGCGTCGGTATTTTCACTCGGTCACTTCATGACATAGTAAGAATTCGGGAAAGCCGATCCCAGTGATCGAAAAAAACGAGTGGAAATCACGTTTCGTTATAAATTTCAGCCTCCTGCAAGATGTAGAAAATGAACACTAGCCCTGATATTTGAAAAGTCACCACTACTCCAAAATAAAACTGCATGCAGATCTAGATAGATGACTTTATTTCACATTTAGAATGACACATCCCTAAATATTCACAAGGGATATAGCTATTATTAGCTAAAGGAAAAGTTACATGTATGCTCAATATAATAGCACCTGTGCTTGGACAGTGGATTATAAATAATATTATCAGTTCATTAATCCTACTGTAAAGCACTGATTTCTAAGAATGTTGAAAAGTATGGGTTGGTAAACCCTGCTAAAAAGAATTGTTTTATAAAATACAAAAAAAAAATCAATTACTATTTGTAATATTTTTGAGCAAGTTAAGTTCAGAGAGAATGTGAAGTTGAGAGCAGTTGTGATTGGCCTTTTGCAGGAAACAGTCATGTGCTGGTATAATACTTTGTGAATGAATGAATTGAGCTTGTGACCTCCGGCCATGGGAAAGACATTGCCATGGATGCTGGATGGCAAGCTACCTTTAAAAACGCTGTGTTACAAAGATTGACAATCAATTGGAGGTGGAAAATAGCATTTACAAACAGGTTTTGCTAAAAACACTACCAATCTCGTACAAGTGCCTTTAAATATATTAATTAAGATTCGTTTGTTTGTTTGTACCATTTCAGACCACCTGACTTTTCCCTTGAGTAATGCTTTTTTTATTTTTCTGTATCCCAAGAGGTAATGTACCAATTTCTATAATTGGAAAACAAAGCACCAAATCTTCTGGAGAGCTATCACAATATGGTCTGAAATAGGGCAACAAACAGGCAAGCTGACTACGTCTACTCCATGAACTACATGCATTCACCTATTCCTAGGTGGCCCGAGTTAAGGCCACTCAGGGCCTCTTGTTTTACATAAATCGATGAAGCATACGATTCCACTCACAGCCACAGGGAGCCTGTGGGTTAAATGGCCATCCGCTGAAGTCCTTCGTGCGGACTTCTTCAACGCGCCATATCCGCTATTTTGATTTAGCCAATCGGAATTTTGCGGTTAAAAGGAGAAACGGGGGGCAAGCGCTCCTTTCCCTTTCTTCTCCCCATTCCCCCTCCCCTCCTCTTTCTCTCTCCTCATCCCCCCTCTGCCCCCCCCCCCCCTCCTGCTGCGCTTGGCACACAGGTTGCCCATGGCTGAGTTGATTTCAATTAAAACAATTTTTAACCTGACCTATCAGTCGAGTGCAGGAGAACATTACCCCAGAAGACCGGGTACGGAGCGTTCATTTGTCAAACTAGATTCGTGATGCAGTGTTTTCTCAGATCGGGTTATTTTTATGATTTTTATTTCACTTTGATCGCGGTATATTGTAACAAAAGATGTCTCGTTTATGGCTTCTCTTGTTTGGTCAACCAGCATGGCTGCTAAGTAAGTACTCCCCTGATCATTTGAATTAAAATTACGCGAACGCTTGTGATTGGCTTGCGGCACCGAACACGCGGGAAATATTCTAAATAATACCCCGTCTGTAAGAACTCTTCATCATAGACGAAGTATGGGAGATGGACGCTCTGGGTATTGGACTCTGCTCCTGTCGAGTGGAAGTTTGAAGGAAACCCCGACGGTTGCATGGAAGAAAGTGCCGTTAAATTGTTGGCATTATAGTCTAAATTAAACATTTTGATGAACATTGAGAAAATAAATATACACAAGTTCATCTCTCTGGTCATCGTTTTATTGATAAACTTTGAGAAAAACTCAAGCTCATGAATAATGCATGAGTACTTGCTAATCCTGTGCCATGAATGATATGAGCACATGATGGCCATTGTTTATCATGTTTATTCATGAACATATCTGAATGGCTACTCTTTTTGGTGTTTAACTTGATTCACACTCTAAAGAGGACATTGTAGGGTATTAGGTTCACTGGACAATCTGTGATACAGAGGGGATGTCTTCAAGTCGCGATCTTTTATGTGGAGTACCCCACAGGTTCGGTATTAGGCCCAATGCTCTATTTGCTATATACTTCTCCTCTTGGGGATATTGTCAGACATCATGGTATGCTTTTTCATTTTTATGCTGATTATGCAAATTTAGTTGTCCTTCGAGTCAACATCAGATATATACAGAAGGACGCCGCTCTAAATAACATCCAGGCATGCATTAGTGATATTAACAGGTGGATGTTAGTCAACAAACTAAATGATAAGACAGGTTACGCTCCTAAGTGGACTTCCGGGTTACTTAATTAAAGAAACTGCAGTCAGTTCAAAATTGGGCCGCTCGCCTTATTGTTGGTGGTGGAAAGTATGATCATATTTCACCTGTTCGAATTCTTCAGCTTCTCCACTGGCTACCCGTTGAACAACGAATAACTTGTACTGGATATTACTTCTACATATAAAGCTCTAAATAATCTGGCTCTTATTTACATTCGTAATATGGTAGAGTACTATACTCCTCATCGTAATCTTAGGTCTGCCAATAAGTTCCTTCTGATGGTTCCTACAGCCAATTTAAAGAGCTATGGAGAAAGTGCTTTTTATGTTATTGCGCCAAAACCGGAATTTGTTGCCACTTACTATTAAGTTATGCCCCTAGTGGGAGTCTTCAAAGCTAAGTTAAAAGCATATTTATTTAAGGAAAGTTTTTATTAGTTTAGTTATTGCTTAGATCGTAAGATATTTTTTTGGACGTTTATGATAAAGGCGCTATATAAATGTAGAATTATTATAAACGAGAAAACCTCGCCATTGTGAAAAATATGCATTTTATCGGCCTTCCCACTCGGGGATATAGGATTCACCTCTAGCCTGCAGAAAGGCGCTTTGAGGAGAGACCCCCAAAAGTATATCTTGCATACGAGCGAAGTGAGTTCGTTCCGATCAGAGCGTTTTCCTCTCTCGTGACAGTCTCCTTTTTCCATTTTCGCGCGGCCAAAATAATTGTATCACTTTCTCTGCATCGAAAACCAAGGACTAATTCACCTTGGGTGCCGTCCTCGGGCGAAACCCTCGCTGAATAAATCCCATATTCCGTCGCTCCAGGCTGATAACCCTTACACTGACTCTTATCCAATTTTTCATAAACTAAATTGTTTTTTAAACAAATGTTCAATTGAGACCATATTGCCAACAATTTAATGGCAATTTGTTCCAACAGTCTGGATTTATTTTAACACATGTCCTCGACATGTATTCTCTGCTATTTTTGGTTAGTTTTGATCGTTTCTATTTAGCCCGAAAAAGCGGAGAATAGTGAAGGACACAAGAAAATGGATAAACAATGTAATTTGTTTGAAAGATACAGGGTTAACACCGCCATACTGTTGGTGGACCTTTGTACCCCTAGCCACGCTTGGCACAAATGACCCTAAAATCTATCACTTTGCTATATTTTCAAAAGTTTCCAACGTAAAAGATTGATTTTTTGTGGGAGGATGAAGACCGATGACCTAAACGAAATCCGATGCTTTGAACTACCGTAGTCATGTTGATGACGTCACAGTTACGTCATATATCCATTTATAATAGGTTTCTCGATGTTTTCAATTACCATTACCATCAGTAAATTTTATATTTTCGATTTCCCATCATGTCGACAATAAAGAAACCGAAAACCCGATTTCGATTGGTTAAGAGGGAGAAAAGTTATGAAATTTTGAATTTAGGCAATATTCCCGCCAAAATTTGGCGGGAAATATTCAATACATAACCATTTACAAAATAACTTCTTCATTCATCTTTTAGAGTTTAAAATATTTGTTTACGACAGTCTAGCAATCAAAAGAGTAAATCGGTACCCACAACCGTATGTTTTTAGAATTTTCAATTTTTGAGAGAAAATACTTTAAAATTCACAGGGAAAAAGAGGAAACGTCATTATGACGTCATATATTTTTGAAAATGTCTTTTAAAAATAACTATTCGAGTATTTTTCGGATTTTAAAGAGGAACTGTACTTACTGTACACTGAATCGCCGCAATATGGTCTTTTTATGTTTCTTCAATTTAGAAAGCACGACAGATGTCAGACCCATGACGTCAGAAAATGTGACGTCACAGGAAACTTCAGTTCTTAATTACTCAGCAAATATTTATCGTAGAGACTTTAAAATTGCGGCAATCAAAAACACACATTTATGTTGTTGTGATAACATGCTTTATTTCAAACGTATAGGTAACGAACAATTTGACCTAAAAAGGAGTCGTTCGTTATGACGTCATACTAACGTCAATATACAAATGTGTTTGATGCTAAAGATGTTATTACATTTTAATATTAACATACGAAAATTTTGTTAAATTTGACAGCGAATTAAACAAGATGTGCTGGTTTATATATTTTTGGCTCACTTTTAGTGATCGATTTTGAGGTAACTTATGCCATGCGTGAGCGGCTTTAGCTAATTATAAGGTGGCCATCTTGGATTCAAAGCGAGGCAATCCTTTGTTTTTGCCTCGGCACTGAGGGCTATCAGAACGAGTTTAGCCCAGCAAAAACAAACGATTGCCTCGCTTTGAATCGGCCAAGATGGGCACCGGGTGAAACTCTGAATTGGTCACTTTAGAATATATAGAGTAGGGGACTGGGACCGAGTGTGGGGATTAATCTTATTAAAAATATACCCTAACACGAGAAAGATCACATAATAATTTAATATCTTCACCAAATATTAGGATGTTTCGGTGAATATGAACTGAATAACAAGCTTTAATAAGTCGCTAAAATAATAAGAGATAACAGGAGCGTCTATCTCCTGTACTGTATATTTGAGTTGGCATATTTACACCTTGGGCTATTTATAGAACCAGGTTGCTAATACTTCTTTTGATAGAATATGCGAACACTGAACGCATGAACGAACGGTACAGGCTATTATCTCCGCCGTTATTGTTTTTCTTTCGAATAAAGAAAAACATTTATTCGTGGAAAAAATACATTTAGGAAATAACGAATGAAAAGTCCGAAGACTACAGCAAAGCTGATATACAACGTAAAATTCCAACACAAAGCACTACGGTTAGCTAGGCCTGACATGAAAAGCGCTCGGACTAGATTGCAGCCATAGACAGCTGTTTCGTTCTTATTAGAACTCGTCAGTATGGCATAGCAAACAGAACACAGGTTTCGGTGCCACTGCACTACCGACCCGGGACTGAGCTAAAGAGCATCTAGTTTCGAGCACACAGAAATGTTTGGTTATCGGGTCACACGTCATTACGTGTGGCGAAAAGCCAAAAACCAAACAAATCTGAACCTAACATGTCAGTGCCTTGTGAGAAATAGTTATGCTGGCCAGACCAGCTTTATAAATGATGACAATAACAGGAATATTCGGATCCATATAAGACCTACGGTACAAAAATCCATAATAGAAAACACATAAGCAAATACCGTGAACAAACATCCTGTAAAAATACGTTGGATCCGAAGTGAGGACCTATGCAGCCAAAAATATGAAAAATAACGAATGAAAAGTCCGAAGACTACAGCAAAGCTGATATACAACGTAAAATTCCAACACAAAGCACTACGGTTAGCTAGGCCTGACATGAAAAGCGCTCGGACTAGATTGCAGCCATAGACAGCTGTTTCGTTCTTATTAGAACTCGTCAGTATGGCATAGCAAACAGAACACAGGTTTCGGTGCCACTGCACTACCGACCCGGGACTGAGCTAAAGAGCATCTAGTTTTTAGGAAATACATTTATTCGTGGGGAATAATCTAAAAATCAGCCCAAGGTGTAAATCCGCCAAATCACAGATATGGACGCTCCAGGTAATGTGCTCCTCGAGAGAAATGCAAGAGACCGGACAAGAGAAGCGTCCCCTGTAACCATACATACTCTCTTTGGGAAGGTACATTGAATATGGAAAGGGGGGAGTGGTATGAAGATGCGGCTGAAATTGAAACTGAACAATTTCAGCACCCCCTTGTAACTTCAGTATTTTTTCGACCCTCCCGCTACATACCCTAAAATATTTTCAGACTCCCCTCACTGATCTTCATAACCCCCTTTCCATATTAAATGTACCTTCCCTTATTTTAGCGATTTTAGCGTCATATCAGTTAATATCAAACCAATCTTCAAACACTAAATTTTATGTAATATTTCTTGCGTTGGTTAATTTTTTCTACATTCGGTCCCAGTCCCCTACTCGTTTCTAAAGAATAACATGACAGCTTTTGGAGGGCATAATATTTTAGCCCGCGTAGTACCATTTGCGGTAGTGGCGTAGTACCATTTGCGGTAGTAGCGTAGTAACATTTGCGCTGGTAGCGTAGTGCCATTTGCGGTAGTAGCGTAGTGCCATTTGCGGTAGTAGCGTAGTGCCATTTGCGGTAGTAGCGTAGTGCCGTTTGCGGCCCGATTATAGCGAGTACTGCCAGGACTGAAAACCAAAATATGACCCGACGTCCGACGAAAGTCATTTTGTAAATATAATTTGGCATTATTAGAACATTTGATGAATGTAATTAGACTCGAAAATTCAGTTGACTTAAATGACTGCAAGAGAGTTTCAATACACAGTTTATTATTGTCGATGTTGTACATCGATTTACCGTGAAAGCGCCGATTTCATTATACGAATGCAGGTGAATTTACTAGGCGGGAAAATGCTAAAATACCAAAAAACTCAAATTACATTCAATCAATGGCCGTATGAAACGAAAGTTTAAAAACAGGGAAGAATCCCGGGGAAATGTATAAAGCCGAGAAAAAGAAACTTCTGCAGCGCACTCGATCAACACAACTGACTCGGATGGCGACTCAAAATCCTGACTCCAACCCAGAATGAGAAATTAGTAGCCGAACCACAGGCAGGTCTCACGGTTTGCTACAAATTCTAGCCACAAACCGTGAGATTGGGCTGCCTGTGGAGTTCATCCTCCTTGGCCCTCGATGATCTGTTCCCCCAATTTATTTTACCATGTTTTTCTTTCAATCAAACGAAAATCCTACGAATGGAAAGCGCATTTTCTTTCATATGTAGTTATGATAATGAATCATGTTTGCCGCGTAGCACTAGTAAGTGTAAAGTGTAAAGATATAAAGTGGTAAGCTGTAGTGCTAAGTGTGCACGCCCTACGAGGGAAAGAGAAAAAATCTCTGACCCAAGTGGGACTCGAACCCAACGTCCTCCAGGTTACATGTCTGGCGCTCTACCAACTGAGCTATCAAGTCAGATGAGAGCAATCGTGGGTATTGGTGCGTTATATGGGGTCACGGCGATTATATATGTATATGTAGTTATGATAATGAATCATGTTTGCCGCGTAGCACTAGTAAGTGTAAAGTGTAAAGATATAAAGTGGTAAGCTGTAGTGCTAAGTGTGCACGCCCTACGAGGGAAAGAGAAAAAATCTCTGACCCAAGTGGGACTCGAACCCAACGACCTCCAGGTTACATGTCTGGCGCTCTACCAACTGAGCTATCAAGTCAGATGAGAGCAATCGTGGGTATTGGTGCGTTATATGGGGTCACGGCGATTATATATGTATATGTAGTTATGATAATGAATCATGTTTGCCGCGTAGCACTAGTAAGTGTAAAGTGTAAAGATATAAAGTGGTAAGCTGTAGTGCTAAGTGTGCACGCCCTACGAGGGAAAGAGAAAAAATCTCTGACCCAAGTGGGACTCGAACCCAACGACCTCCAGGTTACATGTCTGGCGCTCTACCAACTGAGCTATCAAGTCAGATGAGAGCAATCGTGGGTAGAGCGCCAGACATGTAACCTGGAGGTCGTTGGGTTCGAGTCCCACTTGGGTCAGAGATTTTTTCTCTTTCCCTCGTAGGGCGTGCACACTTAGCACTACAGCTTACCACTTTATATCTTTACACTTTACACTTACTAGTGCTACGCGGCAAACATGATTCATTATCATAACTACATATACATATATAATCGCCGTGACCCCATATAACGCACCAATACCCACGATTGCTCTCATCTGACTTGATAGCTCAGTTGGTAGAGCGCCAGACATGTAACCTGGAGGTCGTTGGGTTCGAGTCCCACTTGGGTCAGAGATTTTTTCTCTTTCCCTCGTAGGGCCTGCACACTTAGCACTACAGCTTACCACTTTATATCTTTGCATTTTCTTTCAGTTTGGGCACAGGCTAACCATCCTCCCATTTTGTGTATTTGTCACTGATGTTTTAATAATCCATCATTTCTTAGCAAATTGTGAAATAAAATACCTTTTGACTTGATTCTGCTGTATGTGTGTTGATTTAGTGTGCGCTCATAATACAGCTCGGGTTTCCTGTGGCTCATGATTGTTTTTTATGTAGTTGGCGAGATGAGCCACAGGAAGCCCGAGCTATATGTAAACAATCATGAGCCACAGGAAACCCGAGCTGTATTATGAGCGCGCACTAAATCAACACACATACAGCAGAATCAAGTCAAAAGGTATTTTATTTCACAATTTGCTAAGAAATGATGGATTATTTTAAAACATCGGTGACAAATACACAAAATGGGAGGATGGTTAGCCTGTGGTTTGGGCCGTCAAAAGAGCACAAAGGCAATCGCCTCGTTCCCAGTGCCTCCTCGACTGAAACATCGAAAAATCACTGGACTAGTGCCCATTCTTTTTGTGAATTTCACGCGCGGAAACTTGAAATTCAAAGCTTTCGTAGTTTCGGCTTTGTTTGTCGCGATCGATCGCCTTGATCGTTCCAGTTAAGTATAAAGCCATAAGAGTTTCATTTGCCTACCTTCTTCGTTTAATACCTAGGAGGCATGGAAATGTGATGTATACGACAGGAGGTTAAGAATACCAGGGCAAGGAATAACAGAGGGAGATATGGCAGCATCCAGTGACCGAGTGCCATCCGCCATTTTGTCAACGAAAGAACTTGCAAAGTACGTTACTTTTAATAGTGATACGTGTTTAGGCTATTATTAAAACTACAGAATACCAGGTCCATTTCTGGATGTGTTGCAAAGAGCCACTGGCTCGGTGGCTCGGCATTCGTCGATCTATTGAGCCACCGAGCCATTGAAATATATGCTTCAGGTGCGCGGTGCCTTGCATATTCAGATCGGCTATATACCGAGCCACTAAAATATGCCTTGCATAAAAAGAAGAGATCGACTACCAAGCCACAGCTTAGTTGCAGAATACCCCCTCCACTCAAAAGATCGCTTGAAAACTGCGCTAAATTCTCCACTTTAGTTCAGGTGCAGGTGTATTTAGACTCGTTCTATGAATGATTTTGGGTCGAAATGGTTAGGTTTTTTTAATTATTTCAGGGTTAGGTTTTTAGAAGGTTTGTATGAAAAAGTTGAGAAATGAATTATTAATGAACCAAAGGAGGGAGTATTCTGCAATTACTTATTCATAAACGAAGAGATCGACTACCGCGCCACCAAAATAATCACCTCAAATATAAATGCACCCTTTGCCGTTTGCGTCAGACACATTGAAATTATATCCGGGTGCGGGATTATATTCAACTACCGAGCCAATGAGAAAAATATATGGGCTTCCATGTTTATGTTAATTGTCAGACTACGTTTTATAGATAAATCGGATTTGAATTTATATACGTTCAGTTGACACTTATAACCCGTTTCTGGTCCGATTTTCAGCGAATTAAGTTTTACCTCCATAGTCAATTCTAATCTTTATTATTCATATTGTAAAATATTATTGAGTGTAAGTAAATCATTTGTTGTTGTTATAGGCTCAATCCCAGTTTCTGGGAAACTACCCACCCACCCCTCCCTTGGATATGCATCATTTTATTAATGATTTTAAAACCATTAAAGTGCACCTAACGTTTATTTTGTTATCATAAATTATATTGATTCTATCAAGTTTTGAGTACTTCTGTGAAGAAAGTTTTAGTTCTGACAACTCAATGTTCTACGTTAAACTTTGTTTGAAATCGTAAAAATGTGACATTTCCTGACCCATGACCATGTAAGCAAAAGCCTGGGTCGATCCCTGGGTTGATGTAATCTCCTTAATGCATGGCGTCTTTCTATCACAACAACATCGATTTACAGAGAATATACACTGTTTGCGAGTTGTTAGTACTAAAGAAAAAAGTCATTTTAGTCAACATCTTAAGTATTTATTCAAATTATTGCAAAGTCGAATCAATTATATGACATCTACCCAGGGATCGACCCAGGCTTTTACTTATGCGGTCAATTGGGTCAGAAAAGGTCACATTTTCACAATTCCAAAGAAGCGTAGAACAATAAATTATTCTCTGTAAACCAAAACTTTCTTCACAGAAGTACTCAAAACTTGATGTAAAATTGATATTGATGATAACAAAATAAACGTTGGCACACTTTAAAGGTGTGGGGGAGGGGTGGGGGTTTCCCAGAAACCGTGATTGTCACATCCTTGTTATAGAAGACTGAAGTGTGGTAAAACGTATAAGCTGAAATTTGCTGTATTATAATTAAATTGTCTCACACATACATGTGGACTTGGAAATCCAATACAGATGTTATTAAGGTAATTCCATTAAAAATGAAGCTGAAATTAACTTTTTTTTAAACTTCGCCCAGTTATTCTCCCAAGCAACGTCTCTCTCAAAATGCAATAAGAATAGGGAGTCACCAATTTCTCGTTTTTGTGTGAAGTAGCTGCATTGAATTTATAGTAATTTAAAGATTCCACAGCAGAAACGTGAAATGTCAACATGAGTAAACAGTGGCCATTAACTGCTAGGTCATACTGTTCATAGCGAACAAATTAATGAATATTTTATGCACAGGCATCCCAGACCTCCTATATATCCTATAATTTGTATAGGATCCTATAAATAGCCTATATTTCAAGAAATCCTCCTATGTTTCCTATAAATAGGATGTATGCTGAGTGATACATTTATATTTTGCACTTTTTAGCATTTTTGTTGTGAATTAACAAAAGCAAAATTCTTTCCTATCAAAAAAAACAACAGGTTTGATCAAACACATTAAAAGTTCACATGTTTTAAAAATTGTGTGTTTATTGTTCACTATTTATTGTTTGAAAGCTATTTTAGCTCCTATAAAGTGCCTATATTTTGGAAAAAAATCCTATATTTTCCTATATTTAGAACTTGCACAGCCTATATTTCCTATCAAATTTGTCCAAAAAGTGGCTGGGATGTATGTACGCAGTATGTACCGTATACCAAACTTATTTAATGTAGTAAGCTTAAAATTTACTACGAGTGGACACTGACTACTACAGCAGAATACAACAAAATCTGCTTTGTTTAATAGTATCCCTACACAAGCGTAAAAATAGTTACTTTCAGCATAATAAACAGTATTAATTTGCATAAGAATATCTAAAGCATCCAGAAATTTAAAATTTCTTATACTTTGGTACATCATTGTAGCTGTTGGCCAACCTTGCTCTGGTTAAATATATGGAAGAAAAAAGCGTGGGCACCATTTTTGTTTTGGAGATATTTTGCAAAATATTGCAAATTTAGCTCCAAAACAGACCTTTTCCAAGGCAGGACTGGAGCGAGTTTCGTAAAATCATCTTAAATTGCCCATTCAAATTAACTAAGTTTTCATTGCCAATGTTAAATAATTTAAGTGTTAAAATATGTAAGATTCAGTGATACACCCAAACACAGATGTTTGTACTATCTATGATTTTAGATTTAACCATCTTGCACAGTTAAGATACATGTATATAATATTATATGCTGACATTGCAAAACAGGGGAATCACCTTATTTTTTTTTGTCATTTGCACCTGACTACTGAGCCTGGGCTACTAGCTGTTGTGTGGTAATCTTAGCTTTGAACACTTCTCTCCCTTAAAATTTTACCCCTTAGATCCTTGGGTCTGGTCAGTAAATGGTCATCTTCAAAGAAGTCCCAAATATCCAAAAGTAAGTTTGATGATTGCTTCCCTGCTAACAGAGGCCTCTCCTCTTCTGTCATTTTTTATATTTACCTGAGTGGAGAGACCTCTGCTGGTAGCCAACATGTAATTGTATACATGTAGTACAGTTGTTCAAATGAATGTCAGGACTTCTGAAAGGAATATTGAATTTTGGCCTTTGAAAGACATGCAAAGCTCCCCAATGATCTATTCCAATATAGAAAAATTATTCCCGAATAGGTGACTAAAGTGGTGGATATTTACTGAGCCGCAAAATGGTGAGGTATAAATATCCACTGCTAGTCACCAACACTGAGGGGAATAATATTGTTTTAGTATATACATTGTAACACAAGTTAAATAGTCAGCCTCGAATTAGCTATTTTATTTTCTGTCGGAAAGTTCAAGAAGCCTGTTTACAAGTGAACACTTCAGACACACCATTTTATCGCCAGGAGGTGAATAGTGGAGGATAATTTCCGAGTTTCGTTTTATCAGACTAGCCTATTTGATGGTGATTAATTGTTTTGTAAAGGCCGGTACATGTAATTGACACATGCTGCAACATTTCCTGCAACATTGCATGCAACAATTTCAGAGGTGGACACATTGCAATTTCACTTTTGCAGCATGCATGTGACTGTACCATATTATTCAACTTTTAGTTGATTATACTACTAAGGCAAGCATTGATCTTTGCTGCCAACTGACTCTAGATTTTACAGGAACTAGGCATCCATTATTTTTGTTGTTGTTACAGTAATGTACAGTTATTATGTTTGATGTGTAGTACTTGACTTGATACATGGGGTGATTACCGTTGACACCAAAAAAACAAAACAGAAATTCTGGTTATTTTATTCTGAATTTTTTGGAAAATATGGATACTGGTAGACTGCTAGTACTGTAACCCTGGTGGAAAACTTGGACAGGATCCTGAGTAGGATCCTGACAGGATCCTGCATAGGATCCTAGTTTAAGGATCTTGTTTAGGATCCTGTAGGATCCTGTAGGATCCTGACACAGGATCCTGTAGGATCCTACAGGATCCTACTCAGGATCCTACTCAGGATCCTACACAATTCCTATAGGATCCTGAACGATTTCCTGTAGAATCCTGAATGATTTCCTATAGGATCCTGGGCTATTTCCTGTAGGATCCTGGGCTATTCCTGTAGGATCCTGGGCTATTCCTGTAGGATCCTGGGCTATTCCTGTAGGATCCTGGGCTATTCCTATAGGATACTATAGGATCCTGGGCTATTCCTATAGGATCTTGGGCTATTCTCTGTAGTATAAATTTATACATATGTACATGTACATTGTAAGCATGGCTAAACATGGTTCAAGATAACTAAACATGGTTCAACATGGTTGTAGAAGGGATTTGCAAGCAGTGTAAACTACATGATACCAGTTGAGTTAATCCACTTTTCCCACTCTTTTTGGTCTCTCCGGTGGACGCCTGTGTCATTTTTAAGTCGTGGATGCACGCAAGCACAGAAACAAGTTATCAGGATGGTTGGGGAAATCGGCTCACTTAATGCTCACTCATTCACTAAGATGTTAGCATAATGGAATGCTTGGAATGAAAATCTTTCATAATCAATATTTGATTTAATTAATAACTGAACATCGATGTGCAACATAACTGCTGTTGGAATTGACATTGCTCAGACAAGTCCTCGTTGCCGGTAATACCCTCTTGCTACTAACTGTAAAGTGAAGGCATGCAGGCATATTATTATTTATTTAATTTGTATACATGTACTTGAATGAGCAGCTGTGTATGCTCATGTGCTAATACCAGCTGGGTTCCACCGATAGTGACATAAAATCCTTAATTTTAATGGCAGTTGGCTCAAACTTTGACAGACATGGTATTGGGTTCCCATAAATCACTTAGTGTTGATGTCATAACGATGACATCAACGTTCACATCATTTTAAGTACGGTACAATGTATATGATGCCCATATCTCCCTTACTTCTAAAGACTAATGCCAGCCGTGGCTAATATAAACTTTGTTGTAACAATGACATCATTGCATGGTCACATCATTTTTAGTACACACCTGTATCTCCCCCACTTCTAATGGCAGGCAGCTCAAACTTTGACATACATGGTATTGGGTCCCCATAAATCACTTGGTGGTGATGTCCTAACGATGACATCAACGTTCACATCATTTTAAGTACGGTATATGATGCCCATATCTCCCTTACTTCTAATGCCAGCCGTGGCTTATAAACTTTGTTGTAACAATGACATCATTGCATGGTCACATCATTTTTAGTACACACCTGTATCTCCCTCACTTCTAATGGCAGGCAGCTCAAACTTTGACATACATGGTATTGGGTCCCCATAAATCACTTGGTGGCGATGTCCTAACGATGACATCAACGTTCACATCATTTTAAGTACGGTATATGATGCCCATATCTCCCTTACTTCTAATGCCAGCAGTGGCTTATAAACTTTGTTGTAACAATTATGACATCATTGCATGGTCACATCATTTTTAGTACACACCTGTATCTCCCTCACTTCTAATGGCAGGCAGCTCAAACTTTGACATACATGTACATGGTATTGGGTCCCCATAAATCACTTGGTGGTGATGTCCTAATGATGACATCAACGTTCACATCATTTTAAGTACAGTATATGATGCCCATATCTCCCTTACTTCTAATGCCAGCCGTGGCTTATAAACTTTGTTGTAACAATGACATCATTGCATGGTCACATCATTTTTAGTACACACCTGTATCTCCCTCACTTCTAATGGCAGGCAGCTCAAACTTTGACATACATGGTATTGGGTCCCCATAAATCACTTGGTGGTGATGTCCTAACGATGATGTCATTGTTCGCTTGAGTTTAAGTACATGCCCATATCTCCCTCACTTCTAATGGCAGGCAGCTCAAACTCTGACAGACATGGTATTGGGTCTCCATAAATCACTTAGTGGTGATGTCCTAACGATGATGTCATTGTTTGCTTGAGTTTAAGTACATGCCCATATCTCCCTCACTTCTAATGGCAGGCAGCTCAAACTTTGACATACATGGTATTGGGTCCCCATAAATCACTTGGTGGTGATGTCCTAACGATGATGTCATCGTTCGCTTGAGTTTAAGTACATGCCCATATCTCCCTCACTTCTAATGCCAGCTGGCAGCTCAAACTCTGACAGACATGGTATTGGGTCCCCATAAATCACTTGGTGGTGATGTCCTAACGATGATGTCATTGTTTGCTTGATTTTAAGTACATGCCCATATCTCCCTCACTTCTAATGGCAGGCAGCTCAAACTCTGACAGACATGGTATTGGGTCCCCATAAATCACTTAGTGGTGATGTCCTAACGATGATGTCATTGTTTGCTTGATTTTAAGTACATGCCCATATCTCCCTCACTTCTAAATTGCCAGCTGCCAGCTCAAACTCTGACAGACATGGTATTGGGTCTCCATAAATCACTTAGTGGTGATGTCCTAATGATGATGTCATTGTTTGCTTGATTTTAAGTACATGCCCATATCTCCCTCACTTCTAATGGCAGGCAGCTCAAACTCTGACAGACATGGTATTGGGTCCCCATAAATCACTTAGTGGTGATGTCCTAACGATGATGTCATTGTTTGCTTGAGTTTAAGTACATGCCCATATCTCCCTCACTTCTAATGGCAGGCAGCTCAAATTCTGACAGACATGGTATTGGGTCCCCATAAATCACTTAGTGGTGATGTCCTAACGATGATGTCATTGTTTGCTTGAGTTTAAGTACATGCCCATATCTCCCTCACTTCTAATGGCAGGCAGCTCGAACTCTGACAGACATGGTATTGGGTCCCCATAAATCACTTAGTGGTGATGTCCTAACGATGATGTCATTGTTTGCTTGATTTTAAGTACATGCCCATATCTCCCTCACTTCTAAATTGCCAGCTGCCAGCTCAAACTCTGACAGACATGGTATTGGGTCTCCATAAATCACTTAGTGGTGATGTCCTAATGATGATGTCATTGTTTGCTTGAGTTTAAGTACATGCCCATATCTCCCTCACTTCTAATGGCAGGCAGCTCAAACTCTGACAGACATGGTATTGGGTCCCCATAAATCACTTAGTGGTGATGTCCTAACGATGATGTCATTGTTTGCTTGAGTTTAAGTACATGCCCATATCTCCCTCACTTCTAATGGCAGGCAGCTCAAACTCTGACAGACATGGTATTGGGTCCCCATAAATCACTTAGTGGTGATGTCCTAACGATGATGTCATTGTTTGCTTGATTTTAAGTACATGCCCATATCTCCCTCACTTCTAAATTGCCAGCTGCCAGCTCAAACTCTGACAGACATGGTATTGGGTCTCAATAAATCACTTAGTGGTGATGTCCTAACGATGATGTCATTGTTTGCTTGATTTTAAGTACATGCCCATATCTCCCTCACTTCTAATGCCAGCTGCCAGCTCAAACTCTGACAGACATGGTATTGGGTTTCCATAAATCACTTAGTGGTGATGTCCTAACGATGATGTCATTGTTTGCTTGATTTTAAGTACATGCCCATATCTCCCTCACTTCTAAATTGCCAGCTGCCAGCTCAAACTCTGACAGACATGGTATTGGGTCTCCATAAATCACTTAGTGGTGATGTCCTAACGATGATGTCATTGTTTGCTTGAGTTTAAGTACATGCCCATATCTCCCTCACTTCTAATGGCAGGCAGCTCAAACTCTGACAGACATGGTATTGGGTCCCCATAAATCACTTAGTGGTGATGTCCTAACGATGATGTCATTGTTTGCTTGAGTTTAAGTACATGCCCATATCTCCCTCACTTCTAATGGCAGGCAGCTCAAACTCTGACAGACATGGTATTGGGTCCCCATAAATCACTTAGTGGTGATGTCCTAACGATGATGTCATTGTTTGCTTGATTTTAAGTACATGCCCATATCTCCCTCACTTCTAATGGCAGGCAGCTCAAACTCTGACAGACATGGTATTGGGTCTCCATAAATCACTTAGTGGTGATGTCCTAACGATGATGTCATTGTTTGCTTGATTTTAAGTACATGCCCATATCTCCCTCACTTCTAATGGCAGGCAGCTCAAACTCTGACAGACATGGTATTGGGTCCCCATAAATCACTTAGTGGTGATGTCCTAACGATGATGTCATTGTTTGCTTGAGTTTAAGTACATGCCCATATCTCCCTCACTTCTAATGGCAGGCAGCTCAAACTCTGACAGACATGGTATTGGGTCCCCATAAATCACTTAGTGGTGATGTCCTAACGATGATGTCATTGTTTGCTTGATTTTAAGTACATGCCCAAATCTCCCTCACTTCTAATGCCAGCTGGCAGCTCAAACTCTGACAGACATGGTATTGGGTCTCCATAAATCACTTAGTGGTGATGTCCTAACGATGATGTCATTGTTCGCTTGATTTTAAGTACATGCCCATATCTCCCTCACTTCTAATGCCAGGCAGCTCAAACTTTGACATACATGGTATTGGGTCCCCATAAATCACTTGGTGGTGATGTCCTAACGATTATGTCATCGTTCGCTTGAGTTTAAGTACATGCCCATATCTCCCTCACTTCTAATGCCAGGCAGCTCAAACTTTGACATACATGGTAAATTTGGGTCCCCATAAATCACTTGGTGGTGATGTCCTAATGATGATGTCATTGTTCGCTTGATTTTAAGTACATGCCCATATCTCCCTCACTTCTAATGCCAGCTGGCAGCTCAAACTCTGACAGACATGGTATTGGGTCTCCATAAATCACTTAGTGGTGATGTCCTAACGATGATGTCATTGTTTGCTTAATTTTTAGTACATGCCCATATCTCCCTCACTTCTAATGCCAGCTGCCAGCTCAAACTCTGACAGACATGGTATTGGGTCTCCATAAATCACTTAGTGGTGATGTCCTAACGATGATGTCATTGTTTGCTTGATTTTAAGTACATGCCCATATCTCCCTCACTTCTAATGCCAGCTGCCAGCTCAAACTCTGACAGACATGGTATTGGGTCTCCATAAATCACTTAGTGGTGATGTCCTAACGATGATGTCATTGTTTGCTTGATTTTAAGTACATGCCCATATCTCCCTCACTTCTAATGCCAGCTGCCAGCTCAAACTCTGACAGACATGGTATTGGGTCTCCATAAATCACTTAGTGGTGATGTCATAATGATGACATCATTGGTTATGTGATTGTAAGTACATGCCCGTATCTCCCTCACTTCTAATGCCAGGCAGCTCAAACTTTGACAGGCATGGTATTTGGGTCCGGCCCATAAATCAATAATAGTGGTGATGTTGTAATGATGATATCATCTGTCACTTGGTTTCACAGGCTAGTCACTGGCTAATTCACAACAGCAATAATAACTTAAACTTTGAAAATTTTGACATGTTTACCCTAATAAGAGCACACTAATTAAAAATACACTTTGCATCCACAAGTTCGCCATTGAGGTGATGTAAATGGTACATGTAAGCACCCCTGGTGTCAAAAGAAAAACAAGATTATCATCATGTTTTAAATTCTTGTTTCATTAAAACAGGGCAACCCTTTGCAAATTTGGTGGTCATTGACTTTGAATCAACTTGTTGGAAGGAGAAGAAAATGAACTATGCTCCAGAAATAAGTAAGCAAACAAATATCTCATTGCAGTATGAAACAGTGAATTAATTTGCCATAAGTAGATGATTATTTCCTTCACTTTTGTGGAAATTTACATTCCACAAAAGTTATACATGTATGTCTTGACTGTATATGAATTACAGTTCAAGACACACATTAATTTGTGTAAATTTAAATATGTTTGAACTCTCTTTGATTAACAATTTATTACCATTATATTATTCACAGTTGAGTTTCCAGCAGTTCTGGTCAATACATCCACTGGGGGTATTGAATCAGAGTTTCGTCAGTATGTCATGCCTTCAGAGCACCAAAGACTCAGCGAGTTCTGTACAGAACTCACTGGAATTACTCAGGTACATATTACTGACATTGTACAAAGCATAAGTTTTCATTCCACCTACATGTATTTCATAATATTGCAAACTAACTGAATTACGATTCAACAGTTACCCTTAGGCTATTGTTAAACTACTGTACAATATACAAGATTAATTGACAATCTTCCATGTGACATGCAATGTCAATCAACTAATGTGGGCTCAATTAATGCAAGTGACAAAAATAATGCCATGTTTGCCAATGTGCAGTCACACATTTCTGATAAAAAAAGTTTCAAAACTTCCATCATGATGGTTGTAGACTATGGTATATAATAATTTATTATATCAAAAAAGCATCCTTCACCAGCAGAGTTATCTCTCTCTCTCTCTAACATTCATCTTGGGAAGGAAAATAACTCTGCCAGCAGGGAAAATAGAATGATATACCTATATTGTGAAAAGCTTATTTTCTTATACTGGTAAAATGTTTCACTAATAAATGCAAAAATCGAGACATGCTTTGTAATCCCTGAAGCCTGTGCAATATGTTTTTGCAAATTTCATTGTCATTCAGGCTCGAGTTGCTGCAGGAGTACCTATCGGAACGTGTTTGCTGTTGTTCAATCGTTGGCTTCAAGAACTGCAAGATCAGAAAGGCATAAAGTTTATTTCTGATGTCTTGTCACCCAAGACTGGCCAGCATGTGGAGGGAGAAGTCAAATGGTGCACTTTTGTCACTTGGTCTGGTAAGTACATTGTATATCTTATAAGGGACTGTTTGTCAATTACGTTGCAGGGGGGCAGTGGTTTTTCAGAAAATGTGGTGGAAATCAGCCTTCCTTCCTCCCCCCCCCCCCCCCCCCCCCAAATGAAATTACCCCCTCTCAGTGGCTAGGTAAAAACAATACCCCTTGCCACGTTTTAAAGAAACAAACTACCCCCCTAGAATCTGGATGCTTGAAATATAAATACCCTCACCATGAAACCACTGCCCCCTGCAACGTAATAAAACGAAGTCTCTAATTTGCGGATAATTGTGTCCCAGGTGAAAACAGATCCATCTTGTAAAGCGTGTAGCCATTAACAATATAATGACAACCAACTAGCCTCCTCCATATGCAACTCTGTATAAGTCTCCCTTTGGAGAAAGGGCTGCGGGGGAGCTGGGCCGAATCTGGACCGATATAGAGCTCGAGTTGTCTGCAGAAACTAGAGAGGCCACACAAAATTTTAATTTAAGTTAAAATAATGAAAATAAACAACATTTCCTAAAATGAAGCATACAAAACTGCATGCTTTGTGCAGGGAAGCAGAGGATGGGAGATACGAAAAAAAATCAACAGGATTTTTCAAATACTTTAAATTTCTGAATAAATGTTATCATAAAACATGGCATATATCCAAACAAAGGAAGCAGAAAATAGGGAAAGATAATTTAAGTGAAAGCTGTATTACTAAAAAGTTACTGTCATCCTATTTAACAAATATATTCCATTCTGCTGTGCGTCTGTCCTCTTATAGATGCACAGATGACGTCACAACGTGAAGAGAACAAAGAAGTGCGCCACGAGGCGCAGTCGAGTAACTGATGTTCTCTTCACGTTGTGACGTCATCTGTGCATCTATAAGAGGACAGAGGCAGTGCGGAATGGAATCTATTTGTTTTATATAATAATCGCAAACTAAAAACTATGGAAATATCAAAACGAGTTGAAATATTTGTTGCTCGCGCTCATGACGCCACCCATGTGTGTGTCTTCTAATAACACACGGCTCTTGACCAATTTATTATACCTTTCGTTTCGGACTGATTATTTTATAAACACTAATAATAGATCATTCAATATATTTTTTTACAACAAAACCCAGATTTATTGCTTTCTGATTGGTTCTCCGCCACTTCTCATATTTACCACGTTCAAATTTGTTGTGCATTCACATTGAGGCGCTAGCCGATCTAATTACGAAAGAGGAAAAGTGTTGCACCCTTTGAAAGGCGTGAATTTTTTTTTGAAAAAACATCCATTATTCGTGTGTTTTTCTTCTGACAGACTGGGATATTGGCATCTGCTTGAAGAATGAGTGCCTAAGAAAGAGGCATCGTGTTCCGCCTGCTTTACGGAGCTGGATTGATCTCAAGGCTACCTACAAGGTTACGTACACGTAATTAAGTCAGTCTATAAATATAGGACACTGTTTTTGCCATATTGTAGCTGCACCAAAAAAAACAAAAGATGCTTTGTTTTCTTCCTGAAAGACCAACAGTCTTAAACATGGTTCGCACGCACGGGCCTTGAAAAGTCCTTGTATTTTGACAGATTAGGTTTTCTCCTTGAAAAAACCTTGACTTTTTACCAGAACGTATTGAGAAAAAGTTCTGAAGTCTGTATATTTGTGTATGAGCCATGCTAAACTAAAATTGATTCAATCGATTTTGATCAAGTTCTTCCA
Organism: Actinernus sp. WN-2022; assembly: GCA_030867875.1. Taxonomy (NCBI): domain Eukaryota; kingdom Metazoa; phylum Cnidaria; class Anthozoa; order Actiniaria; family Actinernidae; genus Actinernus; species Actinernus sp. WN-2022. The sequence goes on from JAOWCC010001634.1 coordinate 68,258,309, forward strand.
AACTTTCCCGAGTGTTTCTATAATTCTATGGCAACACCAAATTGTTTTTTCCTATTTCCTGTATGACAGACACGGCGTCTCAAATAGTAAAGCATCTTGTTAGTTATGAATATGAATACATAAATTTCCCTTACATGCCCGATCAGATGATTTCCTAGTTGTTACATCGAGTTTTAGAAAACGGTTTTCAACCAATCAGAGCGCTTGTTATAACGGCGTTACTTTATGAAACGGTTTTCAACCAATCAGAGCCTAACATACAATGTAGGTAACCCAGTAATAGGTCAGGTAGGTACTTCATGTAGGAAACACATAAATGTCACCAGGTCACATGTTGGTCACGCAGTAATCTTTATACGACGGTTTTCAACCAATCAGAGCGCTTGATATAACGGCGTTACTTTATCCAATCAAAGCGCCTGTTTTAACGGCGTTACTTTATAGAACGGTTTTCAATAAATCAGAGCTCTTGTTTTAACGGCGTTACTAAAATAATGAACGTCAAGGTCTTCAAAAGCTATAAGTCGACAAATCAAATATATTTTTCTTAACATCAATTGGACGTTTAGGGGAGGGGTAACGGCTTGGACGTTAAGGAAATATTTTATAAATATTTAATGTCCCGTTTAGAAGTATGGTTGTAATTTACTCGCAGTGAGCCCTAGATGAGCAGTTTGCTCTTGGGGCAAACTCCGCAATTAAATATGTTTAAATAAAAATATATATATTATTGAACTCTTTAGGAATGCTTTTATTGTACAATGTTATATAAAGTGGACGTTAAATGTGAGGGAAAGGGGGTCAGGGTTTAAATGCACTAATAACTATACAATATATTTTCTGTGCATTTTCCCACAAAAATACATTCTTTTTACTCCATATAAGTTTGGCCTAACGTCGTGTCATGCGCATTAATACATGGCTTTCTAGTTATTAAATCTTTTTATCACTTCCCTTTAGACTTTCTATAAGCGTAAGCCTAATGGTCTGGCAGGAGCGCTCAAGGATTTGGGCATCCAGTTCTCAGGAAGAGAACATTCAGGTACAGTACCAGGTCCTACTTTTCTTTTTCTTTTCTTAAAAAGAAGCGTACAAATATTAAAGTCTTGGCCAAACGGACTCGCAACTCAACACAAGTTTCGAAATCAAAACTGTTTATTAATAAAGCATTTCTTTACCACTTTCGACTTTCAGTCACCTTGCGTTGGGCGCCCAAACAACCTCGTGACCAGGGTCTTCTCGGTCAGACCCAAGATGGCGGCTACTCCGAGAGAAGACCCTGGTAAAGGCCAAACTATGACGTATTCTGATTGGCTCTTCGGTTATGACGCCAAGGTTAATTGTCTAACAATGCTTTTTATTGGCCAAACGGGCTGAGACCACGGAGATGATTCTTATTTAGTTTAATTTTCTAAAAAAAACACTATTTTAACTAACCTTAAAACACGTTGTGTTGGTAGAGCAATAGATGAAGTGTATTACTGGGTAGTTTTCTGGTAAGTTTCATCAGTGGGAAAGCCAGGAGAAGCCTTCGCTTCAGCGCTAACGGAAAATGAACGGCTTTTTAGGATTCTCTTCTAGTTTAGATACATCCTGGCAGCATTGTGATACCCTTCCACTGTTTCTTTATCCAAGTAAACTCCATTTCGAGCCGTTTAGTAGACCTGTTTTCACTACATCGTATGCCGCGTGGAAATACCATTAATCGCATCTCGCTCACTCCGGATTGGGATACCTATGGTTTGTAGGCACGTGTTAAACATTTCCATATTTAGCTTGGCCGCCATATTGGATGCCCACATCACGTGATTAAAATCTACAGGATTTCTTGGCCTTTACCAGGGTCTTCTCTCTGAGTAGCCGCCATCTTGGATCTGACGGAGAAGACCCTAGTCACGAGGTTGGTGGCCAAACGGTGAAAAATGAATTTGAGCTCGATCAAAGTCAACGCAAGTTATTGTAAGCCATCGCAAATCCACGCAAGTGGGTGGCTATTAAAAAACGAAAGGCAAGTCGGAAACTTGCATTGACTTGCGAGTCCGTTTCGCCAGGGTTTAAAGTGCCTATAACCCTTGTTGCAATTTTTATAGCTATGATCCTCCAAAACGTTTTGAGTACTTCTGTGAAGAAAGTTTTGGTTTATAGCGAATACTTTATGTTCTACGCTTGTTTGAAGTCGATTCCTGTATATACGTCATATAATTAATTCGTCTTTGCAATCATATGAAAAAATACTTAACAAGTGACTAAAATAACTTTTTTCTTTACTAACAACTCACAAACTGTGTATATTTTCTACTGATGCATCGATGTTGTTGTGATAGAAAGGCGCCATGGAGAATAATGAATTAATGAGATGACGTCTACCCAGGTTTCGACCCATGCTTTTACTTACGCGGTCATGGGTCAGGAAAGGTCAAATTTACGCGATTTCAAACAAGCGTAGAATACTGAGTATTCTCTGTAAACCAAAACTTTCTTCACAGAAGTATTCAAAACATTTCCAAGGTTCATAGCTATAAAAATTGCAAGAAGGGTTATATGCACTTTAAAGAACAAAAGTCAATTTCTTGAGTGAAACTGTAAGAATTAACAATTATTCACCGAGGTGGAGGTGAATACTGGTGGATATTTACCGAGCCGCTTCGGCGATTTTAGTATATACCACACTCCAGGTGAATAGCCAGGACCACATAGTTATTTTATTTTCTGTTAAATGGGCAAAAACTCGCGCGAGATGATCGCTGCTTTGCTCGGAGGTGAATATGAAATTATATTCACTGTTTGAGTAGCCAATCAGAGCGTGCGAAAAGTGATATTCACTAATGTATATTATCCGCGAGATAGACTGTTACTCAGTACGTGTACACATTATCACAATAGGGCAGGTTTACCACAGGTACCCCAAGCTCCCTATATGTATTTAAACTAGACTTAAGTTGTTTGTAAATTTTAAAATCGATAAATATGAAATAAAGACTCACCTTTTTCTCCAAATATGTATTCCTTTATTGCTTTTCTTCAGATGGCCTTTAGACCCACAGAAACGAGAGAAGCATGCAATAAAGGAAGACACATTTTAAAATTTATAAACACATTAATCTAGTTTATATACATATAGGGAGCTTGGGGTCCCTCTGGTTTTACCCAAAACATTGGTTGGACAAATCTTGATATTACTACTCTTCAGGCCTTGATGACGCAAGGAACACAGCTAAGCTGGCTTGGAGGATGATACGAGATGGTTGTGTGATGAACGTGACGGGTTCAATTGATGCGGTGCGTATTGCGTGACATGCGATGTAACAGTAACTTAGAAGGCAAGTTTGTTTTAAAAGTTTGATGTGTTTGTAAGACACTGCTTTAACAGGTTCAAGCTTTTCTTCCCGTAGTCGCGTTTTCATTATCAAAGTTACTAGAGAACGCATTGCACATTTGAAGTCTTGGTAATAAGAATTTGTTGCGTTGCTCATTAAATTGTTAGGTAACAAACATTATTGCTGCCAAGCGAGTGAGCATTAGCGAACAGCGTAGGCAGGCTTACTATTTAGTGCAAGCTTTGAGAATCGCGGATTATCCTACCGGTTTGACTAGTTTTTGTAATTCAACCAATCATGAATGTAATTCGTACAAACCAGTTTTGCACATGAGCCAATAAGCGACGTCGCAGTGTTTTCCAGAAAACTGGTGTAAACTGGCTTAACCGAAGTAATGACGCAGTGATTAATACAACCCGGAGACGAGAGCGATAGACTTTAGAGATTTACGTACTATATTATTATACGTGTATCGTACGGGTGTTCATGAACCATGAAAGCTTCGTTGGATTGTGTTGTGCAAGGTAATCATGTCTTTACGCATTCAGTTGAAACCAAAAGCTGTATTTTTTCTTTCATTCAATGAAGTGTTGTATCGTTGAAAACTTGTTGTTCAAAACAAAATGCATTCTTATAATTAGTAGAGAACAAGAGGAAGTCTAAACATATAATTCGAAACGCCTGTTTTGCAGGTTATATTCCCTTTGGCAGCATTCTCATAACCTTTGGTTAAACCTAGTTATAAATATTGTTATCATCTCTGTGATAATGGTGATGGAAGTGGTACAACTGTCCTTGTCAGTAGTGATTACATAGAGCAGATTCCATTTAATTGAGAATGAAATACTGTAACCTCGCCTTGCCGAAACACTGATTGGTTGAAAAGGGCATAAACAATGGGAAGCCATTTCAATGTTACGGTATACCGTACAGTAACCGTGCCGTAAGTCATTGCCGTATCTGTGTCAACCATACTAAATCCGCTCTACACATGTGTGAATGAGAAAGTAAGGCTTCCGTTTAGCTCAGTGGTAAAGCGCCGATCTGACCGGTTCAACCAAGAGACCACCGCCGCCTCTTGTTTCCATTCCCTAGCGGCTAAACACTCTGGGTCTGATGAAGAAGGTGCTGCCTTTGTGAAACATTTCCACCTCGAAATACAAATAGTTAAACCTTCGCGTTTTCTCAGATGAGGATCAAGCTTATTAGTCTTCCAAGGCAGTCACGAATTATGTTACATCATAGTTAATAGATGGGTTGCAGCCAATTCCCAGAGATTCAAATGACAAAGGGCATGGCGGCCATGTTGGTGTACCTAACAAAAGAAGCTAACGAAGAATCTATTGTTAAAGGTACACCAACATGGCCGCGTGAGGTCATGTGCAACCCATCTATAGAGTGGAATGGCTAGGAAACCCGGCAAACTTCAACGAAGCTAACAAAGGCGCTGCGATTTATGTTGGAAGTGGGTAAGACAAAATATTGTGCACGGTCATAGTTCATTAGCGTCCCCTGAACGACTGAACTCAAACGTTTCTATCGGCTGATTGAGTAACACATTAGAATTTCTATTGTGTTTTGTGCACGGTAGTGGTTGAAAAAGCGAACAAGAACAAAGAAGGCCGCTGAGTTTCACAACCATTCCACTCTATTAACTATGATTACATATAGACAACTCTACTAATATCCATAGTTTGGGAGTTTGGGTTTCCTATGCCTGTGTCCTCGCTCCAGTCTCTCTCCTTCACACCACAGGTAACCCAATCCTGAATACGAAGGAGGCTACTATTAAAATAATTATTGCATCTTTTGTTGCCTTTAAATCAATTATCTTTCAGCTTCATGTGGTGGAACATTGTTGTAATTGCTTATAAAGCATCAAATATTTCTCTCCCGCGTAATTGGTGGATCTGATTTGTCAGTCTTGAGCGTGCTCTCTTTATTTCACTCAAATCACTGGCAATTTTCTGCAGTTTTTCCCCCTTTTCCTAAGGGTTTCGATACAAGATGTTCAATGCTAGGGTATGTTTACGTAAGAATCTCGTTAAAAACTTTTGAGAAACCTTGGGAATAGAAAAAAACGAGAAAAAACAGGACCAGGTCAGCAGCCAATCAGAGCCCATGATTTCAGTGAATTCCGGACCGGGAAAAAATAAGAACCGATATTTGTCCTTGGACAGTATCTGTTCCTCGAAACTCAGTTTTTCTCGAGCTTCGCTTATGGAAACTGTTCTCTTCTCTGAACAGATAATATCCACAGAATAATATTTAGCAATTATTTACCGAAGTGGAGGTGAATAATTGTTTTAGTGTATGCTACACTGCAGGTGAATTGTGAATAGCCAGCACCAAATAGTTATTTTGTTTTTTGTCAAATGGACAAAAACTCGCGAGAGGTGATCGCTGCTTCGCTCGGTGAATATTAAATCATATTCAGAGCGCGCGAAAAGTAACTGGTTTGATATATTCTAATAGTGCTTTTAATATTTTCTCTCGCGCGTGATTGGTTGAATGCGTCACGTGACCCGATATTTTCTCCGTGAGCGGGAACTATCAGCGAGTATAAGCGCATATAAGCGCACGTCAAAGAACATATTTGAAGGATGTTAACAACAATAACCTACATTGGGGCGTCGAAACATGCCCTGATATTTAGTCCGCGCACATCTGTTCCGAGAAGAGAACAAATACGTTACTGTGTATAATTCAACGCAACAAGTAGGTTATTGTTTATATTATCGTAATGATGAGTACCTTCAACCTGTATCATGTATGATATACAGAATAATACATGGGCGCGCGGAGATATGGAATTTATCTTCGAGTGTTCAACTCGATATCTCACGAGTGAGCGCAGCGCTCTCTCGTGCGCTCTCTCGTGAGATATCGGGTTGAACACGAGAATATAAATTCCATATCTCCAAGCGTATTTATTTTATAAACAGTACCTGGACCTGGGCCCGGTTGTTCGAAGCAAGGGTAAGCACGTGACGTGGAAATCGCTGATTGGCTGAGAGGCGATATCCACACACGTAAAATTATCGTATTTTTTACGTGTGTTCAGATACGATAATTCTCAGTGCTGGAAATCCTTGTAGAACACTGTAGTTTATAGAATAAAAATAGTTCATTTCGTATTTCGTCCTTTAGAGTGTTGCCACCTTACATCGAATAATCCTTAATGGGTTCAAGACAGATCAAGCATCTGACGCAAGAAATAACAATCAGAAGCCCTCGGGATTCGACTATCAACTGCTGCAGACTCTATCAAACCGTTCGCATGCTTCAAAGGCGACAAGAAAGAATTCTAAAGATGCGCAATCAAAAATATATAGCAAGCTGGATAATAATTCTTCTATTTCTAGTCGCGAAGCAACCCGAGCACTTGGCAAATCTAATGTGGAAAGGACAAGATGTCAGGAGGTATCTAATAGTGTAAATGTACATGGTAAGTGGACCTCAGCTTCAGAGAATCTTAACGAGGGCATCCCTCTAGCAAATACAGAGCGTGAAGATTCGTCCAAGAGTGTTCGTAGTCTTATCGTGCCCAACGTGTCCGTATCTTGTATTTCTGATAAAAGAAATGATGGTAGAAATACGTGTATGATTGAAGAAAGGCACACAAAATGCCTCGTGTCGCCATTGACATGCTTAGCAGACTCCAGCGATAACAGTTCAACAAAGACTAGGGCTTCTGTTGGATTGGTCTCGAGATTGGCTGTCGAGAGTACGGGAATGTGCACCTCCCTTAAACGAAGGTCAACGGAAGACTTTACCGCAGTTGTTGCTAAAAGAGGTCTTGCAAAGCAAAGCCTCATTGTACCACCAGTAATAATCACTAAAGAAAATTCAAGTCAAGGGAACTACAGACGAAGAGCACTAGGTTTAAAGAGAAGTTTTGTTCCTCATGAAATAGCCTCCTCCAGCTTCAAGCGATCTAACATTGAGCCACGGGCCTCTTCGGTACCAATTCCTAAATTGTTAGACTCCACAAATCTGCTGGACTATAAAACAGCTTGTACTTCGGCTTGTAGTTCAGCGTTTGTTACTGATAAAGGGAATTCTAAGTGTCTTGTCACGCCATCCATTGAAAAAAGTAATGAAAACTTGTGTTCAACTATTGTTCAGTTAGGAGCAAAGTATGGGACCAGTTCAAAGTCGGATTTACGAGCCTTAAGTGCAAGCGCAATGAAACCATCTAAACCGGGCGGTCCAGGAGAAGTAACGCAATCTGCTTTGGCGAATGGCGGGAAAGCTATTGTTTGCAACGTTAGAGCTGTCACTCTATCTTTGGTTGGCGATCGTAACGGAAATGTCACGCTATCTTCGGCTCGTGCCAGTAACGAGAACGTCACGCCACTTTCTTCAACCCACGCTCGAAACGCTAACGTCACGCAACACTTCTCTGCAAAGACTGTTAAAAGTGGGAACGGCCTTGCCAGGCCAATTTCGTCGTATTTCAGCAACGGGACTGTCACGCCACTTTCTTTGCCTCGCTTCAATGGCGGAAATGTCACGCCACCGCTGTGCCACTGTGGACGTCGAGCAAAGCGCCTCACAGTCATGAAGCCAGGGCCCAATCAGGGACGAGTCTTCTACGCATGCCCAGTTAACAAGAAGCGGTCGAGTTTTGGTAGGACCCCAGTCAGTAACAAGAAAACGGCGAGTGGTTGTGGTTTCTTTCACTGGGAACCTGAATCAACGAAGACTGGTTCAGCACACATAAAAATGGGGCATGTACGGAGAACTAATTCGTTTGTTGGTCAGCAGTGTTTTATAAAGCCGCCAGCACCGACTTAACTACTGAGTTACTTGGCAGAAATAATACTTTTTAACTTGCAGAATTCCTCTCCATACTATACATGATTGTAATCGTAGTAAATAAATTGAGATGAAAGTTATTTGATATGTTGAGTAATGTCTTTGTATGGTTCAACTGTGTGAAAATGATGGGTTTATGGAGAATCCCTTGAAGTCAGGTTGCAGGAATGCAATCACGTGGTTGCACTGGATGCCAAAATAGTCTGACTTCGTTTATTTAAAGCACTTGTATACGAGATCGGTAGTGTTATTAGCAAAACATGTAAGTAAATGCTATTTTCCACATCCAATCGATTTTCGATCTTTCCAAAACAGCGTTTTAAAGTTTGTTTGTCATCTAGTAAAGCCGCCTTTCCCTTGGGATCACGAGCTCAATTCATTGGTTATTGAAGTTATAGAGCAGATTTCGTATGAGTGAGACAATCTACAGCACGGTTACCGTACGGCATGCCGTGACATTGAAATGGTTCCCTATTGTTTATGTCCTGCTGATCCAATCACATTACATAGATACGGTACAGTACGGTTAAGGCTACGACATGCCGTAGTTTGTGCCACTCATACGAAATCTGCTCTATATCAGCACGTGACCTGCAAAAGGCCCATTGAACAAGAACGTGTTCGACTGAAACACGTCGGCCATGTTTCTTGGCATGAGAATTAAATGCAGTCGCGAGTCACTCTTAACTTGTTGCATTCATTAGATCACTTTGGTAACATGGTGCAATTAGCATTAGTTTACTATTAGCTAATATAGAAGATCGTGCGTGTAAGGATAATTCGTGTATTTATATCGTAGTGAAGTTGTTCTCCTCTGGCTAGTGTTTCCAAACTATTTCTCGTTCTCCCAAACTTTTCTTCGTGTCGTCAACTATACGTAAATCCAGACAATGTTTTCCATTTTTACTTATTTTTCTTATTAAAAGTTATACAAAATTTATTATCATTAGAAGAACCAAAATAGCAGATATTAAAGTTGCGTCTACGAATAGCAGTTTCAGCTGTATAGCGATACTTACCGCCACGTCATCCATTGCATTAAAGTGCCTATGAAGCTTATTTTTTTATTTTAGATATCAATTCTACATCAAGTGAGTAGTAGAATGGTACAATATATCTTGCTTTGAATGCTCTGCCGCTGAGTTAAGGAGGTTTTAATATCCAAAATGCTAATTACATGACGTCAGGGGAGGCATCAATTATTATACAAAATGTTTTGTTACAATTAAACAATTTTTTTAAATTATCAGTGTTATACCCATGGTTGAAATAAAATGATATTAGAAAATTGTTTTCTTATATCAGTAGAAACGCCCATTCACAACCACTAAGAAGTGATTGCAGATGCCTCCCCTGACGTCATGTAATTAGCATTTTGGATATTAAAACCTCCTTAACTCAGCGGCACAGCATTCAAAGCAAGATATATTGTACCATTCTACTATTCACTTGATGTAGAATTGATATCTAAAATAAAAAAATAAGCTTCATAGGCACTTTAATGTGCCAACCAGAGATCCATTGGTTCCTGACACAAAGCGGCCTTTTGAAATCATGGTTGACATTAGCATAACAATTGTAATGTTTATCAACACGAAGTATCGCTTTTGACCCAAATGCCTCATCGATGTAATGAAGCGCCATTGAAATCAGCATTTTTGCACGACACCAACACCCTCTTACACAAGCACAGCTAATTTAGATAGTTTGAATAGCGCTTCATTACATTGAAGTAAGGCGTTTGGGTCAATACCGCTAAAACTGCTATTCGTAGACTCAACTGTAATATCTGCTATTACCATGAATTAAGCTCCAGAGGCGTGCGGTCAGTGTAATCGAAGGGCGCAAAATTCAGCAATGTGACGTCAACCTCAATGTTGCTTGGCCATCCTTACAATCTCGAAGAGCCTATCAAATTTGACACAAGTCTTCAAATGCCTAAATGGCCTAGCGCCCGCATACTTGCTACATAAATTTACCAACTCGCGTGATTTCCACACGTACAATACAAGGCATAAAGATATGTTTCGTATTCCCCTGCCTAAGACCGCCAAGTAAGTTCTTTTCGATACAACGGAGCAAACACATGGAATACGCTGCCATCAGCTAAGGAATGAAACTAGTTTAGTATATCAAAATCCATACCCTTTCCCAGACCAAAACCGTGAAAAGGATACCCTATCCCAGACCTCAGCAGCTCAAAAACCATACCCTATCCGTGGCATACCCGTATAGCCCATATAATGGAGTACCACCCCGGGCTTTAACTCTTCTTTTATTCCAATCCAGTAAGACGCCTCGTTGCGGACTGTAGATTCTAGTAGAACGTACCAAGTATCAACTCGGTTGTTCATACGCGAATCCTCCAGTCTTGTTCGATATGCTTCTGATACGGTCTTTATCTAAGTTATCAACCCAACAATTGAATCTCCAGGTTGATAAGTAGGTTATCAACCTCGTCAATAAATTCATGAGGTTGATAACTTACTTATCAACATGGAGCTTCATTTTTTTAGGAAACTTCACCACCGAGTAAATAAGCCGGTTATATAACGCTACCTCTGTGTGCACGAGATTTACTCGGCTTCGCCTCGGGTTGATAAGCTCGTACACAGTGGGAAACAAAATAACCGATATCGGAAACATTTTTTAGCTGGCGTCTGAAATTTTCGTTTATTTTAAAAAGAATCAAATTTCAATGACGTCATTAGTTACAAGCCAAAGGTGCGGCTGTTTTTATGACAGCTGCACGTATAAAAAAATCATATTTCAATAAGATTGCAAGGATCAAATGTCTGCCTGAAAAAATATCACATTCAATGTTATGACTCAATTCATTTTCAACTCATTAGCATAATGTTCCTTAAATGACGTCATTTAGGGATAGAAATAAGCACTCGCATTTTTAGAGTTTGCGAGCTGAAAAAAAACCACTGCCTAACGTTTGCGAGTAACCATTTCCCTCTGATGAACTTTTGACAAAGCAATGAAAATTCTCGGTAAATTCAAGACCAAGAACAGTTACTGCTGAAATGCGAACGATACAAGAAACGGATTTGGTGTTGGGATGGGTACTCTGTGCCGGCTAGCGGTTTGTATCAAAAACACTGCTAAATAAATGCTAGTGGCTTTGTTTGTTTTGCTAGTCGAAAAAATATTACTAGCAAATATTTGCCAGTGGACAAAAAATGTTCGAGCCCTGTTTATAATGTACTTTAAATCAATATTACAACCACAAATCGCCCAAACTCCGTTGAACAAGATTTAAAACACTTTATTGCACCCAACTGATCAACGATTTTTGGCTAGGGCTTATAGGCACTTTAAGTCAGTCGAGCCGTGGGATATGTGCCTGTGTTATCATCAGTCACAACTTGCTGTATCTGTTGTTCAAGGCTTCTGAGATCTTCTCCAGTACTGCCCTCTGACCTTCAATCTCTTCAAGCAGACGATCCATTCTGTAGGATGTAAAACAATTCATTTTAGGAAGCATATTCAAAGATAGACCAGGGCCTACTGCACTTTATCCCGTGAAAAATACAGCCAATCAGAAGGCTGAAAAGCCGTGGCATGTTCGGCAGTATCTTCCCGCCGAAAACTCGGCGCGCAAAGAACCCTGGTAACGAGGTTTCCCGTACGCAGGCGTAGAATTGAACTTCGCGTCCATCCTTGTTCCCAGTGCCTCCTCAACTTAACTGAAAAATCGGAGGCCCTGGTAAGACAAACCCGGATGTCCCAGATTCTAGGACATTGAAACTGCGCATGCCAGTAGGAAATTTTAATTCCGGCCGTTACAGTGCAATAGTCCAGTTTCGTATTCTACAATTACCGCTGAATGCGATGACTACAGACGCATGTATACAGGGTTAGCCTCGTTCTGAAGTTAAACATTTATAAATACCAACAAGAAGGTGCAAAACGCGAAACTACAACAATACGCAGAGTTATGAATAACCCACCTTGCTGGTATTTATGAATGTTTATCTTTAGAATGAGGCTAACCCTGTATAAATGCGTCTATAGTCATCGCAATCAGCGGTAATTGTAGAATACGAATCTGGACTATTCAAAATTCAAAGAAGTGAAACGATATTATGCAATGGATTTTGTACAAACAAAAACAACAGAAATTACGAAAAATGATACATATCGAACTCGGGTTTATTTTACGGCATTGTTTGCATCTCTTCTTGTATTCGCCTAAATATTAGTGATACGGTTTCGGTTTCAAAATTCCGTCTTTGTCTTCTTATTTTGCTGAACTGCACAGAAGACCTTGAAATTACCGTTCAATAAATCTACCTTAAAGGGGCTTGTCATGGTACTGCGCGTGTATCGAGTAATAGCTCGGTTGGTGGCTATTTTATTGGATACAAACAGTTAAACTTCCCTCCCTCAATGCTTGATTGAAAGGATTTTCATAATTTTCCCTGGAGACTGTTTATATACACTGTTTATTAGTCATTTTTGCATGTTTGTTTTGATTTTAAGCATCCCTCATGGTCGAGAGGTTCGTTAGTTCATATCAAAATCCGTGGAAATAGCTGTTTCCGGCCCGGAACGCAAATGTAAAGTCTATTACCGTGATACAGCCCCTTCAATTTATCGTAAAGCTTTGATTTTTACCCTCGAAGAAGGGAATTCATTTTGTTTTTCCCGCTTCGCAGCGTCCACGAGCTCCTAAGGAGAGGAATCGCTCACTAAATTTATTCATGAAATGACAATATAAACTAACTAAAATCCTACCCTGAAAAATAAAAAAACCTAACCGGTCAGTAAACAAGATCTTTCCCACCTAGAGCTAGGGTTCTCAAGAAAAACTTCTCAAGAAAATGGTGAGGTAAAAAAAAATTGAGAGATTTTCTGGAACTCGAACCCCGCTGCCGACTATTCGTAAGGCAAACGTCGCAACCACTACACTAAACAACCATCGTCGCTCAAATGCTGTCAAATTTGTACATTTTAAAACCACTGCTAATTTATGTTAGTTTATATGGTCATTTCATGAATTAATTAAGTGAGCGATTCCTCTCCTTAGGAACTCTGGCAGCGTCCTCTTGTCTTTTAGCCGTTACACTTGCCGTTAACAATAGGAAATTACAGGAGCCCATTAATTACAGTCTCGTTTTTCTCGGCCAATGAAAATAGAGGTGACCGCCGTGAACGAAACTGAAAAGGTGATGCCTATCATACTTTGCCTCCTGCTCGTGTACTCTAGTAGAGAGGTTGGTAAGGAGGTTTTCCTTTGTCTCCTCTTCAGCTTTTTCCGCCTCTTCCAGCAGTTCTTGGTCACTGCCAAACACCAGTTTTTCTCCAAAACCCTGAAAAGTAGGCAGGAGGCATGGAAATTTATGTACTCATAAAAAAATATTAGCATGTAGGAAGAATTATTGTTGCTGAAAATAGTGCAGTTTCGTTTTCGAAAATTACCGCTGAATTCGATGACTACAGACGCATGTATACAGGTTTAGCCTCGTTCTTAAGTTAAGCATTCGTAAATACCAGCGAGGTGGGCTGTTCACAACTCTGCGTATTGTTGTAGTTTCGCGTTTTGCACCTTCTCGCTGGTATTTATAAATTTCTAACTTAAGAACGAGGCTAACCCTGTATAAATGCGTCTGTAGTCATCGCATTCAGCGGTAATTTTCGAATATGAAACTGACTGAACTTCTGCATTTTTCGTAATATTGATATAACATATAATCGACCTTGAATCTTCACGCACTTGTTCTTTGTGTTGATAAAGAACAACAGAAAGATCAAGTGAGCGAAGTTTCAAGATATATGATATGTTATTTCATTATCCTATACATTCACAACAATTTCTTAAACCACTCGTAGTGAGTTTGGGTTACCTGCAAGCGCGTATTCACCGGAACTCAAAACAAAGAAACTTCAAAATTTATATCTCGGATATGTTACTTAAATTGAGTCTCTGAAACTTTTATCATTTAATAGAGTATTCTCACTGACATCAGGATGATTTCCATGACAACCGCCTAGACGCCATCTTGTTGGGCAGGTTGACAATAATAATAATGTTTGAATTTATATAGCGCTTAAATTACGTAAAATATCCAAAAGCGCTTTTCATTAAGTTAAAAAGGAAATACATATTTGTATGTACATATAAGCAAGGCTAAAAAGGTAAACGTTTAAAATGGAACTCCTCCTCCTATCTTGAATGAATATCCAGAAGGAGACAATGCAGCAAGACTAACTGCGTCTCCATCCTTTAACCATATCAGCGGTCTTGTTCTTGACAGATCTTGCATTAACGTTGACTAATTGTAGTAATTTACTCGGTGGGAGAGGACGCCGGCGGGTGTTTCTTAATTAACAGTAGAAAGACTGGACAAGTTTCTCCCGCGACAGGAAACAACGGAAGAATCCCGCGCGTAATCAGTGCTGCAGGCGGTCCCGAGAGATGTTCAGATTGGAAGAATCTTCCGCATTGGATGAATCCCGTACGTTAGGTGGATCCCGCAAGTGATCTCGAGGGCTGTTCAGTTGCATATTGGAAAAATCCCGCACGTTGGATGAATCCCGCACGTTGGATGAATCCTGCACGTTGGATAAATCTCGCACATTGAGTGAATCCCACGAGTGATCCATAGGGCTGTTCAGTTGCACATTGGAAGAATCCAGCACGTTGGAAGAATCCAGCACGTTGGATAAACCTCGCGCGTTTAGGGAATCCCGCGAGTGACCCGAAAAGTCGCTCTGCTGCGGCGTGATTGTTTGATAGGAGCTGCATCTTCTCTTGACTATGTAACCATCATCTTGAATGTTTAATGAGTTAGTTCTGAATTCGCTTGAAATATGAACCTGAACAGTATTTTCCGGTTGAGATTGTAAACCTTTAGTGATAGATAGTTCCTTTGAAGTGCCTGTGTAGATCTTGGGGAAGATTAGCTGTCTTGAGTGACATTCGGCAATAAGCTTCTTCTGAGCACGGGACTGAGAGTAAAATGTATCAGTGCAAGTAACACTCATCAGTTTCTTTTTCCTCAGTCAAAGCTCACGAACGAATCTTCCTGCTCTGCATCGTCTATGCGGCTGTTTGCATTGTTTCCTCCGTATGTTACTATAACCGTACTAATGATAGCCACGAATACGCCTTGCACCGGATGGTTGATAGAGATGAACATTCCATTTACAAAACATGTCGCGTTCGAGCCGGTCGTTCTTGGACCCAAAGAAACTGCGATTTCCGATAAATAAATGATCTCCGGGATGCCATAATGGTTCGTATACTTGAGTATTAAGACTAAACCGAAGCCGTAAGGGATAAAAATTGGTGAAATTTGGGTAAAATTTAAGCACAAAATCAAGACCCGAATTAAAACGTGGCTACCATGGCATGGAAGGCGCGTACTTTAATATTTAGCTAACATTCCGAGTATTTTGGCGCCAGTCGAGCGACCAAGAAATAGTTAACCAGTAACTGACATTTGAGGAAACGCAGGTCTTTAGAAAGTGCCTGAGCAAAAATAAACTATGTTCTGGCAATTTCATCCCACCGTTACAACACCCTTGGCACGATTCAACAAGTCGTTCTATCGTCGAAAGGAGTCCGGGTTTCGTTAGCGCCGTGAGCATAAGCGCAAGAAATATGCGCAGACGCAGTAATGCACTGGTCATTATATTAGCGACGCTTGTTCTTATCTCTCACCTGAGTAGAATAAAGATGGCGCCGCGTCAGCGTATTTTGCATGCTTATGCTTCTGCATATAGCCCGGTTTATACGATAAGCATTTGGGGCACGGCACTCGTAAAGTTTTGGTACGTGTGCCACAATATTCGGCACGGCATGCCTTATTTTTGTCGTGTAAATGGAAATGTTCCGAATACGCGTGCCCGAAAAATCTAAGGGTTCTGAGACCTTGTGAAAAGGTAGTCTCGGCCCGCCTATTTGGAGTACCGTGCCCAAGTTAGGAATGCCGTGCCCAAGTTAGGACTGCCGTGCCCAAGTTAGGAGTGCCGTGCCCAAGTTAGGAGTGCCGTGCCCAAGTTAGGAGTGCCGTTTCTACAATGCTTGTGTAAACCGGGTTTATGTTGCCAATGAAATCCAGGCTTTGCGCGGCGTTGCATTCATGCTTGATACAAGGACACATTTTTGTTGGCTTGAAACCTGCGTTCAGCTACTTGACGTTCAAGTATACCTTAAGTCTCATGAAAATAGAGCACTTTTTCCTGCAGTTGGGAAACTTCACAACTGATTTCTTGTGAAAGCGGCGGAGTAATACTGTGGGTAGCTGGTGATCCAAGGTGTAGATGCAATCTATCTAAGAGAAAAAAATGGAGTTACGTGTTAGAAGGAACTCGCTTTTATAATGTGGGTATTAACGCACGCTCTGGTTGGTCGAAAACATGAAGTTGCGAGAGTGCACGCAGCAGAAACACGTTAGGCGCTTTTGGTGGGCTCAGCGCGCGCGCTTCACGCCAGTTTCCTGCTGAAACTGAAATGTTCCGTGAAATATTTCGTCAAAAATAGTAACTACTTTAAAGCATTGCCTCAATCTTAAACAGGTTTCGGGTTTTTTAATGTGTAAATTATATTTCCCCGGAGGGTCAGTTTACTTACCTGACGGGGAGATGTAGTTCTTCGAACTCCTTTGTAGACTGATACGATCAATACATATGCAGATCGCGGCCGCGCGCGGTCTGGGTACCACATTAAAAAAGTTGTAGGCGTTCCTAGCTTCCTCTGAGAGAGTGGTTTTGAGGTAACGAATGACAGTAACACTGAGGGAGGGGAGGTACAGCATGTCCTCTGGCTGGGGATCTGTATTGATCGTATCAGTCTACAAAGGAGTTCGAAGAACTACATCTCCCCGTCAGGTAAGTAAACTGACCCTCCGGGGAAATATAATTTCTTCTTCACTCCTTCTCCGACTGATACTCACAATACATATGCAGACTTCGTAGCGTTACTGACATAAGTACTCTTGGTATAAGGTGATACTTCATAAAGAATCAACAATGTTACCATATTTACTGTTAGAAATTTGTAACTTAACCAAATATAATTGGAACTCTAACAACACCATCTGTAATTTTAACGATTCTATAGCTATTCAAGCTGTAACAACCTGTAATTATCTGGTTGTAATAAACAAAACCAACAATAAAAAGGCCTAGCCTTGACAAGTTATTGTAAATCTCAAACGACTATATGCATAAATATATACATACATACATAAGGTGTTCAGATGGACCCTACATTCAGGACTGTCGTAGCAAAGTCCCCCTTGTTAGAGGGTCTATGATAAAACTGTTCGAATGTCTCTGCTGAGGACCAAATGCTCTGGTCATTATTATAAGCTGGAAGATATATTCTCCGAGGAGGATGTCCCGGTCTAGAGGTCTTCACATGAGATAATAGAAGAAATTCCCAAGAGCTAGTTTTCTTAGACATTGAGTTCAGATCTAGCTTAACTAGCTCATGGGCGCGGGCTGCTGATGTCAGAGGTAAAAGGGTGACCAGCTTCAGCGTGAGCTGTTTAAGAGTTAAACTACTCATAGGCTCCAGGGTCGAAAGGTATAGCAATAAGGGCTTAACATTCCAAGTAGAGCCGAGGCGCGGTGTTGGGGGCTTCAAACGAAAAATCCCCTTGATAAAACGTGAAACGACTGGGAGTTCCTCGAGGAGAGACTGTCCAACTGGGACATGAGCTTGTGAGATTGCTGATTTGTAGACCGCAATCATCCTATATTGTAGGTCACGCTGCACAGCTATTTCAGATACCTTCTCTACCGGGGCTGAGAGTGGACAAAGACCACGGGTGAGACACCACTGTGACCAGGCCCTCCAAGGTCCCTGGTAGCGTTTCTGAGTTGATTTGGACCATGATGCCAGAAGTATCTTAATTACTTCTGATGGGAAACCCACTGCTTTGTAGGATCGCCCGATATCGGCCATACAGTCAGGTTGAGCGAGTGACAAAGTGGATGCACTGTTCCTGGCTCGAAGGGTAGATATAGAAGTGACTTCTCCTTGGGAAGTTGAAATGGGGCCTTTGTCAGCATCAGGCGAATCTCTGGATACCAGGACTGGCTCGGTCAGTCGGGGGCTACCAACAGGGCTGTCGCTCTGTCGGACAGGATCTTCTGAAGTACACGAGACAGGAGTACTACTGGAGGGTGAATGAAACCCTTCCAGCGGCTCCAGTCCTGCTGGAAGGCACCCACTGCCAATGCCCCTGGGTCCGGGTGACGCGACACATAGTTCGGCACCTGATGGCTGAGGCGCGAAGCAAATAGATCGATCTCTGGGACATAATATAGGCGAGTAATTTCTCTGAAGATCCGGCTGTTGAGTCCATTCTGTGCGAGTGTTGAATTCTCTCGACGCAGTGTCCGCTTCGACATTCAACACACACGGTATGTGCCGGGCCGTTACCCAAGCGCCTTTGCTCAACAGAAGAGACCAGATCTCCAGTGCTAGGAGAGACAATGAAGGGAAACGTGTTCCTCCCCTCCTGTTGACGTAAGCCACTGCTGTGGTGTTGTCCATCTCTAGGAGAATGTAACGTGGGGCAGTTGCCATTTGTCCTAGAAAGGATTGAAGTGCCAGCAATGCTGCCTTCAGTTCCAGACAGTTTATGTGTTGTTGTGCCTCCAAGACACCCCAACGTCCCCCTGCCACTGTCCCGTCGCAAGTCGCCCCCCAACCCTGTAATGATGCATCGGTTGTGATGGAGAGATCGAACGGGGGTGAGGTGAGATCCTGTCTGTTGAATGTGTGAAGTGTCGGAGACAACCACCATTCCAGTTCTAGCTTTCCGCGATGGCCGAGACAGTTCTATCTTTGTTCTCCGTTTCCACCCTATGTTGTGGATTGTATGCGCTTGAAGACGTTGAAGAGAGCGATAATGAAGAGAGCGATAATGAAGAGGTGAGGCCCACAGACCCGTCTGGGCTGCGTGGCTCATGCGGCCTAACAAGCTTGACAGCTCCCCCAACGACGTCTCCTGTGACCTGATTAGTTTGCGGCAACAGTTCAATCTTCAGGATCTTTTCCTCGGGCAGAGAAATAGTCATTTGAACCGTATTTAGCACTGCTCCCAGGAACACTAATTGATTGGTTGGGGCCGGTGAGCACTTTTACGGCTTCACAATAAATCCCAGACTGGATAGCATATCCAGGACACGTTGGAATATTGTCCTCAGCGTCTGTTCTTGTTGGTGAATGATCAATAGATCGTCTAGGTAGATCACTGTCCGCAGTCCCTTGGAACGGAGCCGTGCTACTATCGGGCACATAACCTTTGCGAACACACGTGGAGCTGTCGTGAGACCGAAGGGTAGACATTGAAACTCGAACAGGGTCCCTTCGAACAGAAACCGAAGGTACCTTCTGGACTGGAATTGAATAGTACGCATCCTTGAGATCTAGTTTCATCATGAAGTCTTTCAAGCGGAGGAGAGACCGAGCCGTATGAATCCCCTCCATTTTGAACTTTTCTTTCACAAGAAACCTGTTTAGGGCCTTCAGGTTGATGACTGGTCGAAACTCCCCAGTCCCTTGACCCTTTTCCACTAAGAATGTTGCTGACACGAATTGTTGCGGATGTGGTTCCACCACTCTGACAGCTCCCTTTAATATCGGAGACCGAATCGCCTCCATTAAGAGACATTTCGGTTGGCCCTTCCGGGCCACAGTTGCTCGTGCCCGCCACTGTCGTGGGCCGGGGTCTCACAAACGGGATTCTGTAACCCGATATTGTGTTCAATGTCCACTTGTCCGTTGTTAACATTTTCCAGTTTGGTAAGAAATGTTTTAGCCGACCAGCGTTGCCACTGGCTGAGTGAGGAACTGAGGGTAGGCTTGAGGGAAGGTTTGGTAAATAGTCCACTGCTGGTAGATCGACTGGTATCTGTCGATGTTCTTGGCCCTGTATTTGACTTGGTATACTTGTTTCCAGGGCCCCCTGATCTGTTTGGGTTGGACCTTTTCCTGTCGGAGAAGTTAGACCGACCCCGCCCCCCTAGCGTGGGTGGGGCTCCGAAAGGACTGCAAACGGTTGACAAAGGGGCGTGTTTCCCTTGGTTGGCTTATGAGCTTCGTATTTGAAGCACTATGGTCATGCTCAGACCGTATTTTCTCATGAAATTTGTGGGGAAAGAGATGCTTGTCGGTTGGAATCCCCTCCCGAATGGTTCTCTTACCAATCTCTGTGAGGTAGTCAGAAAAACGGCGTTGCCGCCAGTTATTAAGCCTTGCGTTAGCGTTTCCCAGCATAACGAGGGCGTCTTCTAGCATATATTTAACCACATCAGGGTCTGGTCCTCCCTCGTCATCACTGCCCTCCGTCTGGGGTGTATCCAGTGTAGTCAAGGCTGCCAATATTGGCCTAGCGATAGATATATAGGCGGCTTGTTTCTCCGCAAGACCTTCGTCAAACGCCAATGTCTCCTTGGTTTTCAAGTATCCATGGCGTTTCCGTAATTCTTCTTTCATTCCAGCCTCCATAGTTGGAGCGCCTAAGAAGCAGTCAGTACCTTTAATTGCTGGGTATGACTCAATTAACTCCTTCCACTTGTCCTTGACCAAAGGCTTTGCAAACGCCTTGGTAGTTAAGTCCAGAAGTGCTGGTGAAATCTCCGCGGGTTTCTCCATTGAGAAGAACCGATCGCCTCTCGTGGATCCCACAAAAGGCTCCTCTGCCGCTGGCTGTGGTACAGCGGGTGTTTCTGGGCTGTTAGTCCCAGAACTTGATGCAGTGGCTGCAGTAATGTTACTAGGCCGCCAGATGCGGAAAAAAATCGCCATCACTGCCGGTAAAGATCTCGCGACTGAGTCTGCAATAATCTTTTCGATGGTCTGTTGATCGTGTGGTACAGCTCCCGCCGATAGGATCAGGGCGGACTCACTTATGTTGTCTTAGAAGACAATACAAAAGGCGGTCAATGACTCATGCCTTATCTCTTGTGACTGAATCCGTCGATAAACATCCGGTTAAATCGATGGAAAACACAGCCATCCTGCTCCTAAAATGCAAGAAAACAATCAAAATACAAAAAAAACTTACTTCCTCTGTTGTCTTGTTGCCATTCCCGGAGAGACAACGATGTATTTCGATGTAAAGTACGCTGAAAATAGCTTTAACAAAACGTTGTGGTTGACCGAAGCACGCCACGAAAGAAAGAGAAAGCTAGGAACGCCTACAACTTTTCTAATGTGGTACCCAGACCGCGCGCGGCCGCGATCTGCATATGTATTGTGAGTATCAGTCGGAGAAGGAATGAAGAAGAAGTCACTGCGAGTTTACTAAGTTATAAAATTATTTATTAAAAAAAGTGAGTATAGAACACAGCAAACCCTAATCTATTCGTTAAATAGATGTAGAGATGACGTCCAAATCGTACAGTTTACCCACATAGCACTCAGGAGGCCCATGTGGCTCGTTTTAAATGTGCACATGCATTCCGAGTTTCAATTGGAATTTAGATTGGATTTTGCCGAGGCAGGAAAACCGGAAAGCCCGCAGAAAAACGGCCCTCAAAGCAAGGGAGAGATAGCAACGAACTCCACTCACATATGACGCCAAGTCCGGGAATTGAACTCGGATAACAGAACAGCGCTGTATATGTCCTCCCTTGTTCTAATAACAGCTATTGACTATTCAGAGCGCGCGTAAAAAAAAAGTAGTCAATATTTGAAACAAGAATGTCAGAGCAGTTTTCGAATGAGTATCGAAAGTGATGCGGTATTGTTTTGGTTTTGCGCTTGCTTGGCGTTTCTATAGAGGTAATCGGCTAACTCTGTTTCCACCGAATTCAGATCATGTGATGTAAACACATTACTCTGGAGAATTGACTCTTTGAAAATTAAATTTATTCAGATAGGCATGACTGCATTATGATTAATGAAGAAGGAATAATTCCCCAGAGTAGCATCTGTTTACATCACATGATCTGAATTCGGTGGCAACAGCGTTAGCCGATTACCTCTGTTGGCTGTGAGAAATGTTTTGTATAAATTATCAGCCAATTAAGTTGCAAACTAAAACTAAACATTGTCTTGGTCCGTCACGCAATCGATTTTCGTTTTAGCGAGAGTTATCCACGATTGCGTTTACTTTACCTCGAGTAAAACCAATCGTGAATTACTGACTTAGGTCGTGATTGCCTCATTACGTTTTTACTTGCTCCTGTGATTGGCGCATTGCGTTTTTACTTGCTCCTGTGATTGGCGCATTGCTTTTTTACTTGCTCCTGTGATTGGTTCATTGCGTTTTTACTTGCTCCTGTGATTGGTTCATTGCGTTTTTACTTGCTCCTGTGATTGGCGCATTGCGTTTTTACTTGCTCCTGTGATTGGTTCATTGTGTTTTTACTTGCTCCTGTGATTGGTTCATTGCGTTTTTACTTGCTCCTGTGATTGGCGCATTGCGTTTTTACTTGCTCCTGTGATTGCCTCATTACGTTTTTACTTGCTCCTGTGATTGGCGCATTGCGTTTTTACTTGCTCCTGTGATTGGTTCATTGTGTTTTTACTTGCTCCTGTGATTGGTTCATTGCGTTGTTACTTGCTCCTGTGATTGGCGCATTGCGTTTTTACTTGCTCCTGTGATTGGCGCATTGTGTTTTTACTTCCTCCTGTGATTGGTTCATTGCGTTTTTACTTGCTCCTGTGATTGGTTCATTGCGTTTATACTTGCTCCTGTGATTGGCTGACTGCGTTTTTACTTGCTCCTGTGATTGGCTCATTGCGCTTTTACTTGCTCCTGTGATTGGTGTAACGTTATCCTACGTGAAGAACCCGACACAAGTGTTCTGGACCAGACCTATATTATGAAAACTACACGACACGAGTGTGCATGCGAAACTGACCAACTCCTGAATAATTTACATATGCAAATACCAAACATGTCATGCCAAACAAACACTTAATTTGCATGTCACGCCAACTCGTCACACCTTTCCTCTTATGCAAGATAATAAAGTTCAATGTTCTAGAGTTCAACCTGCACACTGTCAATAGATACTTAAAGTTCAATTATAGCAACTAAAGTTCAATGGTAAGTAAAGTTCACTAACAACTAAAGTTCAATGAGGAACATAGTCCGTGAGTCGAGCTGGATGTTTTCGCACTCGACTAGATCTGCGCAGAGCCGGTGTGGACGGTAGGACATCGGGCACAGCCTGCTCTGAACTGCGGGACACAGGCTGTGCAGAATTGGTGTAGGGGGCTGCTCAATCAGAACTGGAATTGGCTCAGCTGGAACTTCTGTAGTCGGCATCTCATCTGGGACTTCTAAGAGCTCATCAGTCTGGATGAGTTGGCGGCGATTACGTCTATAGCTAGAGCTGCCAACTTTGACCTCATAACTTCTGACACCAATGGTACGAGTACAAATTCCAGTACTCCAAGTCGTCTGACCAGGCAATTTCATGCGGACAGTATTACCCGCCTCAATAGGTTTGAGGGGTTTGACCTGCCGGTCATAGTAAAACTGCTGGCGCCTCTTCTGACCCACGAGAGCACGAGTGTCAAGTTCTGTTGGAAAACTTGGCTTGAGTAACGTGCCTGCCATGGGTAGGAGGGTCTTGCAACGTCGACCCAAGAAACGCTGTGCTGGACTTGTGCCGATACCTTCAGTGGGAGTGTTGTGCCAGTCCAAAACAGCAAGATACTCTGACTGCCCAGACACTCGACATTTGCTAAACAAACGCTTGATGGTCTTAACTGCGTTTTCTGCCTTTCCATTAGATTGAGGGTAATGGGGAGATGACGTCACATGTTGGAACCCCCATGTCTTCGCGAAGACAGCAAATTCGGCAGAGGCGAACTGTGGACCGTTGTCAGTCACAACACATCGGGAGGACCATATCTTGAACAGATGGCCTTTAGGTGCCTGATAACACTGCGGGACGTGACTTTATGAATGCGCTCCACTTCTATAAAGCCACTGTAGTAGTCAACTACAACTAACAATGTTCGTCCATTCATCTCGCATAGATCAGCACCGACCTTGGACCACGGACGTGGTCCAATTTCGTGCTGATGCAGTGGTTCCTTGCTAGGCGCTTGTATGTGCGCCAGACAAATGTCACATTCGGAGACGTACTCCTTTAACTCTGTAGACATGCGGGGCCAGAAGAGACTCGCGTGCTCTTCTAAGACAGCCTTCTACTCCAATATGAGTTGCGTGTGTCACAGCCATCATCTTCTTGCGCATTGCAGTTGGCACTAAGAGGCGAGATCCCTTGAATACTAACTCATCTTGTATGGTTAGCTCATCACGGAAATCGTAATATGCATGTAGACTCTCTGGCACCTTCGGCTTGCTGTCCGGCCATCCACGTTGGATCATCGCGCACAGCTGTTGGAGCACTGGATCACTGGAAGACGCATGTGCAATCTGTTGTAGACGACTATCACTGACTGCGAGTGCCTTTCTGTGGTCCACTTCTTCTAACTCACGGGATAAATCACACGCGTGTACCTCAGGAGGGTATGCACGACTTAGCGTATCTGCTAGGAACATGTCTTTACCCTTCTTGTATGAAACTTGTAAGCTGTACTTCTGCAGTTGAAGAAGCATTCTCTGAAGTCGTTTTGGAGAACTGTCCAGCGGTTTGAGTACAATCATCTCCAGTGATTTGTGGTCTGTTTCCACACTGACTACGTAACGACCATAGATATACGCATCGAAATGTTTACATGCAAACTCTTTTTCGATCTGCGCATATCTAGTCTCAGCTGAAGTCAACGCACGCGATGCATAAGCCACAGGTTGACCGTTCTGCATCAAAGCAGCTCCAAGACCAGACTGCGAAGCGTCACACTGTAGAGTTACCCTCTTTTCCTAGATTATAGTAACGTAGTACTGGCGTATTTGAAACAGATTTCTTCAGATCCTCAAACGCCGCTTGCTGTGCCTCCTTCCATACCCACTCAGTGTCTTTCTGAGTAAGCACTCTAAGAGGCTTTGTGATGTCGGAAAGTCTTGGCAGGAACTTTCTCAGGTACTGCGTGAGCCCCAGCAAGCGCTGCACTGCGGCCACATCTGTGGGCTGAGGCATTTCCAAAATCGCCTTAACCTTGGATGGGTCTACACACAAACCCTTGCCAGTGGCCATATGTCCAATAAACGGAACTTCTTCTTTCCTCAGCTTGGTCTTCTCTGGATTCAATTTCACATTTCGCTCCTCGCAACGCTGCAAGAACGCTTCCATGTTCTTGTCGTGGTCTAGAGTAGCATCTGCCAGTGTATCACCATAGCCAACAACAACAAAGTCGTCCGCAACAACTTCGATTCCATGCAGTCCCTCGACGAGCTCATGTATCCTGCGTTGAAACACTTCTGGCGCAGAACATATACCAAACGGCATACGTCTCCAACGATACCTCCCGAAAAGTGTGTTAAACGTAGTCAGATACGATGACGTCTCGTCCAACATTATATGCCAAAATCCACTACGGACATCTAAGACAGTGAAGAGCTTGGCTCTATGCAGACGCATTGCGATGTCTTCAATAGTTGGCAAAGGATAATTCTCACGCTGTATTGCTCGATTAAGGTCCTTTGGATCTAAACAGATGCGCAATGAACAGTCTTTCTTAGGGACGTCCACCATAGAGCTTATCCATGCTGTGGGCTCAGTAACGGGAGCGATAATGTCCTGCTGCGCCATGCTCATCAAGGTGTCCTTGAGACGATCTCTCAAAGCTACAGGCACACGTCTTGGCGCATGTTGTACCGGATCCACCGTATTGTCGAGCTTGATGTGGTACTCGCCTTCCAACGTACCGACTCCCTCACCGAAGACTTTGGGATTACTATTGACCAAAATCTCTTTCGTTAATGGCGCGTGTCGCTGTATTGTCAACAGTATACACTGGGGAACTACCAGTAGTAGGCTTGTTTAATTCGTCATTATCTAGGTACTTGACTATTTTCATGCCGATGCAGGCCTTTCTACCCAACAATGGACGAATACGCTCGTTGTCGACTAACTTACAATCCAAACACACTTTAAATTTCCACGAGAGACTCGGATGACCACTCTACCAAGAACAGGGAGTTTGGTTCCACCATAGGCTGTGTAATTGATGACTTGATCGGGGTCACTTCCGCTAAGTCGAAGTCTCGAGTTGCTTTCTTGTACAAATGTAATGGAATCACATTACACTGGGCTCCGGTATCCACTTGAAAACGCATATAGTTTCCAGACTTCAATTTCAGTGTGACCAATTGTGCTTCGTCCAGGCTCACAGCTGAAACGTTAGCAGGGTACAGCTCTATGTCACTATCATCATCGACGGGCATGGCTGCTTTTGGCTTGTTACTGGTCTTGGGTTGGTGCATACTGCGGCACATAACACCAAAATGATTCATCTTTTTGCACTTATAGCACTCTTTACCATAGGCTGCGCATAACTCTCTCTTGCTGAACTCGTGTTTCTTTCCGCAGTTCCAGCATTCTTTGTCTTTATCTTTGTTCTTGTCCGTACTTCTATACGACGTTTGGGCTTCGTATTCTTACTAATGGCGTTTACAGTTGTACCGGATAAATCCCCCACGATTTTCATCGTTTCTAGCGTCGTTTCAGCGGCATGGCAGATTTCATCCGTCCTGGCGAGCGTTAATTTGGGCTCTCTCAGTAGTCTCTCTCGGTAGTCTCTCTCTGACTTTATCGTCCTTGATGCCAAAGACTAGCCTGTCACACAAAATATCTTCGGGTGTTATCGTCAGAAACTCAGCCCGCTTCTAATTTCCGTAAAGCTGTTCTGTATTGGTCATATGTTTCACTTGATTCTTGTTTTCAGCAATTAAACTTGTATCTTTCAAAGGGAATATTCTTCAGCGGCTGACAGTACTGTGAGAATTTCAACAACACCGGTTGAATTTTATCTTCATCGCCTTCTGCTCCCCAGTTGGTGAATGTTGCAAACACATCCGCTGCTTCCTCGCCTATCACCGTGAGTAGAGTGGCGACTTGAATAGCTTCAGCTTTCTTGTTTAGCTCTGTAGCCCGAGAGTAATTGTTCCAAGCCCTTTCAAACTTCTTCCATTTCTCGGCTGCATTTGAATCATGAGTGGTGGCGGCAATGAATAGCCCGAAGCCATCTTGTTTCAAATATCGACTAATATCTCTTCTGAGACGCTTGGTTTCTTGTAAAACTACGTGTGGTTTCTCCAACACTATAGCTAACCCGGCTGCCACCATGTAACGTTATCCTACATGAAGAACCCGACACAAGTGTTCTGGACCAGACCTATATTTTGAAAACTACACGACACGAGTGTGCTTGCGAAACTGACCAACTCCTGAATAATTTACATATGCAAATACCAAACATGTTATGCCAAACAAACACTTAATTTGCATGTCACGCCAACTCGTCACAATTGGCTCATTGTGTTTTTACTTGCTCCTTTGATTGGCTCATTGCGCTTTTACTTGCTCCTGTGACTTTAAATATGATAATTGCCTGGTAGCGTGGAGCTAATCTGGCAATGAAATTGTCAGCGGTCGTGCAAGTACTGAGGTTACGGTGCAATAAGTGATAATAAGTTAAAGTATTATAGTGCATGGTGAAGTGCAATGTTCAATGTTCAATACATACACTTTATTTATACACGAGTAAACATCAGTAGTAGCATAAAACAATTACAAAATACAGAGATTGTAAAAAATAAAATATGCCTACTGTTTTACATGAATGTCGTGTGTGAATGACTAATAATCAGAGTGCAAATGGCGGCAAAAGGATAAAAATAACCATTATAATAATAATTAATAAGCTGGTAAACAACAGCATGAGCTTACATATAAAGAGATAATGACTGCCGCCACACAGGCGTCTCCAGTGACGGTGCAGCTATCAATCGACAAGGGGCTCCGATGACAACAGCTACGCCGCCACCACAGCGCGAGCGCGACCGCAGCCAATATTAATTGGTTGAGATTACACATACATGGATACGCCAGTTTGCAAGCTATTCAAAGATGTAGCATTAACAATGTTGTGTTGTAAGGCATTCCATGGTGGAATCGATCTGACAAAAAACGAGCACTTGAATGCGTTTATAGTAGCGAGCGGGTGTTCGAACTTATATTCGTGCATAGCTCTTGTGTGATTGGCTCATTACGTTTTTACTTTCTCCTAATTAGCTCTGTAATTATTTGGTTTTGGTTTTACGAAACTCACTGAAAACCGCTCTAAATGAAATGCATCCTCCATTTTGCTCAGGCCCTGGTTTGCCTAATTATTTCACGAAACGTCCGAGGTTACTTGTGGCGCCTTACTTGTACAAGTGCAGTGCACAGCGGCCTTACCTCTATTGCCAGTAGTTTCAACTCGGCATTCTTTCGTACAGATTCGATGTCGCCAACTGCAAGGCCAATCTGTAGAGACGTTATATACCACTTATTAGATTTTGTTTTGTTTTTCAGGTATTACGTGCTGATAGTTCACGAGTTGCGAATGTTTATCTGATTAACAAATGAACGCCATCACAAGAAAGATCACACTAAAAATAGTAAGTTTACCGAGTTTGAAAATGTTTCGACAAATACGAACTGAATATTAAGCTTTTAAAAATCCCAAAATAAATTAACCATACATTCTTATTTTGGCAATTTTTGAAAGCTAGCCACATTTTTATTATCAATCCAATCTTCTTCAAACTCGGTAAACCTACTAATGTTAGTGTGATCTTTCTTGAGATGTTATTCATTTCTTAATCAGATAATTTTTGACACTCGGTGCCAGTCCCTTCCTCAACTCAAATACAAATATCCTGTGACCTCACATGGGGCTGCCATTGCGACTTTATCTACAAGAAAGCTATTAAACGGCTGTATGCCCTACGCACTCTGAAGAAAGGTGGATTAACCGCAAACGACGTAGTCTCAGTGTAGTGCAGTTAATACGATCAATATTAGAGTATGCGGCCTCACCTGTCTGAGCGGCCCTCCCTTCTTATCTCATTGACTTAATCGAATCTGTACTAAAGAAAGCTCTGTATATAATATCCCTATATAATATAATATAGCAATTATGCTGAATCGCTCGAGCTATTTGGGCTTCCCCAACTATCTTCGCGCAGACAAGACGCATGTGTCAAGCTAATTGAACACGCCAGGCTTGGGTGCCCACTCACGGGTTGCCACCGACTCCTATCACCACTCGCCATGGCCTCAGATCTGGTCAGTTCTCAGTACATAGAGGGTCGGACCGCACTAAGAGATACGGAGACTTTGTGACTGTTATATATTAATGAGTGATGCCCTTATAATAATAGTAGTTTATCCTATGTCATATCATTAGTTGTAGTAGTAGTCTATAAGTCATTGTGACGCTCTGTAACTATTTGCTTGTCTCTTGCTGGCAACCCTGTAATCCAGATCAATTGCAATAGGGTTAAATAAACTAGCATTGATTGATTGATTGAACTCCGAAATGGCTAGCCTGGTTTCCATATGATCGCTACGATGGCTGAACAAATGAATGTACTCTGCAATCGTAACAATCATGGAATCTGGGCTTAACTCTTTGGTGCCGGACCCTGCAAATATCGATCCAATTCATCCCATATGAAGCATGTATCTGGAAAAATCAATGCATCAAATCTAGACATGCTGCAAATACGATGTTGCGATATTATTTCAAGGTATGAAGACTTAAAAGCCAGAACTATAACGGGGATCGCTTGACTCTCCCACTTTGGGGAAAAACACTTGTTTTGGAGATCGTTTTTCGTTTCTTCGATTTTCACGAATTTCGAGGAGCTGAAAATCGGCTCAAAAACCCTTCCCATTCGCACTTGAAATCAAAAGCAAACACAAAATCAGCACTCATTCGTTACAGTACCTTTAAGAGGCTTATATTTATAATATATTCAAACCGGTGACGTAAATCCGGTCTTCATTTATTATACAAAAATATACTGGTAGAGATACATGACCTTTTGTAAACATCTATGTTATATTTGAAGGTTAGGTCTTATTTCAGTGATTCTACCAAATATTTTGTCAAAATCAGTAAACGGTTTCATTCACAAGGAAAAAGAAATGAAAGTAAATTCCCGAACAGTCACATCATTAGCATATTGGAAATAGAAACCTCAAAAACTTTAGACGAAACACTCAAATCAAGAAATATTTTACTATTCACTTGATGTAGAATCGATGTTTTGCCACTACAACCAAGAGCGGTGATTTAGACCCAGCCGTTGCTTTAAAGTGACAAAAACACATCCTAATAGGTTTCGCAGGGGAAACAGATCACCAACTGCAGAATTTCAAGGATTTCATTGAATAATTGTTTGTCGTCTCTCAAAGCACAAACACAACATAAAAACCCAGTGAAATCCCCTCACAAAGGCTACTAAAAGCAAACCAAGTACTTTTCAGCCGTCCTCAGACTTGATGATGTCCTCTAGCTCTCTTACAGTGGCTTTGTTGTCCAAAGTTAGAGCAGATTTCATTGGAAAACTTACAGAAGAAGCAACACCTACTGTCAACGAGTATGCAGAATGCTCCCAATTGGCATTGTGGGGAACGTTTGAGCCCTTGGCTTAAAAAGTCAGCAGTATTTAACTACTACCCCGGGCTGGCCAAACTTGAACTGGGGGGGGGGGGGGGGGGTGGGGGGGGGGGGGGGGGGGGGGTTTGTGTTAGCACTTAGGATTTCACCATTTTAGCTCAAACACGTTCAGGTGTCAGAGGGTTAAAGGGCTGAAAAACAATGATTACCTCAAATGTTCCCTGTGGATGTCTAAAATCTGTTTCTGTGTTTGTTTCCTGTAAATTGTACACTATAGGTGTCAGTTATTGAC
The DNA here is from genome assembly GCA_030867875.1 of Actinernus sp. WN-2022. Lineage (NCBI taxonomy): Eukaryota > Metazoa > Cnidaria > Anthozoa > Actiniaria > Actinernidae > Actinernus > Actinernus sp. WN-2022. Next base: position 68,289,249 of record JAOWCC010001634.1, read on the forward strand.
TGATTTTCCTGTCCACAAAACTCAATTTCCCGCCATCTTGGATTTTATGACGTCGCAGTGTTGCCTCTATTGTCAGAAAACAATAACTCTTTTGTTGTGTAACAGTAGACTGGTAAAGTGTTGACGTCACAAAACAAAAAAAATCACTTTAACAATATTTGAACACTGCGTCTGAAAGACCGCTGTGAAATAACTTTACATACCAAAAATGAGGCAAATTGGTTAAAATGCGACTGAGATATGAGCAGCCGAATACACAATTTCCTTTAACAAATCACTGTATTTTCAGCTCTGTTCTAAAGTCGAAAATACAGTGATTTGTTAAAGGAAATTATGTATTCAGCTGCTCATATCTCAGCCACATTTTAACCAATTCACCTCATTTTTGGTGTGCAGCATTCTTTTGAGTTGTTCTTTCAATATCAATGGACAAAAAGTTAAAATTCAGAATTTTGTAAATTCATGACGTCACACTTTACCACTCTATAGGGGCAACGCTGTGACGTCATAAAATCAAAGATGGCGGATCGCGGGAAGTTCAAATGAGTTTTAAGGATAGGAGAATTGGTCAATAACTAATATCTACTGCGCAATTTACAGGACACAAACACAGCAACAGCTTTAGACATCCACAGGGAACATTTGCGAGCAAACATTGTTTTCCAACCGAGGTTTCCTTTAAAGTTCACTCACCAGAAGGTTCATAAGAACTATCGCCATGTACACGCAAAAGCACAGGAAGATGATTTGAAGGAGAAACTGCATATCTCCGTTACTCTGCTCCACAAAAAATCGTGTGTACTCGAGCTCTCCTATCGTCATAGCAATAACTTTGAGAACGGACAGATCCAATGTTTCGAATGGATGCTGGAAGGTAAAACCGGAGGTCAACATATCATACAGTTTGTTTGATCATCCCGGGCCCCATGAGTAGTATGAGAGACACCGAATTAGCCGTTGTTTTGTGGCGCTATGCTAATTTTTGTGGCGCTTTCATTAATTCAATGACGTTACGGTTCTATTGTCTTAGACTCATGAATAAAATGCGGCGCGCTCCTGAATAAAGTGGTGCGTTCATGAATAAAATGCGGCGCTCTCATGAATAAAATGCGGCGCGCTCATGAATATCTATTGTTCTTTTGGATGAGGTCATCGATCTATTCGGGCATGTTTGGGCAAAGCCTATTGTTTGGAGCAGCTATAAAACCAGGAGCAATCGGCCCTGAATACATTCGAAGTTGAATGAAAAAAGTAATAAATATCTCGCAATATCTAAACCCCTTTGTAGCGTAAATAGTAAGAACAAACTACTCGTGATAGGCTCTAAACTGTCTTTATTATTTTCCTTTACAGTTATTAACTCATAAGATAATTGTATACAAAATCCACTGTGAGAAATGTTGCTATTGTCCTTAGGGATTAACGATAACTGAAGAGCCTATTGTTTGGAGGAAAACTCTTGTGATGCAAATTATTCTCTAAAACTGAACTATAATTACCATACGAATATAAACAAACCACCAGATAATTAAACAAAGGTTATTCAATCTCAAAAACACCAATTTTAAAAACAGTTCGTTTTCCTTATCCGAACTGTTTTTAAAATTGGTGTTTTTGAGATTGAATAACCTTTGTTTAATTATCTGGTGGTTTGTTTATATTCGTATGGTAATTATAGTTCAGTTTTAGAGAATAATTTGCATCACAAGAGTTTTCCTCCAAACAATAGGCTCTTCAGTTATCGTTAATCCCTAAGGACAATAGCAACATTTCTCACAGTGGATTTTGTATACAATTATCTTATGAGTTAATAACTGTAAAGGAAAATAATAAAGACAGTTTAGAGCCTATCACGAGTAGTTTGTTCTTACTATTTACGCTACAAAGGGGTTTAGATATTGCGAGATATTTATTACTTTTTTCATTCAACTTCGAATGTATTCAGGGCCGATTGCTCCTGGTTTTATAGCTGCTCCAAACAATAGGCTTTGCCCAAACATGCCCGAATAGATCGATGGAACAATAGATATTCATGAGTGCGCCGCATTTTATTCATGAGAGCGCCGCATTTTATTCATGAACGCACCACTTTATTCATGAGCGCGCTGCATTTTATTCATGAGTCTAAGACAATAGAACCGTGACGTCATTGAATTAATGAAAGCGCCACAAAAATTAGCATAGCGCCACAAAAATTAGCATAGCGCCACAAAAAAACGGCTAATTCGGTGCCTCTCATACTACTCCTATGGTTGTTTCAGGTCTCGTTAGAAATTCAGTTTTTTTACATTGTATACTATACACCTATTTCAAAACGTACAGGAGGCTATTTGCAGAATTGCTCGCCCCACTCCATCGCGGCCCCAGGTCTAGCTCCAGTCCTTCGCGGCTAGGGGCATACCATCCACATCATGATCCAAACTGACCCACAGACATAACCACAATACCATGACACAGAGGCATATTTGCATAGCAAATAGCCTCAAAAAGGTTGTGTCGTTCTGACTTGTTACATTGCGCGTTCGAAGCAGGCAGAAAACAATTAATGTAATGGTGTATCTGTTTAGTCCAGTCGGAGTGTGTTATAAGTGTTCAGCTCAATAGAGCGGTTTTCGATTGAGTGTCGTCAAACCAAAACCAAAGTAATTACAGAACCAATCACGAGCAAGTAAAAACGCAATGAGCCAATCATGAACTGAAGTAATTCACGATTGGTTTTAGTTGAACCAATCATGAGGAAAAGTAAACGCAAAAATTGATTTTGTGATGGACCAAAGCAATGTTTGGTTTTAGTTTAGAACTTGATTGGTTGATTTTAGCTACGTCAGTAACAAGGTTACATCATAGGCATCTAACTTCCATTTATTTTGAGGTTGCTATGCTCAGCCGAGGCCTTCACCTCTCAAAACTTTGCATTTTATTGGAACCCATTTGGATTGCACTGACAAAGAATTCCATTGTTTTAGGGTTTGTATTGTTTCAGGTTTCAGGGCTATTGTTTGGATAGTAATAGGTACATCAGTGCACAGGTTCATTTAGCCTTTCAGCTCCCGCCATGATCTTTTTTCTCTCTCTCGCCATTTTGTGCCTCGCGCTGGCCGGTAATACCACAACACAAGATGGCAGGTATTACTACAGTATTCTGCTCCCTGTGCACATACTGCCTCTTTCGAACTCTGGACTACTGCAGCGACACATCTGAAAACTGCTGCGCATGTCCAGTCAGCGGTAGAAATTGCGGGAGCAGCTCTAAATGGTTTCCGTTTAAAAAACTCGACACTTCGTGAAAAAGACCGGGGTTAAGGTGAAAGTCGCAAGAGTTAAGAGTTTTATTAGTTTAGTCATCAAGCCAATTCAATTTGCGACTGGTTCATGATTACATCGAAGTGAGGCGTTTGGATCAATACCGCTTAAACTACTATTCGTAGACGCCACTGTAATATCAGCTATTTGAGCACTTTGAAAAATCTCACAAGTTCACGAGAAGCCATTATTGATGATTACTTGTTAATAATATTCATCCGCGTATATTTGTGCTTTGTCGTGATGTTATTCAAAGGATTTTGCTTCAGTTTTTCAAATTCTCCCAGCTGTAAACGTGGAAATCTCTCTTTATTTATTGTTCAACGTTGTTGTGAAAGTTTGGGAGCATCGCCGCCTCTCAGTTAATCCAATTCATGAGTTCATGGTTGGATATATTTTGTTCGCATTTGAGATATTACATGATTTGGCACTCAGGTACTACATGATTCGGCACTGGCATTACACGATTTGGCACTGGTGTTTAGCATAAATACATGCAGCGGCTCTCAGTCAATCCAATTCATGAGTTCTGGTTGGATATAGTTTGTTCACATCTGAAGTATTACATGATTTGGCACTCGGGTATTACACGATTTGGTACTGGTGTTTAGCATAAATACAGCTGCTCTCAGCCAATCAAATTCGAGAACTCGTTGCATGTATATTATCAAAGCTTGTACTTTTCTTTAACGATGCTTTGAAGTCCAAATTTCGAGTGAACTGACTTCAACCAAATTGACGCGCGCGAGCGTGAAGCGTTTTGCAGCAGCTACTATTCAGTTTATAGGTTGTAATTAGATTATGCTTCCTGTCGCGAGTATCACGTAGAAACCATTTACTTACTTGTATTGTTAGGGTTGAATTCCCAGCTATCGGTTTAGTCTGCTAAGTCAAAAATAATCATACAGTTAATTTAACGTGACGAAGAGGGGGAGGGGTGCGGTTGAAGTATGTTTAAAAGTAAATAGTATTACCTGGGCTTCATTATACAGCAAAAGTTTAAAAACCAAGGCAAAGCCCATCAGCAGAGGAGCAAACACGACCATAACCTAAATGAAAAAACACCCACAAGTTTTATTAAAGGTGGTAAACTGGCACTCTCGTGCATGTTGGAAACTACCAAGAGAGCATCAGTAAGAGAGGGAATCTTGTAGCGCGATGTGCGAAGATAGATACAGTTTGAATAGTGCTTCATTACATTGAAGTGAGGCGTTCGGGTCAATACCGCTGAAACTACTATTCGTAGACGCCACTGTAATATCAGCTATTGTTACATAGCCATAAGTTTTCCAGACAACGTACGCACTCATTGGCTGATTCGGGGTCACGTGGCAGTCATTAAAATCCAATGTTCCCCGCGCGGGTAACAATTCATCAATTGTTGCCCGCCACGTGATCACATCGTGACAGAAGATGGCCACTAAAATCTATTTTTAGTAACCGGAAGCAGCTGGGAAGTGCGCGAGCGCGCGACAATCTGGCAAAGTATTTTCGCGCCATGAGATTGTTGTCGCGTGATATGCTTCCGGTTACTAAATATATATTTTTAGACAGTGAGGCGTTCGGATTAATACCGCTGAAACTGCTATTCGTAGACGCCACTGTAATATCAGCTTTTAGGGATGGACCATTATACTTTTGAGGTTGGGGGGTGAGGAGGGGTGGGGGGATTGGGAATTTTTTTTGTGCAGGATATTTTTTTCTCTTCCAATTCCCAACCCCCCCCCCCCCCCCTCAAATTATTTTATAAAGCTCCATCCCTTGGTGTTAAAACTGGATTAAATGTTAACGTTAACATTTAATTCATACCGATGATTTTGGTTCTCCTGATAAAAGGTGCACTACTTTGTTCTAGCGTTATAGGTAGAGAGGTAATATTACTCGTTCCTCGTCAAGTAATTATATAATTTCAATCCCAAATCAGTAGTCCGCCCACGAGTTAGCAAATCACACTAAAGATTACCCTTAATCCTGGATTAGCCCAGATGTCATTTATGAACCGGTTTTCCTGCCATCAATCTATTTTCCCGCGCTCCGCCATCTTTGATTTTATGACGTCATTGTCAGAAACAGATAGCTCTCTGTCGTTCGTTTTGAATAGAGCCATTCAGCTTGCCTCTTTGTTGGCCCATTTCAGATCATGTCTCCAGAGGATGCAGTGCTTGTTTTTCGAATTGTAGACATTTTTTTCATTTCCTCTTGGAATACAGAAAACGAAAAAAAAATACATTACTCATGGGTAAAGTAAGGTGATCTGAAATAGGGCAACAAACAGGCAATCTGAACCGGTCTTGAAACATAATTTTTCTTTCCACGTGTGACCGGTTTGCCTAGCATATAACGACAACCTTTGCATATCCCATAAAATAGCTAGCAAAAGTGTCGATTTTAATTTTCCACGTCCGCTTCCATATTAGGAAATATGTTTCCTTATTTGGAAAAAACTATCAAGCATTATTCCAATAAGGAAAAAAATATCCTTCCAAGTTCTAAATCTGTGAAGATTCTTCCATCTTCGTCTGCCATCATTTGTTTGTAATTATTCCGGAGGCAATATGCGATGCACTCCGCTGCCACACAGCGGTCAAACGTCTGCGTGTGCGTATTACCTTAAAATTACCGCAAAATTTACCTTAAAACATATTACAGCAACCCGGCGTTTTAAAAAAAACTCGGCTTGTGAAGTTCTACCCCCGAAAAGTGAAAGTTAACCTTTTTATTTTCACAGTCGACGGGAAATTGAACAAACTTCAAACTGTGAGTTTACTAAAAAAAATCATAATTTACCAAAAAGTTCTCAAGGTTTGAAAACGGGTGTGTGAACAATGACGGCCGCCGGCTCGCCGCCGCCGGCTCGCTTTGAATTTGTTTTGGAATATGTTGTTGTTGCAAGACTTTTGACGCATGCGCAGACGTTTGACCGCTGTGTACTCCACCGCAAAACGTTATACTCCGCTGGCCCATAGTTAATAGAGTGGAATGGTTATGAAACCCGGCAAACTTCAAAGGGGCTAACAAAGGCACTGCGATTTATGTTGGAAGGGGGCAAGACAAAAGATTGTGCAGGGTCATAGTTCATTATCGTCCCCTGAACGACTGAACTCACACGTTTCTATTGGCTGATTGATTAACACATTGGAATTTCTATTGTGTTTTGTGCAGGGTCACGGTTGAAAAAAGCTAACAAAGACATATAACAAAGAAGGTCGCTGGGTTTCATAACCATTCCACTCTATTAACTATGGCTGGCCGAAAGAACGAAGAATCTGGAGTTCAATGCAAATAAAAGTTTCGGAAGACTTAAAAACGTTTTTTAGTAAATCTACGTAGTTGAACTCGCAGTGAATTACAAATTAGGAAAACGTACACCGGTTCAAGGTTTAGGCTTAGCTTTAAAGTACTTTTGTTGTTTTTGGCGAAATATTTAATATTTCGCATACGAAGATAAAATTAGAAACAGGGGTGCAAATGCGCATGCGCGTGACGTTTTGCCGCGATGTGCGTGTACGGTCATTCTCGTTCCCAGTATCTTCTCGACTTAACTGAAAAATCGGAGGCTCGAGCCTCCGATTTTTCAGTTAAGTTGAAGAGGCACTGGGAATGAGAATGCATGTACTGTTACAAATCGACAATCATTATTTGATATGCAAATAAACCAATCACAGATCGTTATTTTACGTACTACCCAGTACATCCCTTTGTATTTATGAAGCGGTTTTGTCACCAGCTTATGTCGCCACCTCCTGTCCCTGCTACATGTTCCTTTGTGTGACAAACTTAACGGAATTACAGACAGTATTCAATGTAGTTTTACCTTCAATACCGTTTTCAGCACTACAAACATCATGGATACATATATTCCAGCATTGAATACGCTGAAAACGAAAGAACATTAAGAAATATAAAGAGGATATCACGAAGATTAAAACGAGTAAGTAAGAGTTTTTAGAACAGTTTAATTGTCCATATAATAAAAATAATCATTTTGATTAAACGGTGGTTTGAAGATATGAAGTTTATCCTCTCGAGTCCATGTGATTACCTATACTAACTATAGATAAGAGTTCTTAGAGCAGTTTAATTGCCCATATAATAAAAAGAACATTACACGGTGATTTGAAGTTTATCCTCTCGAGTCCAAAACATTTCACTCGTTCGCTGCGCTCACGTGAAATATTTTGACTCTCGAGGATAAACTTCGTATCTTTGCACCACTGTGTGATCTTTCGAAGCTCTTCTGGTAGAATATATTTGGTTTCTCTTGTCCCTTCATTGCAGTCAATAAAATCCTTAGAGAGTTTTCGATCCTATTTTCCTTTCATTTTTGCCAGGGAGCTGAGTGGTATATTTTCTATATCTTACTCCAGTGAGTGAAATGTGAATTCTACGTATGATTTAGATTCTGGTAAAACATATAACAAAGAGAAGTATTTCGTGATTTCTCACAAGGTACATATTCTACATCAATCGACTTAAATGTTTTTGGTAATTTTTCAAGCCTCAGTGCCAATTAAGCATTGACAACATCTTTCAAACTCACACATTTCAAAACGTTTATGTTTCCTCTACTACTTTGAAATTACTTACCTTTGTGTAAAGAAAAGAAGTGTAACAAAGGCAAGCAACAGGGAGATAATACCCCACGAAAACTGATTGCCACGTTGGTCTGGTATGAGGCCCAATAAAGAGGTGACTAGAGTGCATGCGAACGTGCACACCTCAAACGTACTGGTGGTGTCAAGGTAGTTCCAGCGCTAGAAATAGAAACATGGTCAACAAAGATAATCAGCATTAGGTTACAAACGGGCAACGGTTATAAGGTCCATCACTTTAGTTATTGCTATTGCCTATAGGGAACAAGTTGCACCGTAAACTTACCGTCCACTTGCCACCAACACTTACCTACCACTTGCCGACCACTTGCCAACCCAGGGGCGTAGCTAGGAGGGGTCCTAGGGTGCCCGTGACTCCCCACTTGGGTAAATAATATTGAATGAATAGCATGCCCCGTTCTCTCGGAGGTAAGCGCCTCAGTCTGGCGCTCGTACCGGGACCCCCTCCGCTCCTGCAACCACTTACTCCTTGCAGATCAATTACCGACCACTTGCCACCAAGCACTTACCGACCGCTTACCGACCGCTTGCCGACCACGTATTTACGGTGCAACTTGTTCACTATTTCTGTTACTATACAGGTTGAATAATTAGAAAATGGACTAATTTCAGTAACCAATAGAGGTCATTTTACCGTGCGTCTGGCCTCTTATAGACGAACAGATGACGTCAAAACGCGACGAGAAAAAGAAGTAGACAACGAGACGCAGTCGAGTGGTGTTACTGTTGTTCTCGTCATGTTCTGACATCATCTGTGATGACAGACTCACGGAATAATGACATCTATTTATTTGATATAATAATTAGCGAAAAACGGATACAAAATGACGTCATCTATGCGTCTGTACTCTAACAACACATGGTCATTGACGAATCAGAGCGCGCGCGCGTAGTGTATATCGGGTGAGAGAATGTTCCATACCTCAACCAGGAAACGGTAAACATGGCCGAGTAGCCAGAGACCAGCGAGACAGCCCGCTGTTATAGACTGGATCTGCATGACATGCGACTGGCACATATACTGATAACATAATAATAATAAAATAATTATAGTAATATTTAAACACGATACTATCGTCACCACAGTGTTTTAGAATTTCAGAAAATACTATTTTGGTTTCACAGCTTTCATTATGGTCAACTTCAATATTAAAGGAAAATACCGAGATTCCTGTGGTGTTTCGGAAGGTGGAGACTGAGGCATATCTCTCCTAACCACAGCAAGCCCGTCTCTATGAATAGTTGCGGTTTTAATTACCAACTTAGCCGGGACCGGTCATTATTTATGGGCTGGGGGGATGATTGTGGGATGAGTGAAAGGGGGGTTTATGGACGATGGGGTGTATGAAATTTGAAGTCGATATGACAAGGTTTAGGTAAGAGCGGTGCTGTTGATCAAATATCGTTCCCTTAAAATGCCAGAAATAACGTTTCTGAGGCTTCTAAAATTCAAAATTATCTTTTCCAGGGGAGCACGATCCCTCCCCCCTACCCCTCCCCCCTCCCCCCCTCCACTCACTAATGACCGGTCCCTTATGTATTACGTACATCATCGTTCGTCTCGTATTGGCCAGTAGTCAGGTTAACATAGCGAAAACACATCATAAGTTTCGTGAAGTTGGCGACGAACAGGACGTATATGAAGAGGCCTAACAACTCGATATGAACCGCCAATGTGTTCCTGTTGAAAAAAAAGACATGACAAGAGAGCACTTGAAATTCAAAAAGTGCGATGGAAAAAACGATTATACGTTTCACGGTTTATTTCGCTTTGTAGCTTTGAATAAAGTGGCTTGGGGGAACTGGTGGAGCAAGTTTTAGGAGGCCTTTTTAGGGTGAATTCCGACTAAGCGACACGGCGTTGAAACAGCGACATTAGGACATGAAATAACGACGAACGCCTGAAATTGCGAGAGCAACAGAGAGAAATAAGAAAACAATAGATGAAGTTCCGACAGCGACATGCCCACCTTACGAGACTGTGACAAGACTAGTTTAGAAACTCGGACAGGGGACATGCATACCCCCCTAAAGGGCCTCAGACAGGGGACATGCATACCCCTAAAGGGCCTCAGACAGGGGACATGCATACGCCCTAAAGGGTCCTCTTTAACTAGTTTAAAAGCGTTGTCGGATAAAAACAACAACAGCAACAATTTAAAGGCCACTGGGTTCCCGAAATAACCAGAAAAGCTAAAAATGCCAGGAATCCAATTACATGCAGTAATTTACAATACTAGGTCGGGGGTACTCAAATACATACACATACACACACGTAAGCACACACGAATACTAAATCTACCAAAGCTTATTAATATATTACATGATTCAGTTTACGGAAGATAGATGTGTTAATAAAAGGCTTCAAGTCTATGCGACAAGACCGAAAGGGATAATGGATAGTGATCACTAAATATCTAAAACAGCCATGTCTTGACCGGTTAGCACAATACACTTCTTCAATTTTGATTCTGAGGATTGAGGTCGAAGCAAACCTATTTTAAATAGTTAGTAATCGATATACCCATATTCTGTTTTGGTATTGTCGTATAGACTTCAAGGTAATCTCATGCATGGTGGTACACGTGTATCATGTGAGTCACTATTCGATTGGTGGTTGTTAATTGGCTACAAACAGTCAATGTCCCCTCCCTCGATGCTTACTTGAAATGATATGCAATATATTCCTTAAAGACTATGTCTATATATAGTTTGTTAGTCATTTTTGCATATTTGCTTGGATTCAGTAACCATCCCAATGTGCGCGAGGTTCTTCAGTTCATATTAAAATCACTCATAATAACTGTGTCTGACCCGGACTGCGAATGCGAAGGCCTCTCACCGTGGCACAGCGTGACTCACCGTGACACAGCCCCTTTACAGCTTTTCATTGAAGAGCATCCGGTTTGCTGTAAAGTGAAGAGCAATTGCGCACAACCGAAAGTGACGCACTAGTGAACTCAAGTGTTAAGGGACCGGTTTTGGATCCAATGAAACTTCAAAGAGATAAAGTACGTGAACTGCTGAACCATATAAAAATGTAGTATTTAACAAGATTGTCCCCTTAAATTCGAGTGCATCAACTGTTTACCGTTGGAAGTAAGTTACTTAACCGAAGGTATAGGGATACATACCATTTTGCATTCAGCAGTTCTCTGGCCAAGGGATGGAAGAGAAGATCTCCCCGTTCGTGCTCTAACATGCTCTATAAATTAATCAATAACGAATGATACATAATTAATACATAATTAATAATATTAAATTACGTGATTAACTTGCTGATTGATACCCTAGCTCCTACCTGTACCTGTCGATATTTTCCATTCAGGCTCGCGGTTTTACGTACTGCTGCCAATGTTCTCGGCTCAGTTATGGTAATACACTGTAAATCTATGAAAAACACTTTTTACACTGTTTTCTTCTGTCCCACTGTCACCATTCTATTAGCCATTTCGGAGTTGAGGAAGGGACTGGGATCGAGTGTCAAATTAATCTGGTTGACAGCGCTGAATAACAATCTCGTACCCAGACTCCATTTACTGAACTACGTGACGCGCGTAGACTAGGGACGACTGCAGCGAATACAAAATTTTTTTTGCTGGAAAGATAAAATTCAAATACTCAGACCATTTCCTCCAGAAACTGAGAAACAACATATGTTTTAGACAATGTAGTTTAAGTTTGGGCCACTGGAATAAAATTGCCTTCAAACACGAGATTGACCGCCAACAGATGGTTTTTTCGGTAAAATTCCCGCCGATTTACGCATCAGCTCGCGCATGCGCCCTAGTTATTCAGCTCTCGATCTGGTTAGGAACAATCTCGTTCCCAGAGCCCGCGATCTTTTGCCCAGCGCCGAGATACGAGGATTTGGTCACCGCTGGCCGAAAAACGCGCGGGCTCTGGGAACGAGATTGGGTTAGGAAATGAAGAAGATCACAAGAAAGATCACTAAAATTAGTAGGTTTATCGAGTTTGAACCAATCTTTCTCAACTCGGCAAACCTACTAATTTTAGAGTGGTCTTTCTTGAGATGTTGTTCATTTCTTAATATAAATAAATTTTGACACTCGGTCTCAGTTCCTTCCTCAACTTCGAAATGGTTAATTACTCACGTGTGGTCCAAAATAAAGGCTGCCCTTGGCCTTGGATCTGAAGTTGGCCGGTACAGGGTCAAGGAACTCAAAATTGTACGTAATCTGCCAGATAATAATAAAAAATATCATTAAGATGTATTCTTGAACGTTTATTTTGTTCAAAATTGTACGTAATCTGCCAGATAATAATAAAAAATATCATTAAGATGTATTCTTGAACGTTTATTTTGTTATCATAAATATCGATACTACATCAAGCTTTGAGTACTTCCGTGAAGAAAGTTTTGGTTTAAAGTGAATACTTTATGTTCTACGCTTGTTTAAAATCGTGAAAATGTGACCTTTCCTGACCCACGACCGCGTAAGTAAAAGCCTGGGTCGGTCCCTGGGTAGACGTCATATAATTTATTCGACTTTGCAATAATATGAATAAATACTTAACATGTTGACTAAAATGACTTTTTTCTTAACTAACAACTCTCAAACAGTGTATATTCTCTATAAATCGATGTTGTTGTGATAGAAAGACGCCATGGAGAATAATGCATTAATGAGATGACGTCAACCCAGGGATCGACCCAGGCTTTTGCTTACGCGGTCATGGGTCAGGAAAGGTCACATTTTCACGATTTCAAACAAACGTAGAACATAGAGTATTCTCTGTAAACCAAAACTTTCTTCACAGAAGTACTCAAAGCTTGATGTAGAATCGATATTTATGATAACAAAATAAACGTTAGGTGCACTTTAAGTGTGTTAGGGAGTTCTCTTCTAAGAGGAATGATGAAAAGCGAGGGGTGAGATAAAGAGAGAGAACTTTCATCCTTACGGTGCCGTATGGTTCTGTTAAGGCCTTCCACTATAAAACGCCACTGCGTACTGACCGAGTGATGATATTCTGATGAAAGCCTCTTCACCTAATGCAGTTCATTTAGCTAGAATTTGTTTTTACGTCAGGTGTTTTTTTTACAACAGCAAGTTCGCTTCTCAACTCCCTGGCCTACGAGCGACTTGGCTTCACTGTGAATTATCACTACACCTATACTTACCGAGTAGTCAGCATCAGTCTTGACATGTTCAGAATGAACGACGCATTTGTCCATAGCGAGCTGCAAGGCCAACAAAATACTGATGTCAGCGCATTCTTGGCACACTATTGTTGGAATAGTTTCGTAAAGAGATTCTTCTACCTTAGCGACCGATGGGAAGTGTTCTATGAGGCCTTTCATGGTACAATACCCGTTGGGTCCACTGGTTCGAAGAGCTTCTTGCCATCTAGAAAGTTAGGGAACCACAAATTGCTGATCATTACAATGTTGCGTTAAAAGGAGCAGACTGACTTCAAACATAAAGTTCCGGTATAACAGGTTTAGCCCTCTTTTCACGCCATTGGAACCCGAAATTAGAAATTCAAATTACAAATTACATAAGCAATCAGTAGGGAGCACTCAAGCGGAGCATCACAGAGATGGTCACTCCACAAAGGCTGAGTGACAACTGAAGGCGTCAGTGGCCTGGCCATGGCCCATTTATACAGGCACTTCCTGTTTAAAGAATTGAAAACGACTTTGGGTCTTATTATGGGACAAGAAAAGGGTGTTACTAAAACGAGGAATGAGCATCTCAGCATTACAAGCGACCAAATTGTATCGGTTATACAATGGCGAGCCGTTAGTTTTTGTTCCATTCTATATCTCCGGGATGTTTCCTAACCCTAACCTAACCCCAGAAAACAAGAGAGCATAAGTAAAAGAGGGAATCTTGTAGCGCGCTTGTGCGATAATAATGTCTAATAAAATCTATGTTTACTACTTTGCTTCAGCTGCTTCCGGTTACTACGCACGCACGCGCGCGACATCGATCTCATGGCGCGAAAATATTTTGGCGCCATGAGATTGCCGCGCGCTCGCGCACTTCTCAGCTGCTTCCGGTTACTAATAATATATTTTATAAGACATTATCATCGCACAAGTGCGTATTGGAGATTCTCTCTCTTACTTATGCTCTCTTGGACACTAATTCTTGTGGTTTTCACTACTGAATTTGTAATGCCCCATTCCCCATTCCGCGTGCCCTATATTAGTAACATCTGACAACAAAACCATTCTCGTGATTTTGATGGTTATTACTTTTTCAGATCCTCAATCTAAATTCTAACTATAATTTCACTAAACGAGAATGAATTTCTATATAGTGGGTGGCGCAGTGGTTAAGCGCTTCGTCACTCACCAGACGCTGTGCCATATGTGAGTTGCGTTTATTGGTATCTCGCCCTTGCTCTGAGGGTTTTTGTCCGGGTTCTCCGGTTTTCCTCCCTCCACAAAAAACTAACACGCTAAATTCCAATTCGATCTGTGGATTAGCCGGGTCCTGACTTTGATCAGCCCCCATGGTTGTTTCAGGTCTTGTTAGATATTCAGACTTCAGAGTGGGTTATACATGAGTGGGAAAGTTACGACAATCGACGGCACGGTCGATTGACAAGGACGGCACGGCCCATTAAATGGGCCTTTTGCAGGAATGCAATCACGTGGTTGTACTGGATGGCAAAACAATTTTAATTAATATATTTACAGGCAGTTGTTGAGATCGGTAGTGCTATTAGCAAAACCTGTTAGTAAATGCTATTTCCACCTCCAATCGATTGTCGATCTTCCTAAAACAGCATTTTGAAGTTGGTTTGCCCTCTTGTAAAGCCTTTCCATGGGATCACGAGCTCAATTCATTCGGCATTATTGAAGTCACTGTGATAATTTATCAGCACGTGACTGTTTCCTGCAAAAGGTCTATTGCAGTGATACTACGAGTGCAGCAATTCAAAATATCGGCACTATAAACGCACTCGCGAGTGTCTATAAACGCACTCGCGTTTATGCGATTTCCTCTAGATATTTGACAATTATAAGAATACATAATCAAGTTAATATGTAACAGATATAACTGCTCAACACTGGCATCTACTATTACTTAGCTACTATGTAAATAATTGAAACACATGAAGAAAAATAAACTAAATTGTCACCAAACGTAACGTACCGTTGATGCTTGATGATCTCCATACACACGTCCTTCCGTCCTCCCTTGATGGCCGCCCCAAGACAGCCCATCCCAAACATCGACTGGTTGTTCATCTTGGCCGCACGATCCAGGAGTAGTTTGACTACAGCAGTGTTACCGAAGAACGATGCAACGTCCAGAGATGTGGCCTAAGACCGAAGCTACACATGATAAATATTGATCCTACTAGCGGAGCTTCTGCCGAACGGAGCACCATGTGATTGAATATATGGTACTGTACCATTTCGTCCGACCGACCGCCGCGCGCTAACCGCCTGCCAACCGCCCGCCAACCGCCCCACCTCTACTATTTGTAGCACATTTTCTCCAACGTTATCAACTTATGTCGCGATATCTCAGCAGGCAGCGCCCGGTCTCAACTCAACAGTTCCCAGTTCGGAAGGTCGTGGGTTCAAGCCCACGATCGAGATATTGTTTTTTCCCCTTCTTTTTTAAGCAGGATATCATGTAATTAACTCTTCACAAACTACTTAATAATTAATGAGGCAAGTAGCCAATCAGTCCAAAGACTTTAAAGGGGCTGTGTCACGGTAAGACTTTACATTCGTTTTTCCGGGCCGGAAAGAGCTATTTCCACCGATCTTGATATGAACTAACGAACCTCTCGGCCATGTGGGATGCTTAAAATGAAAGCAAATATGCAAAAATGACTAACAAACAGTGTATATAAACAGTCTCCAGGAAAAATATTGAAAATCCTTTCAATCAAGGATTGAGGAAGGGAAGTTTAACTGTTTGTATCCAATTAACAGCCACTAAACGAGCGATTACTTGATGCATGCGCAGTACCATGACATAGCCCCTTTAAATTTTCAGTTCAAGTCCTTGAACTGGAAATACTCTCTCTGATTATTTAAACATTACTATCCGTAACAGTATACGGACAATGATGCTTTATTAAACAGTTCAGTATCCAACATAGGGAGTGAAAAATATTAAGATACAATACCTATCTTGATGCACACAAACCGTGTCTCCAATGTGGGACCTATTATTTTGCAGACTGCCCCAACAATGCGCATATCCGTGACGCAAACTATAACGTGAAACTATAATCTTTTCATCAAATTTCACGCCAGGCTGTAAACACGTAATCCCACGAGAACAAGCGCTTAATTGTTAGCATTCCGTCTTTTCATTAACAATGGACGTTTGATTACTTAAAGTGCATCTAACCTCTTTTGCAATTTATATACATATGAATCTTTGAAACGTTTTGAGTACTTCTGCGAAGAAATTTTTGGCTTACAGAGAATACTCTATGTTCTAGGCTTGTTCGAAATGGTGAAAATTTGACCTTTCCTGACGCATGACCGCGCAAGAAAAAGCCTGGGTCGATTCTCGATGTTACGTCACCTCATTAATGCATTATTCTCCATCACAACAACATCGATATATAGAGAATATACACAGTCTGTGAGTTGTTAGTAAAAAAACAACAGTTATTTTAGAGTAAATGCTAAATATTTATTCAAATTATTGCAATGTCGAATGAGTTGGATGACGTATGATCAAGAATCGACCCAGGCTTTTTCTTACGCGGTCATGGGTCAGGAAAGGTCAAAATTTCACCACTTTAAAAAAGCATAAAACATAGAGTATTCTCTGTAGGCCAAAAATTTCTTCGCAGAAGTACTCAAAACCTTTCAAAGATTCATATGTATATAAATTGCAAAAGGGGTTAGTTGCACTTTAAGTCAAACAAAGCAACTATATGTGAATGAACAAGTATAACCTACAAGAACTAACTGCATGAAGTTTTAAAATCGTTGTGTTGTTTATCCCACAACCACCGAACGAGCATGAAATTATAAGTAGTTTGTGAAGTCGTTTCAAGGCCTCCAATTCGGACTGGACGGGGTTTCAAAGACCTCGCAATTAGTTCTAGTCCGAGGCGCAGCTGGATCTCAAATTTGTCAGCTGTCAGTAAATTCACATTTGTCAGTTGTCTGTTAAAACTGATTTCGGTTATTTGACAGTTAACCCCATCTACACCCTCTTACTGATATCAAATGGAGAGTTCTTGAAACAGTTGCTTAAAGTGCAAGTATCATGTCAAAAAAAATACATATTGTACCGTATTTGTTTCACAAAAAAGGTATTAATCTTGCAAATTTTGTAACATTTCTGGCATTTAATCCCTAATTTTGGTAACTTCATGGATCCTGTGACGTCATAAGATGAATCAACTCCCTACCAAGAGAAAACTATACTACAATAAAATCCCGTAGGTCAGTTCAATTGTGACATCACAAGATGAATCAATCCCGCAATTCGGGTAGCGTTTATCCTAGTTTAATTGCTGCTCCTTGCCTCTCAAAGAAAACTAAGTTAGACAACTGAAGTATATCAGAAATAGAATTTGGGGCAAAAAGAGTTCATGTTGTTTTATGGCGCTACTTGCACTTTACATTTATGTCCATTTTGTTAGACACCAAAGGAAGATTCTTGAAACGTTGAGGTAAAACCTTCCCCTTAGAGCCAACCTCGTCCCCAGGGTCTTCTCTCGCAGAAGCCGCCATCTTGGATCTGACCGAGTATACCCTGGGCACGAGGTTGGGTAAGAGCCTGTCCAAAACTGAAACTGCATCTCTGCTTACCCTGTTTTTACTCATCGCATTGATTTCAGCACCGTGTTCAAGGAGAAGCTCGACTATTTCTGCTGTGGAATCTCTTGCACAAAGCAAGAGTGGAGTCAGGCGATCATCGTCCCTGCCGAGAAAATAGAACAAAATCGATCTGACTATTTTTTTCCCAACCAGGAGCCCATTACCAGGAGCGTCCATCTCCCATACTAGGTCTGTGAGTCAACGTATGACCGGATTGAGCTATATTTAGAACAGATCTCACGAGAGTTCACGTGCCCACACTTTGGGAATCCAATCAAACCATAGTCAGGACAATGCAGCGTTAGTAAAATCACCTCAAAGAACAATAGATCATTCTTAATCTCGATAATTACGGCAAGCATATGCACGATCGCAGCAGAGGCAGAAGGCAGTTACCCGGGAAACATGTTCTAAAAATAGCTCAAACCGGTCATACGCTGACTCACGGGTATAGTATATATATGGACGCTCCTGGTAATGGACTCCTGCCCCAACTTATTATCGAACGAGCTATTCAAGTATCAAAAATATTTCAAAAAGGTTTCAATTGAGTGTCGAAAGTTTCCGGTGACTGCTTTGGTTTTGCGTTTACTTAGCTTTTCTATTGGCTGTGAAAATGTTTTGTAATCAGTCAGTGAATCAAATTCCAGAGTAAAACCAATCGTGGTTTTGGTTTTGGTCCGTCACTCAATCAATCCACGATTGCGTTTACTTTTCCTCCTGATTGGTTGCTTTCTCATGCCAGTGAAACCAATCGGTATTCACTTTAGTTCGTGATTGATTCGTTGTAATAGGCCTTTTGCATCAAACAGTCACGTGCTGATATAATACTTCATTAACGAATGAATTTAGCTCGTGATTCCCATGGGAAAGGCGTTGCCATGGATGCTGGAGGGCAAGCTATCTTTAAAATCGTTGTTTTAGAAAGATCGACAATCGATTTGAGGTGGAAAATAGCATTTACAAACAGGTTTTTCTAATAACACTACCGATCTCGTAAAAGTGCCTTTAAATAAATGAAGTCATTTTTTTGCCCTCCAGTACCACCACGTGATTGTATCCTGCAAAAGGCCCGTTTCTATGGTTTTGGTTTTACTAAAGTCAATTGAAACCTGCTCTAGAAAAGCTAAGCAAACGCAAAACCTAAGCAACCGCAAAACCAAAGCACGAAAACCGCGCTATTGGCTGACCTTGTATCGACTTGCGCACCGCTGTTTATCAAGCATTTGACCAGTTCTACGTGACCCGCCATGCCAGCGTAATAGAGTGGCGTGCGCATCCGGTAGTCTACGGAGTGGATGGTGTCAGAAGCGGCACCGATCAGGGCCTTCATGCAATCGAGGTTACCCACCCTGTAAAGAAAAGTATTCAATCGCATTGTCGTGAAAAGCTTGGATGTTAAACATGCGAAAGCTTAGATAAACAGACGAAATGGAAATTTTGCTTTTCAAAGTTATTTATAGATTTAGAATGTAGCTGACTGAGACCACAGGACTCGAGGCCCCTACATTAGGTCTGTCGTCTTGCTCATACGTGGTGGTAGATGATGAGGACAGGCTATTGCACCGGGTAATAATCCCCTTTTCTTCACGAATAGCACAAAATAGGTTCTTTAACGTCCCCCATTTATGAAGAGAAAGTGCTGGGTGTCAAGGCAAACGGCTTTTACATCCCTGCCTTAGGACGCGGCCGGGATTGAACCCACGACGTCCCGCATTCATGACCGGCTCTCTACCACCCGAGATATTCGACCGTGAGGTACATATGTACAGTGCATTCATATATAGTCATACCTCCTGTAAGAGAACACCCTTCGTACCGCGTGCACGCAAAGGTACCGGAGTTCCGTATCACTTCCAGAAACCAGTTTTTATCATAAAAGGCCAACATTATGACAGACAGAAGTCTCATAGAAAACGAGTTTTCTTCTTTGTTTTATATCTGGTACTGCGCTTGCTTTTAATGTAAAGCCGGGTCTTTCTCGGTCAGTGTCCTCTGAGCACCTCACAAGCTATTAGGAACTGGAGCTTAGAAACTCTAAACTCGATAGCTATATATATATATGAGACTGAATTTTGGCTCCCGGGGTGGAGCCAAAATTTCTAGTATATATACTTACTCAGCTGAGTGGTGGAGAGGTAGTTTCTCTTCCTCGTCAAAAATAGTAACATCGGCTCCAACGTCAATAAGGCTCAAGATCATCTAACGAGTGATTCAGATATCAAAATGTGGATACGAATCTCCTTATTACTGGTCGTCAGAGGGACTGTATAACGAAATCCCCTAGTTTTAATTTTAAATTAGCACTATTATTGTCCGCTTGGAATGATATGTTAAATTTATTTTCCAAGTACTTAGCTGGTCATCACAGTTTATCTGCCACCCCAATCTTAGTACGAAAAAGGCCCCGTCTCCGGTTGATCTAAACTATATTGTAACCATTATATTGAGCTAATGTCCCACCTTTTTCAGTCTTAGTATACTTTTACCTACCCCTGGGTGCATGCATGCAAGAGGTTAAATGTTTTGCCTTTTGTTGGTAAGTAGCAAGCGACGTGTTGAGCGAGATGGCAAAAATGAAGCTTCTGAGCCAGGTCTGTTAGAATCTCGATCCCATGTGAAAATGATTGACGGCTTCCAGCTCGCCCCTTAAAGTAGCCAATGAAAGCAAAACATGTGACCGGTAATGGCCAATTAGATACTTTGTTGTAAACGTTAACCAATCGCTACGATTTATATTTTTTGGATGAATAAATTATATGTTTGCCGCTTTGAATGAAGCGGCGCGATCAAAGACCCAGAAGACCTGAACCAGAGGTTGAGTCGATGTACACACCATATCGGCTAGGATTTTGTGCCGGCACACTAAAAATCTATCCCGTTATAGTGTGAACAGACACGGAGCAAGTCGGCCGAAAAACCTATCCGATACAAAGTATAGCACTTTCAATTTTGGAGCAGCGCAACACCGCTCCGGCACAAAAATCGCCTATCCGGTATAGTAATATATTCTCACCGAGAGCATCCACAAACAATGCCAAGGGTGATTCTAAGTTATGGGAGGGGTCAGCCCGAGGTGGTAAAGAGCGAGTAGCTCCCAGTGAGCTGGGTAAAGAGGTTCATCGCTGTGGAGAGGGGGTGGGGCGTAGCCGCGGACTCGCGTGTCTAGTTGACAAGACACGAAACAAGGCGAGCCTCTACATAAACGGAAAGCGTCATCTGATTCCGTAACACATCCCTACGGACCCACATGCCAGGTAATAATTATTTATATGGCCACTGTGTCCGGGGCTCCCTGTCAGAATAGTGTGACCATGGCCTGAGCTTTTGCCGCGTCTCGTTCGCCAGAACATACTAACTAAAGACAAAACAGGGTAAAAGTTTCCCTTTCAAAACATTTCTTAGCTTTCTGCCCTGACCTGAAGGTTGCCATTTATTGCAGCATAGTGAAGTGGCGTTTTGTCGTTCTTGTCTTTGCTGTTGGTAATAATCTTTCCCCCGCTCTAAATGCAAAAAAAATACATTTCAGCCTAATTATAGTCTTCAAAATCAACACCCATGTCCCCATTCAGTTATTTCATTTTGTCTAAAAATGGTAAGAGACTAAAAATCGACGACACTTTTTACTCGCAGAAGCAGTATTGCACTGTTCAATAGCGCTTGTTCTTATCACAACTATGAGTAAAACAAGTACTGCTAATGATGAATACGGCACTGCGTCTGCGAATGGTGCTTGTTCTTATCTCACACCTGTGAGTAGAACAAGTACTGCTAATGATGAATATGGCACTGCGTACGTCTGCGTATGTTACTTGTTCTGATCTCACACCTGTGAGTAGAACAAGTACTGCTAATGATGAATACGGCACTGCGTCTGCGAATGGTGCTTGTTCTTATCTGACACCTGTGAGTAGAACAAGTACTGCTAATGATGAATACGGCACTGCGTCTGCGAATGGTGCTTGTTCTTATCACGACTATGAGTAGAACAAGTACTGCTAATGATGAATACGGCACTGCGTCTGCGTATGTTGCTTGTTCCTATGCTTTATATCGCTAGTGAAAAACAGGCTTTAGTGGTGGAATGATGTGTAAAGTAACAACAATGTTGTGGCAGCGAGTCGCTGCAGATTTGTAGTTGAGAGGTAACCAGATACACTAGACTAAAATTGCATAGTTTTGCAGAAGCAAGAATAAAGAAACACAAAGATGATTGTTTGGCTATTCGGAAGAGTTGGAAAAAGCTATTTTTGTTTCAAAGCCATCAGCCTTTTGAACTTCTGTTTGTTATCCAAGTTTTTCTTCGTAAACAAATTAAAATACTTTGAAGACTATTTAATATATATTTTAACAAACGAATACTTCGAGACCATAAAGGTCTGCGCAAACGAGGAAACATTATTGCTGATACTGTTTCTTGGATGAGCAAATGAGCGGGAAGCAAGAAAAGTATTTTGTTGCCTGGCTGAACAAACCAAGAAACATTTCACCATTCCCGACCCCGAACCCTTCTCGTATTTCTTACTGCGCATGCTCGACGAAAACTAAAGGTTTTGCGTCGAGCATGCACAGTAAGAAATAAGAGATAACTAAGAAATAAGACACAAATGCTGGCGCATGCGCCTTAATAATGCCAAGATATGCGCGTGCGCAACATATGAAGCGCAGCCCTGGGATCTAGTCAACATTGTTGCTTCGGCGAACAAACGGGGCAACATTTGTTCCGGAAGCAAAATTTGCTTCTCGGAAGCAAAACTGTTTCTGAAATATTTCAGAAACATTTTTTGTAACAACTGTTTCGCGCGCGCGTAAACGAGGAATCGTTTTGCGAAACACTGAAATTCACAATTGTTTCCTCGTTTGTGCAGGGCTTATTAACTGTGCCAGAAGAAAGAAATAGTAATAAATAATATCAGTTATCCCTAACCCGCAGAAGAATGCGAAGAGTTTCTACATCATCGCTGTACACGGCCACGTGTACACATGTGCGGCCACTAGTGTCGCGGACAGAGATAGGTGTACCACGTCTGAGAAGCAGCCTGACAGCATTGCGGTGTCCTCTCTTCACGGCACACATTAAAGGAGAAGGTGTGTTCGTATCCAAGGACGGCATGACATTCGCTCCCTAGTAACGTAATGTTCATGTAGGTGCCTTATATACCTAACGTATTCCTCTTTGCGTGTAATTATCACGGAATAACACTTCTTACCAGTGAGAATGTAAAATCATTAGTTATCACATTAAAGTGCCACTACGACGAAATTCGACCATTTTCTTATCTACTTTTTTGTCTTCCAAAACGACACAGTGTCGAAAATATCCAAATCAGTGAAAAATATTACCAAAGGACCAAATTAACCCATGAATTTTGCAGAGATTTTATCGTCGAAATCACGTTCACCATTACTGAAGTGTTCCAAATTTTCGACCAACGGTTTGCTGTCGTGACGTCATCTTCTCAACGCGTCGCTCTTGTCTTTCCTTTCCTTTTTGTAAAAAAATAGTATAAACATGTACTTTACTTATAAGTTCGTGCGAAAGTTTGTGTGAAACGTAGCCCCGCATGTTGTTGTGTTGAGAAGATGACGTCATGTCCGCTGGAAATTAGCTCTGTCATGGCTCTGTCACGGAACGGGTGAACTCAAGATTCGGACCCCCAAAAATAAGACTTCGCGTCGTCATATCAAAAAAACGGTGTGGGTAGGAAAAAATATAGCAACGTTACTTTACCAATACGCAAAAATATCACTATCTCAAAATTTGATCGTAGTGGCGCTTTAAGGAGGCCTACTCTGGGTTCTGAAGTCACTTTAAGCCACTTAACGCGAGTGAAGAATAAAAAAAACCTTCAGTGTCGGCTTAATGCAACTTAAAGCGATTTGTGTGTAAAAGGTTGTTGTAGAGTGACTGTAGGCGACAAACGTTATTTTAATACTTTAGGACCCTGAGAATATACCTGAATATACCGATTAATCTTTGATGATGTCTATACTTCTTGTTCATTTTCAAATCGTCGCATGATATAAATTATTCAGTTAATTCTTAAAGGAATAAACTTAAATTTTGGAAAGTTTGCCATATGCCAAACGACTTACCTGATCAAGTAAGTAAGAAATTATCTCCACATTACCAGATAAACAGGCTCTGAGTATAGGAGTCATCCCTTCAGCATCCTCAACATTAATCATGGCGCCGTTTGACACTAATAGCTGAACCATTCTTAGATTGCCATGGATACAGGACGTATGTAAGGGACTTGTTAAGTCATGCTGCAGAATGCAAACGAGGCCATCACGGGAAGGGAGAGACAATAGGGACTTTAAGAAACCAGGATTGGGCAATCAAGGGTGGCGCTCACCTCTTAATTGTATCTCGCCCTTGCTTCGAGGGTTTTCTCCGGGTTCACCGGTTTTATATAGGGTTCTTTTCACGCCGAACGAAAGACGGACCTATTTACTTTTTGACGTTCGCGTTCTCTATGAAAAGTAAAAAGTGTGATTTTCACGTTGTGTTTTTGCAGACGACGGTCAAAATGTAGGCGACTACGTTCAATCCACGTGCTGCTATATTATTAAGGCTATTGTTTTATGACGTCGTCCTAGACATTACCGTCGTGGTTTCTTAAAATTCCTAATATTGTTCAATGGAAAGTGAGTTATTCAGTTATTAAGTAATGACCGTGTACAAAGTACGATAAAATCCATTGTTCTGCGGCATTGAGCCTCCCTCACATGAGATTTGTCTGTGTTTTAGACTACGAAAACACTGGGTGATAATTATGAATATTCTGAAATAAAAGTAGTAAAAAGTCTTAGTTTCATCCATTTTTATGAACAAATTCTCTTCCAACCAATAGGAACAGCCAACAACAATAGCTACGAAACAGGCACGATTGATGAGGTTCCGAACATACGATTTGCTATATAAACGACATTTGGAACCGCAGTGCAAATCGTAGTTTCAATATTTTAAAACATTGGAGGAAATGAGACGTTTTCCTAAACTTTAGGGCGATTTTCATGTTTCAACTAATGAGATCAATAATTTTCACAATACAAAATTAACACCTTGCTCCATCTGAATGCCGTTCAATGCCGTACTTCTTACACGAATCATTACTTAACGTAAAGGTAAGCTCATACCAACCTCAACAAAAGAAGTGTCGGCTCCGAACTCAACGCACAGATTTGCTATCTGAAAACAATAATAAAAACAATCTGCAAGGTCAGTGATTAAAATAACCCAATCTGAAAAGAAACTGCAGAACTACACGGTTGTTATGCAGGCCGTTTGAAATGGCGTATGATACAACTGTGCCATAACGTTCACTTAAAAAAAGTTAAACTCGTTAAACGACTGTAACCCTCGAAACATCATAAACACGAGCTCTAATGTTTGCTTGTAGATCGAGTTAATTTTGATTTTAAGTTACACGACAGATCAAATGGATACCTTCACTGTACCTTCAACGCATTTTAACCCTTACCTCTAGTTTCGAATGTTCCACGGCCAACTGAAGGCAGGAACTGGTATGTGTGCCGTAAAGGATGTGATCAAGTGAGATTCCACTTAGGGATACTGTAACAGGAAATTTGATAAAGGATCGATATCAGAAAAATATAAATCACGAAAGTAACATCTTTTTGATTTTGATTCCTGAGGGTTTGGCCAGTCATATTGCGAGATTCGTTGAGTTTGCCTTTGAAGTGACACTACATCGAAATTCGACTGTCTTTTTGACACTTTTTCGTCTTCCAAAAGGACACACAGTGGTGGAAATATCCAAATCAGTGAAATGTTTTGCCAAAGTACCAAATTAGACTACACATTTTGTGGAGAATTTAACGTCAAAATCAAGTCTGCCATTGCTGATGTGTGTTCCAAACAGTTCGCGATTCAATCCAGCGGTTTGCTGTCGTGATATTTTCTCAACACGTCGCTATTTTAAAGGCATGCTTTCTATTAAAAACTTCGTTCTTTTCTTTCACTTGTGGGAAAATGGTAATACTTTATTTATAAGTTCGCACGAAGGTTTGTGCGGAAAGTAAATGACGTCACTTTCGCTGAAAAGTAGCTGTGGACGGGTTCGCCCAATCACGGCGGACATAAAAACTCAAGATTCGGACTCCAAAAAAAAAGACCCGTCCTCATATCGAACTGAAAACGGTTTGGACAAGAAAAAATATAGCAACTTTCCTTTACAAATACGCAAAAGTTTGATTGTAGTGGCACTTTAAGTAATGCACTTGACAAATATTACAATCTTTATAAGCTTCAATTAATGCACTCGGCTTCGGCTCGTTCATCCACTGAGCTGCCAGTACCGAATTAAGTATCGCACCAGTTTTGTAGAACATAGACAACAATATTCTACTTTTATTTACAGGTGTGTGTTTGTGGTGCATTATGGGTTAGTGCACGGCACATTGAGCATGCGGTGCTGAGTTAGATAGCCGATTCTCCGCTGATAAAGCTAGTTTGTGTGGCGGCTCAATTCAGTGTTTTTTCCCCCCACGCATACCATTTTGGTACGAGTCTTGTCATGTTTAGATCTACTCATTGAGCTTAGGTTGATTTTAGGTAGCTGTGTCAGAGAAGGGGGTAAAGTTGCGCACCGTCGGCCTCCTGAAAGAGCAGTCGGTTAGACTGAGGTAGCTACTGACGTTAAATATAGAACTTTACATGACTTTTTATTTATAGTATACTTGTTTTCGAACCTGATTGTAAGAGGTGTCTGAGGACGAACACGTGGCCTTCACGTGCTGCTAGCTGTGAAGCGGTGTAACCTTCGTTATCTCGAATCGTCATTTTAGAACCGTGACGTAACTGATGTGAGAAAACATATTTTAGAAATGTAGTTAAGTGTACTCAAGAGAGCATAAGAGTGGGAATCTCCAATACCCGCACTTGTGTGATGATAATGTCTGATAAATATATTTTTAGTAACCGGAAGCAGTTGAGCTGAAGCAAGTATGCGAGCGCGCGAGAACAATTTCATGGCGGTAGTTTTCGGATTATCATCGCACACCGCACGCTACATATGATTCCCTCTCTTAATGCTCTCTTGGTGTACTATAGTCCTGACCTGGCCTGTCTTTCGACCGCTCCGTAAACTGGAAGGTCGCGGGAAATGAGTCCAGTAGATATTCCATGCGCATGTCAGAAATGTAACCAGGCCACACCATAAAAATGTGGTGTGATGTGGCCTGGCCACATAGCTCATAATCATGGCGGCGAACCCGGAGTGCGAGTGGAGTGTGGTGTTTACTGAATTGAATCAACGTTTATTATGCCTTGAAAGTGTGCAACCAAAGTTTGAACGACTAGAAGCATTATTAGATCTATGCAAAGGGAAGATGTCTTCGTCAACTTCAGCACTGCGTTTGGCAAGTCGCTGGTTTGTATTTTATTTCCTTTCGTATGTGATTCTTTAAGATCGTCACCACAACAGACTTGTAATTCGTCGATTATAATTTTGATTTCTCCACTCGTATCTGATGGATGATCAAATGTCTAAACTAAAGGAGCACGGGGTAACAGCAGTGAAGCTGACTGATCTCAGTGAAAACCTTCGATCTAAGTGTAAATTCAAATTATTAATGCTCTCAACTGAAGGATTTAGTCCTGGTGGTCCATATGAGAAGCATGCAATAAAGACTCAAAAATAATGTTTGTGTTGCGGGAGGACATATGCTGCGAAAACATTGTCAGCAATCTATTCCATTGTGGGCGGGGCGTAAAATTATGCAATACCTCAGCGCTCTTCTTCTCTTATTACATTGTTATTCACTGTTAGTATTCCGCTTGGTATTCTTTCATTTAAAAGCTCAATGAGGGTTTCTGTCATCAATTTGATCTTCATCAGCTTTCCCCATATTAACAGACATGTTTACGGGCTCTCAGTCCAGCAGAAAGACTCCAGCTAGGTAATCCTGTCGTAAAACATGCCTTAACTGTGTGTTCGGAATTAAGGTTGACTCGAAGTACTCAGATTTCTCAGTTGTTGCGACCCATTCCACTACATATTTAGGCAAAAATTTCATAATTCTCTACGAAGTTAGGCAAATAATCCAGTAGTGTTTTCATTATGGAATGAACCAGCTAGAAACCCTTCGTAGATCATCATTTTTGCGAGAACCGAGATTTCTTAGAGGTAAACAATCATGTTACAGTGCGACTACTGAAAGAGGCCACTTAAACAACGAGAACCAATCACATTGTAGAACGAAAACAAAGCATTACAACTTCGGTGACTTCAGCCAATCAGTTCCGAGTACAATACAAATAGCATTTCAAGTTCAAGTTTCATTCTCGAGTGTAAGCTGTTTTGATCCAGTGATTGGTTCTCGTTGTCTAAGCTTTCAGTAGTCGCACTGTAATTCTTAACTTATTTTTTTCAAAGAATTCGTGTGTAATTTTTTACTCCAATAAAAAAAAAGTACGTTCTAGCTTATATTGAAAATCAACACAAGCAATCATACAGTTGCGAAGAATCTACAGGTTACCAGGCTTTTACAGGCAAATCGAGTGAGTAATGATGGATGAACAGCTCCGGAAAAGAGAGGAAGAAGGAATGTGTGTTTACAGGACTATAAGTTGCGGCTGTACAGAAACCTCAAAATTCCTCATCTCGTTCCCAGGGCCAAGATACTAGGCTCTGGAATAATTCGATTTGATCTAGAACTTGATTGGCTGTTCAATATTTCTAAACTGCTCATGCGCAACGTAGCCGGAAATGAAACAAAGTATGGTGGAATTGTCTGATAAGAAGTGCTGTGATAAAAAGAAGGGCGAACAAAATCGCTAAAAACGAAGGTTTCCAAGCTTCCGATTTCTGTATTCAAGCAAGTAATCATCATGTTGAACTGTATGCAGAAAAATCAAGAAGAGGGGTATTCTGAAAGCTTTCAGTTTTGAAGCCAAGAGCGCCAGTGTTAAACGCTGTCCTCCATGATAAATATGACCCACCTCTGCTCGTTTAATTCGTTTTCCAGCCAGCACTCTCTATTTGCAGCAGTTGCTTTTCTCGGCGCATATTCAGAAAGCATTTGATAATTGACGCATGCTCAGTAGACTATGTTACGCATGCGTTCTATAACCAGAAGTCCTAGAATCCCAGGTATTCTAGAGCCCACACAGCGGTCAAACGTCTGCGCGTGCGTATTACGGTCAGTCTGGTGGGCGGCCGCGCGAATTTCCCGCCAAAAATTACCTTAAAACATATTACAGTGAATTTCTACCCCCAAAGTTAAGAAAAATACGTGAAAGTTAAACTTTTTATTTTCACAGTCGACGGGAAATTGAACAAACTTCAAACTGTGAGCTAACCAAATTTTTTCGTAATTTACCAAAAACGTTCTCAAGGTTTGAAAACGGGTGTGTGAACAATGACGCCGCCGGCTCGCTTTGAATTTGTTTTGGAATATGTTGTTGTTGCAAGACTTTTGACGCATGCGCAGACGTTTGACCGCTGTGTGCCCAGAGCCTAGTATCTTGGCGCTGGCCAAAAGATCGCGGGCTCTGGGAACGAGATTGTTTATTGCTCTAATTTGGTGTCGAGTGCGCACGCGTGAGGGCAATTTCTGACAATTCCGATTCTGCACTGAGATTATCGGCCTTCAAATAAAATTTATTCGGTAAACCCAGCGAATATTCCCGCGAATTTGACCTTATTCCTTATTGGACTGTTTTTAGCATGCGCATGCGATATCTACTTGACTCACTTTCCCGCGACCTTCCAGTCTACGGAGCGGTCGAAAGAGAGGCCAGGTCAAGACTAGGTGTACTTCAAAGCATGAAGCATATATTTAGCATGAACAGGGAAGAAATACGGCAAGTATTGCTCTGAATATTTTTGTGTTTCTGTTGTTTGTTAATTTAATTATTACTTTTTTAACTTTTTTAAAACTTCAGTAATAAATAATAAATGTTGATGTCAAACAGTACGTAACTTTGCTGTACCGTAATTGTGCAGTGTGATTGGATCATTTCGACGTCACGGCATGCCGTATGGTAACCGTGCCTCGAGTCGTTAATTACCGTAACTTTCCCAATCATACTAAATCCAATTTATACAGCACGAAGTCACGAAACATAGGCTGTACCTTAGTCTTACTTTCTTCCGTTTTTATAATTGGAATGAGCTTACTAGCAAGACTAACAAGATTGGCAAAATATAGTTGTGGGAATTCCTAAATTCGTAGTTCTTGAAAGGTAACCAAGCCTTAGCCTCGCATGGAGGCTGGAGTTGACCATGCACTAATACAAACCATCTTTCTATGAATATGGATAGATTTTGATTGTCATGCTAACTAGATACAAGTCACTGGAGGATAGAGTTGACCCTGCACTGATACAAACCCTCTTTCTATGAATATGGATAGATTTTTATTATCATGCTAACTAGATACAAGCCATGGAGGCTGGAGTTGACCATGCACTGATACAAACCCTCTTTCTATGAATATGGCTAGATTTTGATTGTCATGCTAACTAGATACAAGTCACGGAGGATAGAGTTGACCCTGCACTGATACAAACCCTCTTTCTATGAATATTGATAGATTTTGATTATCATGCTAACTAGATACAAGCCATGGAGGCTTGAGTTGACTCTGCACTGATACAAACCCTCTTTCTATGAATATGGATATATTTTGATTGTTATGCTAACTAGATACAAGTCATGGAGGATAGAGTTGACCCTGCACTGATACAAACCCTCTTTCTATGAATATGGATAGATTTTGATTATCATGCTAACTAGATACAAGCCATGGAGGATGGAGTTGACCCTGCACTGATACAAACCCTCTTTCTGTGAATATGGATAGATTTTGATTACTGATCATGCTAACTAGATACAAGCCATGGAGGCTGGAGTTGACCCTGCACTGATACAAACCCTCTTTCTATGAATATGGCTAGATTTTGATTATCATGCTAACTAGATACAAGCCATGGAGGCTTGAGTTGACCCTGTACTGATACAAACCCTCTTTCTATGAATATGGATAGATTTTGATTATCATGTTAACTAGATACAAGCCATGGAGGCTTGAGTTGACCATGCACTGATACAAACCCTCTTTCTATGAATATGGATAGATTTTGATTATCATGCTAACTAGATACAAGCCATGGAGGCTGGAGTTGACCCTGCACTGATACAAACCCTCTTTCTATGAATATGGATAGATTTTGATTAAGGCGTTTTCCATTTACGAGAACTGCTTGGTCTGATGGGCCAGTTCTTAAATAGAATGCATCAGTTCTGGGAAGTGGCTGGACCAGTTCTCAGACCTGACACGTTCCAATTAAGAACTGGCCGATCAGATCAGTCAGTTTGCGTACATGGAAAGCGCCCTAAGCTGAGTCAACTCCAGACTCGATATCATCAAAGGCTTGGTTACCTTTCAAAACGGCGGTCAAGAACTATGAATTGGACTATTGAGATATCAGTCGGTTCTTGTTCTCATCAATGTATTGATGAAAACGTTTTTCCACTCTATGGCGGTCAGTGAAACAACAAATGTGGCACAGCATTGCGTATTAGCTTCTTTCGTTAAGTGCATACCTCAAACTATAATTACATCGCAGGTTAGTTCCGTATTGACCTTATTCATAAAGGCATGAAAGCGAGGCTAGCTGTCCTGGCTTGTCACATGAAGAGAAAAATCTTGAATCGATGGCGGAAAATAACGTTAAATTCCTTATGATACGAAATAACACCACAGTGCAGTACGACAGGAACTATGACATTTCTGACCAACTCAAGTTTTGCGATCTTTGGGACAACTAGCCTCGCTCTGATACCATTGTTACCAGATTTCTTCCTGCGCGGACATGAGATGTAAATAATGTGGATACTTACTAGTTTTTTTACAACCTCCACCCGACCCTTGGCAGCTGCTATATGTAGCGCTGTGGTCCCACTGTTATCTGCTACGTTAGGATCAGCATCACCTTCTGTCAGTAACGTCTGGAAAACATTAGGAATTGGCACAGGTGAAAAGAAAGTGCATTAGAATTTATATACTAGAGCAGTTTCACTGAACCCGTAAAACAATTTAATAGCTAGTATCTAATTGTCAAAATGGAAAGAAAGAAAACAATGTCTATTTTACGACAACAACAACAACTTTATTACTATACAAAATAAAGTAAAGTAAAGAGAAGATTCATGTATAAATTGACAGAAATGAGGTAATAGTTACTCAGAATAACTATAATTGAGCTAATCTAGCTGGGTAACAAACTAGTGTAATTAATGATATAATTGGTCATAATATAATAATTTGAAAAATTATTATATTTCTTTTTCTCTTTAAATGTTACCATCTTAACTAGTACTTGAATAAAATATATATATATATATATATATATAATAATAATCTAAGTCTAAGGATAAATCAGTAACTTAAGTCAACGGATATAAATATAAGCATAGCTAAAATCTTAAATTAGTTAGTACACTCAAAAGGGTAAACTATGGTGGCGGTTGTACTAGCAGATGGTTATGTAGCAAAAGACAGTGAAATGACTAGTATGAGTTAATGAAGTCGTTTTTGATTGTCTTTCGTTTTTGATGTTTATTTAAGCTTTTAGTATTTTGATCTATAGTATTCCAAATCTTAGCTCCAAAGAAACTTTCTCCACTTTTCCAACATCCAATGTTCTCGCTTTCTGATTGGCTCTCCGCTATGTGCAATTTAAGTACGGACAATGAAAATGACGTCACTCGCAAGCAGTGGTAGCTTTGCAAAGTGCTCTTCCAAAAACAAGAAAATGAGGATTTCGGCAATCCCTTTATGTAGGACGACACGAATTTTTACCAAAATTACAATAGAATACAACACAATACAATTCAATACAACAATAGAACACAACACAATACAATAGAATACAATTCGGTAGCAATTCGTGTCGTCCTACATGAAGGGATGGCAAGGATTTCACAAGCATTTCATCACTAGGAGAAGTTAATCGGTGAGTCAGATTTCTTCGTGGTGTGCCATTTGGCAAAATGTTAGTTTTCTCAGTCTTGAGTGGAGAAAGTTTCGGCGAATTTGTTGGTTCAGACTTTGTGACTAGTTCTCTCAGAGCTCAGAAGTCTTGAAATTTCCTTGTATGCTGCCATATTTTGTCAAGAAAGCTTTCTCTCGGCGCCGGTATTAAATAAGAAGTGTTTACGTTTTTACTTTCAATGGCCGTTTTCGATTCGAAAGCAGTTTTTACGCACTCGTTTGAAGCTAAGTGCTTCGTCATCGCATACATTTTTCCATTGCAATTGTCTGTACTCTTATTGATCGTAGAAATGACGCCATTTCTATGATCAATAAGAGTACGGACAATGGAAAAATCTATGCGATTTGTTAAATAACTTTTCTCCACCTCCACTATATCTGGATCAGCTCGACACGCGGCACAGTGAAGAGCCTGCTGGCCAAAGACAGCCTTGCTGAGCACATCGGCGCCTCCATTGATCAAAACACGAACAGCATCTCCAGCATTGAACCAGCATGCCAGCTGGAGAGGCGTGAACTTTCTTGTCTCATCCAGGTTAAGCAGGTTAAGCAGGTTAGGGTCTGAGAAGAGTATGAGATGGGTAAGAGTTGAGATCAACCTCGTACCCAGGGTACGATTGGACATGAGTTTGTTGGTATCTCGCCCTTGCTCTGAGGGTTTTTCTCCAGGTTTTCCGGTTTTCCTCCCTCCACAAAAACCATTGAAAAACAGATAAGAGACTGTTTTACAAAGAGTGATCATGAATGGTAAATAAACTCATAAGAAATGCCAAAATATCTACATTCGTTTCCTTGATAACTCCGCTATTGAAAGACATGATATAAATGACAAATACACAAAATGTGAGGATGGTTAGCCTGTGAATAGTGTATCCTTCATTCCCAGGGGTATTTGCGCGAATATCCAAGATGGCGTCGAAAGGATATCAGTGGTAGGGAGGCGAATTACCCTCTTTTTTGGTGTGGTATCTCATTAAAGTGGTATGGTAGTTAAATAATTCAATGACGTCACGGTTCTATAGATGCATGATGACGTCACATGATTACTACCAAGCCTTACTTTTGTGTTGAGTGGAGATGTTGGGTCAAAGCGAGGCTTTGTGGTGATCACGTGACATCGTCAGGGAAAGGGTTTTTGCATGGCAAACAATCTTCAAAAACGCAGTTTTAGAAAGATCGACAATCCGATTGGAGGTGGAAAATAGCATTTACGAACAGGTTTTGCTAATAACACTACCGATCTCGTACAAGTGCCTTAATTACTTTAAATAAATGAAGTCAGATGTTTTAACATCCAGTACTGCCACGTGATTGTATTTTTACAAATTGCCAATTGCAGGGGAATAATGACAGCCTATAATTGCTGAAAATCTTAAACCGGCCGAATTATATTCTGACTAACTTAATTACCTGCATCGTGGCTGAGCAGCAGTTGTACAATGTCTGAGTTGTTGTAACGAGCGGCGTAGTGAAGAGCTGTAAAACCAAACGAGTTGACGGCATTGATGTCGATCAATTCTTCTTCCAGCAACAGACGAACAACCTCGGTCATTCCACTCTTGCAAGCCTGCAGAAATAAAGCAAAGTTTTAAACCTTTATTTCAGATACATACTCAGTTGGTGGAACAGTCACGGTTTCTGGGAAACCGCGATCCACCCACCCACTCACCCGCCCTGTTTCACCCTAAATTTAATAGTTAATCAAAATACACATGTATACCCAAGGGAGGGGTGGGTGCCGGGATAGTTATCCAGAAACCCCCACCCCTCCCCCGTGTCACCCTAAATTTAATGGTTAATCATTAATTACACATGTATACCCAAGGGAGGGGTGGGTGGGTAGTTTCCCTTAAACCGTGATTGAGCCCAGTTGGCAAATGTATTCACACCGTCAACTGTCTGTGATCCTCTCCTCCCTGGGACATCTCCGGAATACGTCGGGTACTTCCTATAGTATGCTGGAAATAGTTTCATCCTTTCAGGGATCCAGTTCGGTTGAGTTAATCTGACTTCGTACATTTTGTAGGGTAAATTCCGTTGACTGAATAATCATGCATGGTACTTCGTCCCGGAGGGCACTCCCTTATATGGCCTGTACGGGATTTTTTTGTAGTATACCTTTTGCTGTTCATTACGAGAAAATACTCATTCATTTGCGTGAAATGGCGACCAATAGTACTAAGATACATTCATTAGCGCCAAAAAACGAACATTTGCGCGTAACTCAGATTCAATAACGATTTTTGCATTTTAATCAACATTCAATTACATTTTTGGACATTCTTTTGCGTCATTCGGCTACAAAAGAGAAAAGTATACTTTCATTTGCGCTAATTTAAAAGTCATTAATACCATCTTGAAAGTCAATTGAGACAATCAACAAACATTAAAGTGCATATAACATTTATTAACATTTTTATCACACCGTTTGAAATTCAATAGCATTTCTGGACCGCGTTAGTGCGGATAAGACAAATATTAACGCGCTTGTACAAACAATTGAACGTTCTTTACATTCAATATACAAAAATCTATTTTCAATTGAACAGTACAATTTATAGAATTATTTCGTTCTGAAGTTCAGTTTACCCTTCAATAATCTCTCTATTCAAACATCTTGGCAGATAGGTCTGCATGAAGCGGTACCATTGCGCGCTTTTAGCTGCGGTCACAGTGTCGATGTTTCTGTTCAGAGCTTCAAGCAGTAGTTGTGTTCGAAACTCTCCCAGTGGGATTCCTCGGGCTCTGGCTTCAGCTCTGTTATCCATACGTCTTTGAATTTCTGGACGTGAGATGTCGGCCTTGATTGCTGCTTTCAGGCAGCTTATTGCCTGCTCCACGATGTTTAGAAAAGGACTATAGGGGAGAAGCATTTTAAGCTCTGTGTTTGGGGCGGGAAATGGCCGGGTTTCGGTGGGCCGGTGCTCCGTCATACACAAAGATCACCGACTCGTCGGGATCCAGACTTTGCCGCGTCTGTGTCAGGAAGTCATCGAAACGCGCAGCATTCATTCCACCGACAGCTGCTGAGGAAAACACAGGTCCATTGATAGGCGACATTGCCATGGTCACAGTCAGGTTTCGTCCTCGCTGGCCGCACACTTGGCGGTACGCCCTCTCTCCCAGCCGCGCTCTACCGTGACTTCAGGCAGTCCAGATATTATACCCGCATTCGTCTACGAACACACAGTGGCGCACTACGGCATGGTTCATAAACCAGTTCGCGTATTCGACTCGCTTCTGCAGCACATCAGGCCTGTTTCTGTCAGCAGGGAGGGGCCTTGCCAGTTTTACACGAAACAGCATGCCGTCTAATGTCCTTGCTATGGTGCGGTCATGGATCTCGGGTTTGGCTGGTAGCCGTCTCCTCAGTTCACGGTTTATCTGACCAAGGGTGAGTAGACAGTTTTCGTTGATGATTTGCTCTAGGCAATCTCTCATCACATCATCCACGCGTACGTTGTTTCTCCCACCTCTCGGTCTCTCATGGATCCTGCCTTCTCTGATGTAGCGCGCCACGATGCCTCTTGCCGTTGATCGATTCACTCCGAGCGTGTCTGCGACTAAAAGATAGTCTTCCTCCTCGTTCTCAAATGCTCTAACGATTCTCTCTCTGTGTTCGAGTGGTATTCGATTTCTTCGTGGCATTTTGCCAGAGGTCTGAACACGTTCACGAACCGAATGAACTGGACGAAATTCTCTGATGCTTTTACCGTTCTGTATGACAGAGGTTACATAACCTCTCTGGAGTGCATGCCAAATCTTACATCACACTGACAATGCAAAAATCAGGCAAAATAGGTACTGTTCAACTGAAAATAGATTTTTGTATATTGAATGTAAAGAACGTTCAATTGTTTGTACAAGAGCGTTAATATTTGTCTTATCCGCACTAACGCGGTCCAGAAATTACTGAGAAATGCTATTGAATTTCAAACGGTGTGATAAAAATGTTAATAAATGTTAATAAATGTTATATGCACTTTAATGTTTGTTGATTGTCTCAATTGACTTTCAAGATGGTATTAATGACTTTTAAATTAGCGCAAATGAAAGTATACTTTTCTCTTTTGTAGCCGAATGACGCAAAAGAATGTCCAAAAATGTAATTGAATGTTGATTAAAATGCAAAAATCGTTATTGAATCTGAGTTACGCGCAAATGTTCGTTTTTTGGCCCTAATAAATGTATCTTAGTATATTGGTCGCCATTTCACGCAAATGAATGCGTATTTTCTCGTAATGAACAGCAAAAGGTGTAGTACAGTTTTCTCTTGGGAGGTGTTGATTCATCTTATGACGTCTTACAGGCTCCATGAAAACTAATCAAAATTAGGGATTAAATGCCAGAAATGTTACGAAATTTGCATGATGAATACCTTTTTGTGAGAAACAAACACAATAGTGCAATATTTTTTTTTACATTATACTTGCACTTTAAGGAATTGGTTTGATTGAAGGAAATGCGACGTTACTTTCGTTCTTCTCCTTGATGAATGTAACCTTCACAATTTTCTTTTTTCATAATTGTTTTTATAAGTTGTTATCATTATTAGTATGCATGACGAATACAATAAATACAAATCTAATATAAGGTTTCAACGATTAGTATTCCTCCGGTTGCGTAGCGAGATCGAGATCTTTATATTCTTGTTAATAAAATCAAATATAAACAAATTCCATTTGATTCTATAAATTAAATAATGTTTTATTCCTTTCATACAGGTATAACAGAAGATAATGTAGGGAAATCCAACAACGGTTTTAAAATTCTTTTTTCAAAATAAAATTGCCTACCAGCTAAGTTACGCGTTTTTCGGGGAAACTCACTTCTAACTGCGGATCCTTTTTCAATTTAATCAATTAAATCTCACCTAATATTCTCCTCAAAATCAAACACAAAGAATAATGGATTTGCATTTTTTTGGACGTAATGTATGCCACTTATAATTGTTAAAAGATCATCTAGGAATATTCTGAACGTATAGTATTTGATCGCGTAGTTTTGTTCTTTGACCGAGTACTCACATTTTTTCCTCTGAACATCATAGTTTTTAAGTAAGTACTAAATAATATGGATAAAACCCGTAGATTTTACAATTTACGAAGTAAATATTGTACTCGTAGTGCATAGATGATATTTACAGAGTGCGTATATATCTATTTTAAAAGACTACGGGTTACACTGCCGCAATGTTAAAAGAGTACGTACTATTACTCGAGATAGTTCTTCTCGTGTTTTGATGACTATAATAAAAACACGATATTAGTGGGCCTATATCCTTGGTAAACTGATTAAAATTTAGTAGGGAAGATGCTCTAAAACGTCAACAACAAAATCATGTAGTGTTTCACAAGATCACGAAAATATCACGACTAAACTTAAGCACAACTTCCAAATTGTATGTTGTCGAGTGTCGTTATCCTCTCACCTGATGCAGATCGATTTCCTCAGCGATATTTCTCTCCAGAGCGTTCGAAATACTTCGCTTAAGCTGCAGTGCCGAGGATTCAGGTTGAACGCGTTGTCGCTTCGACGGTTGTTGTATGACGGTCATGACGATTTGTTCCATTTTTGAGACTGCAGATTTTCCGTGTTCGTCTTCAGCATCATGATTAATAAGACACGAACAACTTCCGCTCATCTTTATTCAAGGTTATAAGAAAAAGAGAAAAAGCATTCTTAAATTCAGTTCAAGCAAAAATAAAATATTGTTTACAAAGATGATCCAGGCGCAAAAAATGAACTGTCTCAGAAATCTTCACATTGCTCAAAAAACATGTCATTTTCTGCCAATGAAAATTATCTGGAGCTGCGATCAAATGAAAGTGACAGTCTTGCATTTAAATCAATGAATTTATTTCCATATCAAAGATTCCTAAT
The DNA here is from genome assembly GCA_030867875.1 of Actinernus sp. WN-2022. Taxonomy (NCBI): domain Eukaryota; kingdom Metazoa; phylum Cnidaria; class Anthozoa; order Actiniaria; family Actinernidae; genus Actinernus; species Actinernus sp. WN-2022. The sequence continues at coordinate 68,327,859 of JAOWCC010001634.1, forward strand.
TTTCAGTTCCCCGGAGACTGTCTTGATAATGTTGTTATTATGAAATTTATGACTTCTGATGATATTGATTTAATTCCGACAATGGCCCGGCCATGCGGAAGCCCAAGATAATTAACCTTCGGTTCGCCCCGTGTTCTCTCGTTCTGAAACTGCCCAATGCTAGGTTACACGTGGGAAATCTAAATTGTTTCCAGGGCAAGACCTGAAAAAAAAATTCTGAATAATATGATTGGACATACTGCGATATATATTATCATCGTAACGGCTAGAAATAATTAAATCCACAAAGGAATGAGCTTGTGTATAGTTGAAGAACCCCTGAAGAACACTCCTGGGTTGATATTTCACCTTAATTCTGTCCGGTGAGCCGACTTAGTTCGTCGCAGACGTTGAAAATACACAACATTGAACCTCATGCTGATTTGTATTCATTACAAGGGCAAACACAACCTTTCAAGAGATGTTTTGCATTTCACTGTCGATTATTTTATCCGAGTAGCACGGAACCTCTCGAGACCTATATTCTGATTGCACCCATAATACTATACTTCTATTGTTTTTGTACTGCACTTTCTAAAGGTTAGGGTGTTTTCTATTGTTAGGTAGGCCAATACTGCGCTCGTTTCGAGAAGTTCCACACGCCCCGATTATTTCGACTTCCACTGATGTCTACAATGGCCAGCTAAATGCATTGTGAACGGGGACATTTACTTTGGCTAGGGAGCTAGGGTACGGTTCATATAAGCCACCAACACTGAATACAGAACTACAGTTGCTGGCCCTATTATTTTCTAAGCTGCTGTTCTTCCTTTAAAAAATGTGCGTTAGAAGAAAAGCCAGATAGTTGCTTCCATAATATGAAAGTTTTATTGTCTACTTCGTGGTATGATCTGAGTGCGAGAAATGAACTTTGGATCGACTGCAGCCGTTACGTATATTTTATTACGTGTAAAATAGGTTGGTTACATGCATGGCAATTTCACAACACAGCATCATCGTATAAATTTCACAGCTTTTCAGTAGTTGAACGAACGAAAGACACTGGCTTTATAGCGATATTTCGAGCAGGGCCGACATCATGAATGAAGAGCATTGAAGTTCTGTATGCCATAAAATCTAATAACTAAGCAATCTAAAATCAAATTTGGCCTCAGTTTAATACCATACCTTCCTCGAAAGCATTTTGTCCAAAGTTTAAGTCAAATTCTTCCGGCCATGACTGATATCCTTGAAAAGTAAACCCGTTCCTCTACCTCTGATACGGATAAACTGGCCGACTCACTTCATTATGTGGGGAAATTAAAACACCTGTTTTGACAGTTGAGCAAACAACTTTGAGTCGGTAATTGTGGAGGTACGAATTTTTTAGGGATTCTTTTTTCCTGTTCTGACTCTATTGATCAGACGAATTGGGACGTACGAATATTTTAGGGGAAACCTTTTAGTCTCCCTTTTCTTCTATAATTTTCTCGGGATTGAAAACAATTTTTCTAGCCAGTATTTCAGAAAACGATTTTCTAGGGACAATTTTTTCAAATCCGAAAGTTTTAGGCTAATTTACTCACCCGAACAGCTTTTTAACCGAAAACTTCGTTGGGTGCCCTTCGTTTCTCACACATTAGCTATTCGTGATACTTTCGCCAATGAGGAGTCTCGTTTCAGGTCACGTGGTAATACAGAGTACTACATATTTGCTGTACTTTGAAAACGATTCTGAAACATGAAGAACAGAAACATGAAGAAACTTTAACGCCTCTAGAAGTCTACTTACATTTTGTCTATAAATGCTTGTATAAAATTTCATAAGCCAGAAATTTTAAGCTTTCTGCCGTCTCCAAACGTTTCTCTTCCAATTCTGAAGACTTGCTCTGCCATCCAGCCATCCAGACTTCCGGCAGACTTCCATTCTTCCCATTCACACTCCCGAGCGATTCTAATGCTCTGTACGGCCTTGGTACAGTTCATTTGACAGTCAAACGGGTCAGTCTTCTTCCGTTTAGGGCTTTCTAAATAGTTTGTGCTTTCGCTTCTCTTCATCCAGCCGTTTCGACGCCAGTATTCGATCCTCCGCGAACCAATTTAAATATGAACATACAAATCCGGTGGAATTCTCGCTTTCGATTTTTCCTGTTTATATTGTTTAATTAGTTGTGCTATTGTTAGTCTTCTGTGTCATGAATATCTAATGACGAGTGTGAGAAGCCATTTCAAAGCTTCAAAATTGTTTTAGACGTGTTTCTAGATCCTAGTGTCATAAAAAATATCTCGGGCTCCGTGTTCATGACACGGCTTTGCCTCGGTTTTCAACCCGTTCTCACGGCTGTATTTAGAAATCGATTCTAAACCAGCGCTTCGTGTTTCAGGATAGAGTTTGGATTAGTTCTCAGGACCATTGATTGAAGAAGGATTACAGTCTGTGTTATTTTTAAAGTGACTAGCTCTAAACACCATAAATTAGTGAGCACCCATCGTTGACAGTTAGGATGTTTTTAAAAGTAGGGTTAGGATTTGGATTAGTTCTCAGGAACATTGAAGAAGGATTAGTGACTTATAGCTCTAAACACCAAAAATTAGTGATTTTTATTAGATTCACGGTTAGTATTACATTTACGGTTGATTGTTATTACATTTACGGTTAGTCAGATTACATTTACGGTTGATTGTTATTACATTTACGGTTAGTATTACATTTACGGTTGATTGTTATTACATGTATTACATTTACGGTTGATTGTTATTACATTTACGGTTAGTATTACATTTACGGTTGATTGTTATTACATTTACGGTTAGTATTACATTTACGGTTGATTGTTATTACATTTACAGTTAGTATTACATTTACGGTTGATTGTTATTACATTTACGGTTAGTATTACATTTACGGTTGATTGTTATTACATTTACAGTTAGTATTACATTTACGGTTGATTGTTATTACATTTACGGTTAGTATTACATTTACGGTTGATTGTTATTACATTTACGGTTAGTATTACATTTACGGTTGATTGTTATTACATTTACGGTTAGTATTACATTTACGGTTGATTGTTATTACATTTACGTTTAGTATTACATTTACGGTTGATTGTTATTACATTTACGGTTAGTATTACATTTACGGTTGATTGTTATTACATTTACGGTTAGTATTACATTTGTTGGCGTTATTACATTTACGGTTGATTGTTATTACATTTACAGTTAGTATTACATTTACGGTTGATTGTTATTACATTTACGGTTAGTATTACATTTACGGTTGATTGTTATTACATTTACGGTTAGTATTACATTTACGGTTGATTGTTATTACATTTACGGTTAGTATTACATTTACGGTTGATTGTTATTACATTTACGTTTAGTATTACATTTACGGTTGATTGTTATTACATTTACGGTTAGTATTACATTTACGGTTGATTGTTATTACATTTACGGTTAGTATTACATTTGTTGGCGTTATTACATTTACGGTTGATTGTTATTACATTTACAGTTAGTATTACATTTACGGTTGATTGTTATTACATTTACGGTTAGTATTACATTTACGGTTGATTGTTATTACATTTACGGTTAGTATTACATTTACGGTTGATTGTTATTACATTTACGGTTAGTATTACATTTACGGTTGATTGTTATTACATTTACGTTTAGTATTACATTTACGGTTGATTGTTATTACATTTACGGTTAGTATTACATTTACGGTTGATTGTTATTACATTTACGGTTAGTATTACATTTACGGTTGATTGTTATTACATTTACGGTTAGTATTACATTTGTTGGCGTTATTACATTTAGCGGTGATACATGGACCCAGTTGTTCGAAGCCAGGGTAACTTTATCCCTAGGATAGCGGTAAATATGTAATCTGTAGTTTACCCTCGGGGTTAGCGATTTAACCCAGGGTAGCGCTTACCCTGGCTTCGAACAACCAGGCCCAGGTCTCCCAAGGCATTCTTCCAATCGAAGAGTTGTAGGTTCGAGTCCCCACTGCCGGTGAACGAAAAACTGAAACAAAAGTAAGTAGTAATGTTGTGTCATTAATGATTGAATTACAAAGTTGGTTGTGGGGGACTGGCGAAGGAAAACAGGGATTAGGGAAGGAAAAAGGGGTTAGGGAGGGGGAACGGCGAGTACCGTAGTGAGGGAGGGGAGTGGTAAATAATATTTTGCAAGGGAGGGGTGGGTGGAAATTTCTCTTTTCTTTTTAATGTTCCTTCCATAAAAAACTAAACCCCCTTTTTTATGAATCCCCAAATTTAAAAAAAAATCCCTTTTTAGAATGATTGATATACCTGACCAAAATAATGTAGGTTGATTTGAGTCGGGTCAAATTGACCTAGTGAGTCAAATTGACCTACAACATATATAAAGGGCCGATTTCTCCTGGCAATAGATGTATTATTGATGTACATTATATATGTTACTCGGGCTTGACTTTTTATTCAAAAATTAATAGTGATGTTAATATCTTTGTATTCCGCGTTATAAACAATACCGGGGGGAAAACAAGGAAAAACTTGAAAATCACTCCAATATTAGCTCGTTATTTCCAAGTTTTGTGAAGTGTTGGAGGGGGTGGGGTGTTACTGTGAACATCCCCAGTTGAGAATAAAGGCATGAAAACAAGTTACCCACTGCTTCACTTGTCAAGCACAAAGGTTTCAATATTATCCGAGAAAAAAAAGCCTCATATTGAAACTTTGCTGCGCATCATGCGAAGCATGTATCAAAAGTGGGTTTCTTACATGGCCGTCATGCTGGTTAGAAACTGAATAGGTTTTGCAAGGTCAACCAAACTAAGCAGTTTCAGAACGAGGTTGGACTAGCAAAAACAAAGGTATCCTCCTGGGACTTGTACAAGGTCAGCCTCGAACTAAGCAGTTTTTAGAACGAGGTTAGACTAGCAACAACAAAGGTTGTTATCCTCCTGGGACTCAACTTGTACAACTGAGGTCAGCCTCAAACTGAGCAGTTTTTAGAACGAGTTTAGACTAGCAAAAACAAAGGTTGTTATCCTCCTGGGACTCAACTTGTACAAGGTCAGCCTCGAACTGAGCAGTTTCAAAACGAGTTTAGACTAGTAAAAACAAAGGTTGTTATCCTCCTGGGACTCAACTTGTACAAGGTCAGCCTCCAACTGAGCAGTTTTTAGAACGAGTTTAGACTAACAAAAACAAAGGTTGTTATCCTCCTGGGACTCAACTTGTACAAGGTCAGCCTCCAACTGAGCAGTTTTTAGAACGAGTTTAGACTAGCAAAAACAAAGGTTGTTATCCTCCTGGGACTCAACTTGTACAAGGTCAGCCTCCAACTGAGCAGATTTTAGAACGAGTTTAGACTAACAAAAACAAAGGTTGTTATCCTCCTGGGACTCAACTTGAGTAGTATATATAATGGGGGGGCTGGGCCACATCCTTATTTAAGCCCTTTTTCTCCCATCGTATATCCCTACTCCCACGAAAAATCGTCAAAAAATTGTGCCTTATATAAGCCCCCCTGATTCCCCCCAGTAAGAACCACCCCTAACTACATTTAATACGACCATTAATAAACCCCTATTAGAGATATGTTATCATCATATTATGAGGTTGTATCGCAGTTACTATATCAAAACATCCCGTATATTATGTCTAATATGCCGTATGCAACCATTAATAATCCCTATTAGAGAAATGGTACCATTATACTATCAGCCACAAAATGCGAGGACAAAATCAGTGCCGATGGTTAACGGTTGGTAGGAGAACTATTTGTGGTAAGAGTTGTTTATTTGAGTGTTGTAAGCAACATCGCCACCAGATCAGAGAAGGATCGTTTGAGCCATACCCCTGTCGTTCGTGTGGAGTTGGGACTCAAGCAGAGACGCGACTTTGTCGCCTGTGTGGCAATGGAAACGCACAGATGAAAATGGTGCGTAAAGGTAAGAGATCTAGAAAGGATTTCAACGCTGTATCGACTGAACTTGCTACGAAGAATTTACCTATTAGGGAACTGATGCGTATAGGTAGGAGGGCTAGAAAGGATTTCGACGACGTATTGACCGAACTCGTTACAAAGAATTTACCTATTAGAGAATAGATATACTAGTATTATAATCGTAGTAAATATGGCATACGTTAATTATCAGAGAGACGTACTAGATGTATACGAACAGGCGCGCAACATACTTGATGAACCGATCCCCGAAACGATAGAAAGACGTTTAATTCCCCAAAAAATTGTCCCACTAGTATTCAAACAAACTAACTGGGTCATTGGTAATTTCTTACGAGGCTGGCAGATGGATGTTCCAGAGGGTCACGAACTTGGTGCAGACCCAATGGCATTCTTAGATGGTGTACGCCATATAATCCACGAAAAACTAGAGGAAGAGATTGTCAATCTAAAAGGCGTGAAGTTTCAGCTCGCCCTGAAAGTAGATCTAATAAAGTACAACCTTGACGGTAGCAAAGAATTCATCGACGCAGTATTTCGTCATTATCAGGAGGTTCTATTGCAGTCCCACGAAATCAATTCCGCGCTAGACAAGTCTTTTCCTGCGATCCAAGAACAACTAGAGAAATGGATACATAGAGGCTCAGGATGGGTGGTAGACCGAGTAGTTCTGCTTTGGCTCGACATAGCGCGATACCAACCACTACGAGGAGGCTCATACATTTCACTTCCTAAAGAAGTCCAAAACAAGAAGGCTGTAATTAATGTTCAAAATAAGGATGATAACTGCCTACGATGGGCTCTTCGGTCATCATTATTTCCAGTTATACACGGAGGACATGCATACAGACCATCTAAGTATCCTATAGAAGACGGCCTAGATTTTACAGAAATTGATGCACCAACACCCATATTACAGATTTGCAGAGTTGAGAAGCAAAACAACCTTGCGATCAATGTCTTCGGATGGGAGAAAGGTGTAATTGTCTATAGGATTAGCAAGCAATGTGGGGCCATCCAACGCATCAACCTATTGCTAATAGAGAAATCTGGAAAGTATCACTATACTTGGATCAAGGATTTGAATCGGCTTCTCTACGATCAGAGCAAGCACCGCGAAAGGAAGCACTTCTGCGAGAGGTGTTTACATGGATACTGCCGAAAAGATCTACTCGAAAAACACATCCCAGAATGCAAAGGTATAGGACAGACAGCAGTTAGAGTTGAGATGCCTGAAGAGGGTAAGAACAAGCTATCCTTTCAGCACTGGCACAAACAGCTAAAGGTTCCCTACGTCATTTACGCCGATTTCGAGGCGCTGACAACCAAGATCGAATTACCAGAGCTTGATCCAAATAAGAGCAACACCCAGAAAACTCAACTACATGAGGCTTGCGGATTCGGCTACATTGTGGTGAGATGTGATGGCCATACGGAGACTCCAGTCGTCTATAGAGGGCCCAACGCTACGGAAATGTTCCTGGAGGCAATACGACAAGAAGAACAGAAAGTTAAGGCAGCCCTATCTAAATGTAAAGTCCTACACATGGCTCGAGAGGACATTATAGCCCACCGCGGTGCAAACATTTGCCACATTTGTCAGAAATCTCTTAATGGGGACTCGGTTCGCGATCACTGTCACATTACTGGAAAGTACCGTGGAGCAGCACACAATGCTTGTAATCTACTCCTGCGGATAGACCCAAAGAAGACCATAATACCAGTAGTCTTCCATAATTTGCGGGGATACGATTCTCATCTCTTAATGCAGTCTATTTCCAAAGTAGAGGGGCAGATAAATTACATACCCAATAACATGGAAAAGTACATTTCATTCTCACTTGGTAACCTCCGGTTCATTGATAGCGCGCAATTTCTCTTGGGGTCGCTAGACAAATTGGTTTGTAGTACTATAGAAGCAGCGGGCAAATGTAAACGATGCGATAAGGATGAGCTGGTTGTCATTAACGAGGCTTGGAAGCTAGTGGGGACTTGCCCCCAGTGTGGAGAAGGGAGCATAAAGCAACTCGACCCGTCTCGCCTTCCGATAACCGTTTCGCATACACCCCTCAATGCACATCTTCTTGGGCGCAAGGGCGTCTACCCATACGAATACATGGACAGTTGGGAGAGGTTTCAGGATGAGCTACCGCCGCGCGATGCTTTTCATAGCAAGCTTTCTGATGAAGGAATCTCAGATGAGGACTATACTCACGCACAGAAGGTTTGGGCTGCATTCGATTGTCAAACTATGGGAGACTACCACGACCTATACCTTAGAACTGATGTACTTTTACTCGCAGATGTGTTTGAAGGCTTTCGAGCGACATGTATGCAAAATTATGGATTGGACCCAGCTCACTACTATACGAGCCCTGGTCTATCGTGGGATGCATTGCTAAAGAAGACTGGTGTAGAGCTTGAGCTGCTCACAGACTACGATATGCATCTTTTCATCGAGAAAGGGATGCGAGGCGGCATTTCGATGGTCAGTCGACGCCATGCAAAGGCCAACAATCCATATGCGGCAGAATACGACCCAATCAAGCCCACTACGTACATACAGTATCTGGATGCAAACAACCTATACGGATGGGCTATGAGCCAAGCGCTACCAACAGGAGGATTTGAGTGGTGCGACGTAGAAAAGCTACGAACCTTGAGTATCCTCGATATCGAGAAAGATGCGGACAAAGGTTATATCCTTGAGGTAGACCTTGAGTATCCTCTAGAACTCCACGACGCTCACAACTCGTATCCACTAGCCCCAGAGCGTATGAAAGTACAGAAAAAATGGATGTCAGAGTACCAATGCGGACTACTAGGTGAAAGAGCATTTCCAATCGAAGTTGAAAAGCTTGTGCCCAATCTATTCGACAAAGAACGCTACGTCCTACACTATAGAAATCTACAATTATATCTTTCTCTTGGTATGAAATTGAAAAAGGTGCACCGAGCACTCAGATTCGACCAAAGTCCTTGGATGGAGCCATATATACGTATGAATACGGACCTTCGTAAACTGGCTACGAGCAATTTCGAGAAAGACCTCTACAAACTGATGAACAACTCAGTATTTGGTAAGACAATGGAGAATCTGCGTAAGCGCGTAGATGTTAAGCTGGTGCGTGCAAGAGAGGAGGACAAGCTTAGACGGCTGATATCAAGCCCAACATTTGCTAGATCAAATATCTTTGATGATGGCCTCGTAGCCTTACACATGCATAAAAGCAGGCTCGTACTTAACCGCCCAGTTTACGTTGGTATGAGCATCCTAGACCTATCCAAACACCTGATGTACGATTTCTATTACAACCAACTTCAGCCTCAATATGGTAATAAATGCGAACTGCTCTACACAGACACAGATTCGCTATTGCTTGAGATCCAGACTGAAGACGTCTACGACGACATGACCAAAAATGCAGACCTATACGATACGAGTGATTACCCAAAAAACCATCCGCTATACGACACTACCAATAAAAAGGTTCTTGGAAAGATGAAGGATGAGTGTGCAGGCGTCGCTATCGTAGAGTACGTTGGACTTCGACCTAAGATGTATTCGATCGTATGCGCAGACACTAAGGAGATTCGCAAGGCTAAAGGAGTACGGAAGTATGTCGTGAAGAAGCACATGCGACACGAGCAGTATAAGGAGTCTCTTTTCGATAGGAAGACCTTAAGGCATGGAATGAATATGCTGCGAAGCATTGGGCACCAGATCTATGGTCTGCGAGTTAATAAAATCTCACTTTCGCCCCTGGACACAAAACGTTGGATTTCCAAAAATGGAATCGATACATTAGCCCATGGCCATAAAGATATATGTTTGTTCCAAGACGAACTAGCTTAGGATCCCATTCGGAGGTAGTTCGGTATCGAGTGGTACGACTTGTATCTCTTCACGCACGAATCCACGCGTTGGCTGTTTCTTCGAAACCTGCGGAGCAACATTCGAAACTTGTGGGGCGTACAAATAATATAGGACTGGCTGACCCGAAGAAACCATACTACGCGAAATGCTATACGTTTTCAAACTCCATATAGGATCGGTAGCACGCTTTCGTCCACCTTCTAGCTCACCAGGAGCATATAGATATCGAACACTGACATCGAATGGAAGTCTTTCCTCTTTGAGCCCAACTAGACGTATCCGTTCGTCCCGAACCGGCACGGGTTCTGCTGGGTTCGATTCGATTTCGTTTTTGGTAATTGCTATGGATGGTTGTTTTCCTGTCAAACGCGTAGCTTCGTTGTTTAAAGCTTTTACGACCGCAGGTAGACGAGACACCCATTCGACAGATCTATCATCCTTTCCCTGTGAAGTAAGTACCATCTCCTGAGCATATTGGTATCCAAACAATCTCTCAGCTAAAGTACGATTAAATCGTTCGACGATTGCTTGATCCCGGTGAATATCCACACGACCACGACGTACAGAAACTTCATGTTTATCTAGTAGCGAAGACATTGCACCCATAAATTCACGTCCTGGATCGACTTGTAAAAGTTTTGGCCATGTTAGTGGACTTCGCTTATATATTCGTTCGAATGCCGCAGTAACTTCTTTAGATTCTTTAGTGGCTAATGGTTCGGCTTCTTTGTATCTGGATGCTACATCCACGATCGTCAGCGCATACTTATATAGCTTTCTTCCACGTCCAGGTCGATCGTGAGGTAGAAATATCAAATCGGCTTGATGGACCTCATTTGGTGTAGATACATTGAATTTAGGTCGTGGAACGTATTTGGGGGGTGGTAAATAGATCTGCCATATAGCTTGTTTTTCTAGCCACATCCGAGTCACATCTTCAGATACGTTTGCCGAATTGGCAAGATGCTTAATAGCTGCTAGTCCTTTCCAATAACCCTCAGGACCATAGAAGATATTCGCAAGACGAGAATCCATCTGAACCTCAACGCATTTGATATCTATGCATAACGACTAGACTCCAATACGAAGACAAAAAAAAAAGATAAAGACTTATCTAGCTGACAAGTTCTTATCCTTCTTTTTTAATTTATTTTATTTTTTTATTTTATGTAGATTCGTTTAGTAATCTTATAGTAATACTCTAGTAATACTCTAGTAATACTCTAGTAATACTCTAGTAATCTAGTAAGTGATCTAGTAATTACGTTAAACGTAAAAAAGCTCGTTTTTTAAAGCATAGCTATAACCAATTCTTATAAGAATCGAGTGGTAGAGTCGCGAATACACTACCACCTAAGGCCACCAATTCGGCAGTTTTCCTCGAATTAGATGGTCGATAATAATCTGAGAGTTTAGGCTTTTCCAGTTTCATTTGCAATATGTGATATATATGGAGTTTTCGCATTGCATCGATTCTATCTTTAAGTCCAACGTGTGCGTTATTTTCTTTCCAGTGGTTCCAGGTGGCTTGTGCTTCTAGTCGTTTTTCTCGATTTTTCTCATAGGTTGCCATAGCGGCATTTGCCTTCTCCTGGGCCTTATCATGTCTTACCATCTCTGCGGCAGCAGCATTAGGCCCGCTAGTTGCTTTTTCTATTTCGTGTGCGGCAATACTAGCGGCAGCACTAGTTATGGCGAAGACAAATCCCATAAATATTATTGATGCCATAGCTTCGAAGGCGAGGTAGAGTCGCCCCTGTTACTCAACAGGCTTCCAATACCCTTTGTCCTTTAGGTATTTCTTAGCTGCGAGGCCACCAGATAGAACCGCTATCCACTTCACGAAGTTCAAAATACTAGATGAAGGATCGTTAGTCAAAGGCTCTTTGATTGCTTTTTTTCCGACCCAACCGATACCTGCCGCAAGTCCAGTCAATATAGTAGCTTCCTGTATTGTGTTCATAAGTTCGTTAACCATCTTATTGGAACGACGTTTACATCGCCGATAATATGTGTCTACGGCGTGGCTTCAAATGCTATATCATGCCTTGAGTTTTTAGGTTACGACCTTTTGGGGTTTCTTTGGTAGCGGCAGCTGAGCTGTCTGTGGCTTCAGCGGAGCTGTGGTTAACTCGTTGCGTTTGTTTGTATTGCTTATACTGATAGTACAAACCCACAAATGCTATGCTTACCCCAATTACAGCAAGTGTGGTATTAGTTGATATCAAACTTGGCTTATCGGTATGACTGTCTACCTGCGCCTGCGTTGCCGCCACATTGGCGATATTTTCTTTCCTTCTTTGCGCTATGAGTTTGCCTGCAGCAACTCGTTTTGGATTTGGTGGGGGTTTTACTGGTTCTTTCGTGATGGGATCATTTCGATCTTCGGAATGGGTATCGATTTCCATCTTGTTAAGAGTAATTACTTAGTAGTTGAGGTAACTTCAATACGTTAAGATTCTTTTAAATTTGAATATACCTCAAGTACTTCATCAACTTCATTTTCGCTCGGCAATACTTGCGCCTCGGAGTCCTATTTAGTGGGCATAGAATGGTTAACAACGTGACAAAGGGCACTAGTTAGTGCTACAAGTGGACCTGCTTTGTAGGCCAATCGGCCAGCCAGTGCAGATATCTCGTTTCGGACTAGGCGGTCTTCCTTTAGAGCTTTCAACAGCCTTCGTTGTTGTCGAGAATCTAGAGTCCTCACATATGCGACTACACAAGTTGCTACACTTAGTGCTCTATCCACTAAGCAGTCATTTATTTGCTTCGCTAAGACGGCTTGGTATCTACGATATAGGCGTTCTATGTCTTTATCAGGTAACTTAGAAATGTCCCCAAGAGAAAAATTCTTCCCTAGATATTCTTTTGTCGTACCAGTCACGGCTAGAATAGAAAGAGATTCCCTATGTTCGCTGATTTTTATGCTACGATCTTCATCGGTGGTAGCGCAGTGTACTGCATGGCAATTTTTGCAGGTAGCTCCGATGGCAGCTTTGCTGCCGCTACTGCGGTAGCCGCATTCGGCCCTTGGTGGAGGACCTGTCACATCTATTTTGCCGGATTCAGCTAGTATGTTCATTAATTCATCATCCAAATCTTTATCCATCTTACTTCAACGTATTGTGACATACCATAGGTGAAGGTATCTCTAATAATGTGGAAAATGGATGTCGCAAACAGAAACATATATGTGCGAACTTAGTCTCAAGTTCTGAAATGAATAGCTTCTTATCATCTAAGGATATGCTAGCGCCGTAGTCATCGAATAGATCCTTTAATCCCGGTGCGCTTGCGATGCGAAATGCCACAACGATTGCGCAATTCTCGCGAAAGTTCTTACATATACTCTTTTGTGTTTGTGATGAGGCCCAAATCGAAATACCAATGTGGCGTGCAGAAAAGGCTAAATCGGATATCTTATTGGTCCTTCCCTTAACATCCTTGCTTGCCGCACAATCATCAAGGATAATAAGTGTATTTGTTCCTTCGAAAAAACATGCACAGTCGCCTAGGGTTGCATCAATATCGTTCTGAGAAGGCGCTAGGACAATGAAGCGAGGATCTCCCTTGCCAACGCCTTTATAGGTTTTATTGTTAGCATAGGTGGGACAAATCAATACGATATATTCAAACTTAAAACGAAATGGACCTCTCAATTGATCAACTATGAACTGAGTCTTTCCGCAGTTTGTGGGGCCAATTATGAGTGCGTTAAAGGGAATTTGTTCTGTCAATGTGTCCATGGTAATGAGTACATTAATGAATACGTCAAGAGTACATTAGTGATAAACATTTTGTAGCATTCCCTGTTCAATAGTTGCTTGTGCATCAGAAAGCACGAATATGTGCATGTTCACCTTACCTGAGCCTCCACTGCGATGAATCCTAAGGCGAATGGATGCTCCAGCATCTTGTTGGGCTAAACCATCTCCATGAACTATACTGGTTTGAGAAGTGCGGCAATCGATGAGTGCGGCAAACTTGTTCTCAAAGAACTTCTTATGCGTCATAGATGTAGCGGCGGCAGCCTCTCCGAAACGCGGGACAAACCAATTCTTCGCTGACTTCCATAAATCCTTTGGTAGCATCCCAAAAGAATATAGAGCGTTAGGAATGCCATTGACGTGTACCTCGACCTTGGTGATTCCTGGATTTACGAATTTCTCACTATCTCTAGTGCCTGCCACATGAGGATCCACAAATAGAAGAAGGATGCCATTGAGAGAGAGACGAAGTACGTTTACGCTTTCAGATACGAGTGTGTCGGTTCCTAGATCGATCGAGACGGTTTTGAAGTACTCATAGTGGTTATACAGAAAGGCTTTACCGCTGGCGTAGGTACTATTGGCCCGCGACGCAAGATCGAGACTTTCGATGACTTCATATTCTAGTTCAATGTTCGATAGTTTGTACGTTCCTACTTTCGTACTGTCGGATCCGACTATGACGTCTATGGCCGGTGCCAGTGTCAAATGAAATGACATCTTATCTCGAATCGCATGTGGATAAAAGACGCCATGGGTTGTGATAACTTCATGATCAATAGGTATCTTATATACGCTACCGTATGCCGCTAGTGTCGCATTATCAGCCGCATTAGACGTAGATGCGTTACTGGCCTTTGAACGAAGTTTGTTCACATTAGCAGATTGAATGCCCCGCTCTACGCTATTCTCTCGTTCTACATCAGATAGGTATAGATCGCTATATACCTGTAGTAGATCGGGTCGACTTAGATCTTCTAATCTAGTAGTTCCCATCCATACGACTCGCTTTGAGACTATGCAACGTCCAACATTGGCCACCAAATAGTTGTCGGCATGACCCCCGGATAGAGTGATATTGGCACTAAGGGCTAGACTACCAGGTACTAGAAGTCTATTTTCGCCTAACGTAGGAACATTAACAATTAAAGTTTCCCCCGGATTGGCTGATGAATGAGTGAAAGTTACACGATGGAACACACGACTGGCTTTAAGAGATCTACCTTCTCTAGGAGAATAGTCAGGATGGAGCTTCGTTGATATCATGTTTGTTCCACAATTTAATATGTTCGTTCCACAATTGAATACTAATAGTATATCACATATCAAGTGTTCAATATGGAAGAAACTTTAGACTTCGATCCTACTGATCTGAAGAAGGTAGAGCCGATGTGAATGATCTTACTGCCGAAGAATGGGCGGAGATTAGACCTGATGATGGCGAGGCAGAAATGGATTGGTGGAATAGAGCTAAGCATAGCTTCAAAAATACGACGAAAAGCATACGCGATAGGTTATGGAAAAATCGTAGTAACTGGGGAACCAGTTCAGCTGAGTATATAGAATTAGTCAATCAAGGTGATGATGTGGAAACGCCGTTTACGGCAGGCAGTAGTACTGCGGAAACGCTATTTGAAAGACTGAAAAGACGGACTGAAAATGCACAGGACCAAATAACTATAAAGTTTCCAAAAGCAGATCTAACGAAGTTCACTGCTAGTTTGGATGACTATGATAGGGTCGTGATAAAACTCAATCGTAAAAATGCTGGATCATACTTACTGTCGGATGCCGTAGACACTCCCAACGTATTACCAAAAACGCTTAAAAACGCTCTTGGACCTACTGCGGAAAAGGAGATTAGTATGAAAGAGGATATGGCCACCGAAAAAGATAAACAAAAGGCCGAGGAAATAAAAAAGATGGATTCATTAACTAAGGGAACTCCAGAATATGAAGTGGCAAAGAATAAAGTAGCAGCACTAGAGGATCAGAAACAGGAGATCGAGGAAGAAATAGAAGCCATCAAAGATCGTATGTCGTTACGAGACCGCATAAAAGCCATCTTCAAGAAACATGGATTTACGGTGATTGGAGTGTTAGCTGTCGCTGGTGCCGTAATTGGTACTGTCGTTAGTATATTGACAAAAGGCTTGGCTTCCGTTGCTAAGGGAGTTGGTGAGGCTTTGAAGGATCTTGGAAAAAAGTTGGCTAACGTGCTACCTGCGGCGATAGGCGCTATTGCGAGTTTCATATTCCGTACAGCTGGAGAAGTTTTCGGCTTCCTTGCCAAGAATGCCTGGCTACTCATTGTAGCTGTGGTCATATTCCTAGTAGAGCAATATAAATCGTCGAAACGTCAGCGCTAACGAAATATCATCCATGAGGCTACGCCGGCCACAATACCCACGATTGCTAAATTGGTTTCGTGATTCGTTGGCGATGCGCCGCGACTTTGTCGACTGTGTGGTATCGTATCAATCGTAGCGGTCGTATCAGTCGTGGCTCCGCTGTCTGTAGCAGGTTTATTCGTCTTTGGTTTCGAGCCTTCCATAGGGGCTGGTGGTGGAGATTTTTCGTTAAGTTTGATGTCATCGTTTATTCCTAAACTGATACCAGGTTTATTTGCCGTTCGTAGGCTGTTTACGTACGTAACGCCCTTAAAGATAATCATATAGCTAGGCATTAACAGACAATCCTTCGCAACTGCTAGATCTAGACGAGAACTAATATCCTTAATAGATTCTCGGTATTGGGCTAGAGTGTCTGAAGCCGATTCTATGATGGCATTTTCAAACATCGTATCGAATTTATTTTGGGCGGCTGAGGACTTCGATCCTACGATTGGTGAGCCGGTTGAAGCCTGGGATGATAAGACACAAAACAAATATACCATTATTGACGCATTAATTCGGACCATCCCGGCCTTTGTCAATCCTTTCCCATTCTGTGGAACGAACCAGTTGTAGTGCTTCTCATTCATATCATTTCGACGTGTGGTAAAGTCGATTTCATAAGCACCGAACTCTCTTCTGATCTTGTCATATATGACGTAATTCCATGGAACGTTGTTGAACTTATTGAATATGCTTTCCCTGGGGAGTGGGACTCCCAATTCGAACAGTACTCGCCTGATCGTATAGTATACATGAAATCGATAAAAACTCCGAATATTGTCGATGATTGGCGCATTGTCTGAAAGATGGTCGTCGAATGATACGCCACAGCCTGCCGTAGCACACCAAACAGCGAAACATAATTGGTGCTGCCAAAGTTTCATTGGTTCAACATCGAACCACTTATTCGTTTTTCCCATTCTATCGTTAGCATTAGCAATACTGTCTCGCAGGGCATAGCTCGGATCTTTATTTTTTACTTTATCACTAAGATCAAGTCCTAGCTCTTGAAAGATATGTCGCGGCTCATACGTAAATAGTCGATCTTTTGCTACGTAGATCCTTAGAGTTTGTACGATTGGGTATATGTCTTTAGCGACGTGTGCCCAGGAAACGGCTGGAACTGGATACTTAAAATCAGTCCTTCTGAATGGAAGTGGAAAACCCCTGCCGAATGCGGCCACCGCATGTTTTTGCGTTGTCACGCGTAACGCTTCGTGTAGACGATTTCTGACATCTACTGGTATGAGACCACTCATATTCCAATGCTGCCCACCATCGTAAAACATGATTCTAGTCTCGTATGTAGACTCATCATGTATGTCGGATGCCGTTGTCCTAGCTGAGAACTTATCGAAGTCCGCGTGAGGATAATTTTCCTTAAAGGACGCGAAAGCCTTTGCATTGCGAGGTGCGATATAGTCACCCCAATCACCGTCGAAATAAACTCTCGCTTGGAGACTAGGCATGGTTTCTTATCCTTGGCGCCGGACCAATCAATCCGTTCGATTCATCCACTGGACTAATCTGTTTGATATTGATACGTATTAAAGTTACGACATATGTTAATATCGTGAAGTAAAGAACGTATGTTAATATCATATCGAAGTAAACTTCAGGCTTTAATATGGTAATATTAAATGTCACCACTACCTCGACTGATCATACGGTCTACTTTCAAGAACCTATTTACATCCATAATATTTCTCTAATCGAGGTCGCTTTTGAGAACGGTTGGTGGAACCTATCAGAGAAAGCTTCATTCACTTGGAATACCCCAGGTGAGATACGGATTCCTTATGAACTTAAGCCGGGGAATTACAATATAAACATCTTGATGGACGCCCTCAAACCCGCGGTTACTGCTGGTTTATTGGAATTCATAGACCACGATTATAGGAAGTTTTGGATTCTAAAAATTAGGGTACTCCAGAAGGGGATAATGTGTCACTCAAAGTAGGAGAATACAAACTGATGGTACAACTTCTTCACTATGTATATATCTATTGTGATGTGGTGGATCCTAGCTTCTCAATTCTTAATATGGAAAGCAATCAAACGTACTGGCTATCTTTAATCTCGAGGGCTTTAGGTTTACAGAATCTACTTACAATCAATGGCTTCCCTTGCCCATACGATCTCTAGGGACAAGACGAAACAGCCTTCGCCTGACACTTAGAGACGAAGAAGGAAATATTATAGACTTCCGTGGTCGACCTATACGATACGTATTGAAGATTGAGTAAGTTATGATATAACGTAATGGCAAGCGATTCGATTCAACTACTTCCAACGGCACCAGGTATTTATCCGCCGCTGGCTAGCGGGGCTAGCGGAGATAATTTTCGGTTGCAAACAGTCCGAGATACTCTTTCAGATATCGAAACTCAAGAAAAACACTATGAAGGTGTGCGTAAGAAATATGCTCGTTCTCAAGGAATAGTTCATGGCATTGCCGTGGTAACAGGAGGTCTATCTGTAATTTTATCTGGGTCTGGATTGGGAATAGCTTTAACTGGTTTTGGAATAGTGATTGGTTTACCATTAGGTGTTATTGGTGGCTTATGTGGATTAATTTCAGCATCTACGACCATTGGAGCTAAAAAATTAGGAATAAAAGTATCTAACCATGAGAAAGCCACTATGTTGGCTAGAGCGAAAATTAATACGATTCGTGATCTAGTATCGAAGGCCTTGCGCGATGAAAACATATCTGACTCTGAATACAGTCTCATCCTCGCTGAAGCAGATAAATATGAGATTATGAGGGCTGAAATTCGCCGAGAGACCCAAGGACAAATAAACGGAAAAAAAGTAGAACAAATTCGCTCCGAAGTGCGAAAGGAAATGCGAGAAAAACTTGGCAGTCTAGTGGGGTAAGAATAAATATCTCCTTTGAAAGAAATCGGCATGGATCTTATTTAAACTTCACTAAAAGCAAAATCGTATAAATTACCGTGTTGTTTTGGTTTATATGTAAATTTCGAGACAACGCGTGGGTGACGCTAATTAACATACGACAATTGCTTAAAACATAAGTACAATATTTTTCGCCTACGTCACTGTCTAGCACACATGGCCTCATGGTTCTGCGCTAGGTATATGACCGAAAAGGTGGAGCCGATCATATACCTGGGGTTCTAATCCTACGGGCCATGTGTGGTAGATCGGCTTGTGTGATGGAAAAAGCTCCACCACATCACACAAGTCGTAGCGCGTCTGTCGATGTGGCAGAAGACGAACGAATACAGTACAAACAGTGTCAATCCTGGGTCGGGTGCTTGGGTGAAGCTCAAGGGATCTTAAAAGGGGCCCACGGGTGCCGGTTGTGCCTCAACCAGATAGGACCAAATACAGTAGACCGAATACAGTGGACCAAATACAGTAGACCGAATACAGTAGACCGAATACAGTAAGCCGGGCCCGGTAATAAGCAAAAACCTCTCTAGGAACGAAAAGGAGAAGTAAGGAAAAAGGAGAAAGTGGTTCCTAGAGAGGTTCTGGAGACGTCCAGTTTTGCTTTTTTTCTTTATCGGTTTTTTTTCTTCTTAGAACTAAAATCATATGTTCTAGTTCGAAATTTTTCTATCTATATCGTGACCAGAAATGGGAAGAAATGCTTCTTATGGCGAACGGGGTGCCTATTTTACCGGCATCGAATAGTGTATAATAAATACAGTCACACTCTATGGTGAGATGCCATAATACATACAGTCACACTCTATGGTGATTTCGTAGACATCGAATAACGTATAATAATATAGTCACACTCTATGGTGAAATGCGTAATTTTCGTAGACATCGAATAATGTATAACAAAATACAGTCGTACTCTATGGTGAACTGGAAGTGCTAAACGAGCCACATAATGATCTTCGAAGCTGCATACTCTACGATCTTAGTCAAGATTTCTATAGGAAGGTACAATATATTAGTCATAGTATTTATATACTTCAGATATTTCGACATAGTGGTTGCGACATTAGAACGGTACGGCATATTAGACATAATATACGGGATGTTTTGATATAGTAACTGCGATACAACCTCATAATATGATGATAACATATCTCTAATAGGGGTTTATTAATGGTCGTATTAAATGTAGTTAGGGGTGGTTCTTACTGGGGGGAATCAGGGGGGCTTATATAAGGCACATTTTTTGACGATTTTTCGTGGGAGTAGGGATATACGATGGGAGAAAAAGGGCTTAAATAAGGATGTGGCCCAGCCCCCCCCATTATATATACTACTACTTGTACAAGGTCAGCCTCGAACTGAGCAGTTTCAAAACGAGTTTAGACTAACGAAAACAAAGGTTGTTATCCTCCTGGGACTCAACTTGTACAAGGTCAGCCTCCAACTGAGCAGTTTTTAGAACGAGTTTAGACTAACAAAAACACAGGTTATCCTCCTCCTGGGACTCAACTTGTACAAGGTCAGCCTCAAACTGAGCAGTTTTTAGAACATCGCCAGAAATAAGCGACATTTAGCAATTGTCAGCGGCGTTACAAGTAGGTCGGCTCTATGGTCAAGTGGTTAGAGCGTCGGCCTTAAAATCCCGCGACCGGAGTTCGACTCCTACGTGGGACACGAATAAATTTTTTTTTTGCTTCTTTTTCTCCTTTCTCAGTTTTATTTAAACTTTTCCTCTATTTTTAAGCTATTAGAGCCGCCTTCCATACTAAAATATTGTTGTTTACTGTCTCTCAAGCCTCAAAACGGGCACGAATGGGAGATATCGCTGACCACAATTAGTATCGCAGACTCTTCTCTATAGGTCCGGCTAGGGCCTATTTTTAAAAAGGGACAATTCATTTGAATAACTGCTGGTCAGTTACAAATACACTGCAGTTTCATAAGGAGAGAACAAGTTGTCCAATGGTATGTGTTCGTGGTGTTTTAGACGCTCGTGGCCAGAGATATGATGGTCTCAAGACAGCCAAATTTACAGGATTTAGCGTACAAAGATGGCGGATTCTGCCGGTTTATCCAAGATCGAAATATTCAACTGCAAAAACGAAACCGCAAAGGAATCCACAGCTGCTCTAATGGCATTTAGTGACGACGATGAACCCTTCGTTCAGAAGGCCTGCTATAGACATTTTGCAAAATACAGTATATTCCACCTCAGAATCCAAGTTATAAACAGTAAGTAAGCTCTTTTCTCGCCAATTCTCACTCTAGCTCTGTAATAATTTGAGTCAAAACACTCGTTTATGTTTGAAAAACGACACCTAAAATTCACGAGCTGATTATAGAAATGTAGGTAGCGCCGAGTCTTAAAATGCAAGTCGTTATTATTATTTTTTTTAATCAGTGTCAGACGGCTTCTGCGCATGCGTTAAAGGTCAAATTCAAACCAATCAGATTGCACTGTGCTGGTCACGCAACAATCGCCAGGTTAAATGTATTTACATAAGTGAATACAGTAAATCAAAATGGTTGACCCGCGAGGGCGAAAGCCTTCCAACAGGCTCAGGATATTTCAACTGGCGCTCTTGTTGACCATAAAAATACATGAACAACCAGGAGCCGTAATACATTCGATCAGCGCTGTTTGGACAGATCCAATGTACATTTAGAAACGTAAGCGAAATACAATATCCAAACACGTTTGGATATCAACGGGTATCGAATTATAATCAAAGGTTAGATCTCGTTTTTTCTTTGTTCCCATGTATTAAATTTCAAGCGAACTTTTCTACTTTCAACACACCGGTCGCTAAACTGTACGAAATCTCCAAGAATAAATCCCTAATGTCCAAACTAACGGGAAAAACTGAAAGAGGACATCCTTGTGAGCAATCGACGTACATATGAAGCTATATAAGTTATCATCGACTATATGGGAGTCAAACATCGAGCTGCTATGAAACCGCTTGTGACAGTTTGTTTACGCACTTTCGTGGTCGCTAAACTGTACGAAATCTCCAAGGATATATCCCTAATGTCCAAACTAAAGGGAAAAACTGAAAGAGGAAATCATTGTGACCAATTGCCATGCATATGAAGCTCCAGAAGTAATTATTGAATACATGAGAACCCATAGAGAAAACCGATAATAATGAACACGGTATTAGTTTCACGGACATTTGTGGCTTAACTGAACTCGCGCTACAGCATATATAGCTTGAAATACTGTACGAAAACTCCCGTTTAAAATTTCCTGATGCCGAAAGGACCGTAGCATTTAAACAAGATATCCTTCTGACCAATCGACATACATATTAAGCTGTGAAAGTATGTTTCCATTCCATAACAGCCGATAGTGCAAACTAGTAAACTGCCACTAGTAAATTAACCTTGCGTACTTCCACGAGTACTGAACTTTCTAGCGTCAAATGCATGTGTTACGTTTCCAAACTTTAGGACAAGAAATCTTCCATAGAATGTTCTATTTTTTTTACAGCTGAGAACTGTATTATTAAACATAAGAAATAAAACAATGGTGCCATTTGAAGAATTATATCATGTCAAAAATGCAAACGAAGAAAAATATATATCTACGGACGCGAGCAGCTCGATCGTTTCACTTTGGTCAAATTCGGACTGTTTACGACTGGAACCTGCAGTTTTACCGGACCTGCAGACTAAATTGTAAACGTGCCGTTGCATGAATAAGTAGTGTTTACAGTAAAATATCAACTACTTTAATTTACATACGAGAAAACAAAAATATTAAATTACATACATGTATATATACTAGGGGAGCAGAGAATGAAAGTCACCGCGCTACCGGCCACTCCTAAAGACTGCTAATAATTATTCCCTTTGGTTATTACTAAGAGGGTTTCAAATGAAAGTGTATTTCATCTTCAATCTCATGTGGCCCGAGTGAAAGCCCAGATGGGCTCTTGTTACTCGGGCTGCCTGTGGCAGCACCGAGTCTTAAAATGCAAGTCGTTATTTTTTTTATTTTATTTTATTTTTTATTCCGTGTAGCAAGCGTTCAGCGCATGCGTTAAAGGTCAAATTCACACCAATCAGATCGCACTGTGCTGGTCACGCAACAATCGCCAGGTTAATTTATTTACATAATTTAATACAGTAAAGCAAGATGGCGGAATCCGCGAGCAACTTTCTCTGTAACTTGGAGTCTCATCTCTCAAATGTAAGCCAGTTTAATGTTTTATTTAACTTCACTCATGCGAAAGCCTTCCAACAGGCTCAGGATATTGCAACTGGCGCTATTGTCGGAGCCGAAGGACCGCGTTTTTTACCCAGATGGCCAGTGCTTTTATATACGACACGTACGACGACCTGAAGCAAAGGGGCCAGGATCCGGAAAGCTAAAATACGAAGAAATAGATATTGGAATCTATAAGCCATCGGCTCGCTGTGCTGCATTTAAAACATCCGAGAAGAACATCTTATTTTGGGTGAAGGCACTTCAAGACCAATATTATGAGTCTCTTAAAAACTGTCGGAGATTTAAATTTACCGTAAGTTGGATCAGAGAGTATTGAGATCAAGTTATTTCGTTCCAGCGAGGATATTGACCTAGCGGAAACGGTACAAGCTGTCGAAGGATTTTACTTATAATCATCCACAACAGGAATAGTTATGTGCCAAGGCATGGGAAAAGATCGAGTTTCCCAGATTACAGATGAAAGTAGAGAACTTAACGAATGAAGAAACAGAGGTCACGCGCGACATGCTTGAGAAAATGAACATGTTCAACACTTTATGTTATACTAAGAAAACAAAACAAATTACAGAGCCTGCAAGTTCACAAGTCAATGAAAAACCCCAAGAGCCTGTAGTTTTGGATCAACATATCCTTGAAACTCCAAAAGCAACATACACATGAGTCAAATTCAAACCGGAAGAGACGGAATTATTTAGATTCTTCACGACAACCCGATCCCTATTCATCAGAATACATTTTCTGTGCTAAATGACGAGAGTTTATAATTACCTGACCGACAACCCACTACTAAAGAAAGGGACCATGAAGTACGGTAGTACGGTTAATTCTCGGGTTCAAAACAATGAATGTATGCCTGCTCAAATGCAGTGTGTTAAACTGTTTAAATTAAAAGGTCAACATACGAGAAAAACAAAAATATTAAATTACATATTTACTAGGGGAGCAGAGAAATTTTATGAAAGTCACCGCGCTACCGGCCACTCCAAAAGACTGCTAAATTCAGCTAATAATTCTTCCCTTTGGTTATTACTAAGAGATTTCAAATGAAAGTGTATTTCATCTTCAATCTCATGTGGCCCGAGTGAAAGCCCAGATGGGCTCTTGTTTTATATGAACTGTGCTTGCTGACCTCTGAGCCGAAATTGATATTGCACAATCGGCCGTGTCGCGTTTTTCTGGCGATGACGAGTTTAGACTAACAAAAACACAGGTTGTTATCCTCCTGGGACTCAACATGGCGGCCATGTGAGACGAGTCAATTGAAAAAGAATTGACCTTCTCCTCCAAACCATTTTGAGAAGGCTGCTTTTGAAAATCTCAGTGCACACATTTAAAGGGCTATATTCTAGTTTTATTAAACAATCCTCCTAATTGCATTATGCCCTCTTAATTGCTGCCGGAGAAATCTCGATTATTTTTTTATCCGGAGGCTTCAGCATGCAGCCAGTCAGCAACTCTCTAATATATGACAGAAGACTCAAAACACAGCCGCCAACAGTGATTCGTGTGCACTGATGGGAAAGTACATGCAGCGCAGCGGGAATAAAGCCTCAGTCAGTTCGAGGTAACCTGCGAATACAGCCGCGTCTCGCATCGAGAACAGAAGCAAAACGTAGCCCCAAACGTCATCAGTATGGAATTTTCCGTCTCAAAGCGCAGACGTCTCTCTCGGGGGCCTTTGATTGTGGCTCCCGATGCGAGACGGCTGTATTCGCAGGCTAAGATCGAGGGAACATCCATCAAGGTTCTGAAGCCTTCAATGTGCTCTCTAGAGACCATGCTCGAGTATCCCAGCGGTGCTGTGCTCCTGCAGAGACCGGCAGTGTGCACTGTTGGCTTTGTTGTTTAATTCACGAGATTGTCAGTATGTATGTATATGCCCTAACAAATCAACTAGAATAAGGTCCGTTTCAAACGTCGAACTTAAGCAATACTGAGTCCTATTTATAGTTCTCAGACCGCCATTCTGATAGACAACCAACCCTTAGGTGATGTTGAGATAACTCGAGCCTCGTATCTAGTTAGCATGAGTAATGAAGCTATCCACATTCATAGAAAGCACACCGCGGCAAATGTTATGCTCCGCTGGCCGAAAGAATTAAGTTTCCGAGGTCTTAAACTTTTTTAGTAAAATAAATAATTTTTAACTTAGTAAACTCACAGTGAATTACAAATTAAGAAACCTTCAAGCTGAGAAAGTACTACGCGTAGCCGCCATCTTGGATCTGACCGTGAAGACCCTGGGGTACTTTCGACGCCATCTTGGATTAGGAGCGTAAAGACCAACCTCGTGACCAGGGTCTTCTCGGTCAGATCCAAGATGGCGGCTACTCCGAGAGAAGACCCTGGTAAACGCTGAATAACGTGACCAAAAATCTCCAGAAATCCTCGAGATTTTAATCACGTGATGTGGGCATCCAATATGGCTGCCAAGCTAAATATGGAAATGTTAACACGTGCCTACAAACCATAGGTATCCCAATCCGGAGTGAGCGAGATGCGATTAACGGTATTTCCACGCGGCGAACGACGAAGCGAAAACAGGTCTACTAAACAGTTCGAAATGGAGTTTACTTGGATAAAGAAACAGGGGAAGAGTATCACAAAGCTACCAGGATGTATCTAAGCTAGAAGAGAATCCTAAAAAGCCGTTCATTTTCTGTTAGCGTCGAAGCAAAGAGATCGATAGCACATGTTCAGATTTAACGGCTTCTCCTGGCTTTCTCACTTATGAAGGCTTATCAGAAAACTACCCAGTAATGCACTTCATCTATTGCTCTACCTACACAACGTGTCTTAAGGTTATTTAAAATCGTTTTATTGATAAAATTTGAGCAATCGAATCTATATACAAATTCATTTCTCTGGACTCAGTCCGTTTGGCCAATAAAAAGCATCGTTAGAACAATCCTTGTGTCATAATCGAAGAGCCAATCAGAATACGTGACAGTTCAGTGTTTACCAGGGTCTTCTCTCGGAGTAGCCGCCATCTTGGATCTGACCGAGAAGACCCTGGTCACGAGGTTGCGTAAAGACCCCTGGGAATGACGAGGTTGTGCAGGGTCAACTCATCCGCCAAACTATAAAACAACATATCCTCGCTCTACAATTACCAATAATCAGTAATTGGCTTTTGCTCTTCAATTATCAATAATCGCTAATTCTGGAACACAAATTAAACAATGACATTCTTAAAACCAGTCAAGGATAAAGATAAACAATTGTCCAAATCCGAACGGCGGTAGACGCTTAGTGTAGTGGTCGCGACGCCTGCACTACCAAGCACAACGCGCAAACGATTACGAGTTCGAGCCCGAGTAGGAGCGCTCAAAAAAAAATCTCTCCTTTACCTTCTCTTCTTGTTACCTGTGAACCCTAGCTCTAGGTGAGTTAGAACCCGTCGTTTACCCGCGAACTCGTCCGATGGTTAGGATTTGTCGTAGAATTACCAATAATCGGTACTTCAAGCGTGTTTGCCATTTACTGATTATTGGTAATTGTAGAGCGAGGATACGTTGTATAAAAAGGTAGATAGGCTATTTTGACGATGTTGCGCACGCAGTGAAAACAAAAGCATGTGGCCCGCCAACAACCAGAATGTGGCCCGCCAAAACTCAATGTTGCATGACAATCTTTTGTTTTCTTGATTGCATGTATATTGTTCTCAATGCGCGCGCAACATCGTCAAAATTGCCTATTGAAACAAAAGATAATTAGGCGGCTTCTTTTGATATAATTAGGTTCAGCTCATGAGAAGTTCGACTTTTGAATAGGACTCAAGATTCCTTCTATCTATTCGATTCGCGTGTAATAAATAATTTGGAAATGCCAGATGAAAACAGTACTGGTTTTATTTTATAGTTTGTTAAAATACATGAATTGGAAATTACACATGCAGTATATAGACATTTTAGCGTGTAACCGGAGTATTTTGAGGTTTGCAGTGTACGCTAGTGCTCAAGTTTCTGTACGAGATCGATTATATTATTTAAAAAAGAAAACGTCATCCGAAAAACTGTAGCAATTATCAGAAAGCGCTGATGGAACGTTTTCAAGGTCGCTTACCGCACTTACAGTGTCAAATCGAATACAAAAGTCATCAAAAGAGAATTAGTTCTGGGAAACTTCAGACTGCCAAAGTACGAGCTGGTGTCAATGACAGCTGACTTCTAGTAATTATAAGTAATCATACGGTTTTCTTGTGCAATTTGAGATTCATTCAAATGAACGAATGAGTATGATAACTGTGTGAGCCCGTAGGCGAACGCAATTTGAGCTCTTTGAAAAAACAACACGAGTTTGAAAAAGGTGAACTGAAACAATTCAATGTGCTACATGTCAGGCTTGAATGCCTGCTCTTTGTTTGAAAAATATTGAAAACTTTTCACTAAAATCACTTACTACTCTTTGTCTGCTCTTTCCATTTCTGACATGCACATTGTACTAACATTATTATTTGTGCAAGTCCCCCTTAGAACATTTGCCTGTAGATTTGGATAATTAAAGGGGTGAACATAGTGGTTTGTGATCAAGTTCCAAATTCTCCTTCACAAAATATAGAATCTGCCAGGCACGCTCACTCCTTCAGTTGTCACTCTGCCTTTGTCAATAGACCAGTTAGTGGTAAATCCGACATTTTGAAAGGGGTGCAAACATGGCGCGAAATACAGTGTTCGTATGGGAATCGATGGGAATCCGATGCCAAATAAAATTCGTAAAATCGAATTTATGAAATATTCTTCAGATACAAACTACAGATACCAGGTAAAACATTAACATATCGAAATTTGAGGGATGTAGCTGTGCTGGGCACAGGCAGTCCAAGCTCACGATTTGTGGCTCTTACAAATCCTACGGTAGATTACGTATCACTCGCGCAAGATTGATCGCGTGATAGCGCAATGTGTCAGGGGCGTAGCTTCCTGTACGCATATACGCACGTGCGTACACTTAGAGACGAAAATTCCCTGTTTGGCCTTGTATTTTTTTTTACGAGAGGGGGCCCTTAACACCGGTAGCTACTGCACTTGTGCGTACAACTTGAAATGGCCTAGCTACGCCCCTGTGTGTGTAAATTTTCACACGGAATTTGACTCGTTTTTACAGACAATGTATGGAAAACTGAAAACACGATTGCACGCTTCCCAGCACAGCTACATCCCTCAAATATGTTAATCTTTTACCTGGTATCTTAAGTTTGTATCTGAAAAATATTTCATAAATTCGATTTTACGGATTTTATTTGGCATCGGATTCCCATCGATTCCCATACAAACACTGTATTTCGCGCCATGTTTGCACCCCTTTCAAAATGTCAGAATTTACCGCGAACTGGTCTATTCACAATACAATGTGATGCTCCGCTTGAGCATAGTTAATAGAGTGGAATGGTTAGGAAACTCAGGGACCTTCTTTGTTATATGTCTTTGTTAGCTTTTTTCAACCACTACCGTGCACAAAACACAATAGAAATTCCAACATGTTAATCAATCAGCCAATAGAAACGTGTGAGTTCAGTCGTTCAGGGAACGCTAATGAACTATGATCGTGCACAATCTTTTGTCTTACCCCTTCCAACCTAAATCGCAGCACCTTTGTTAGCCCTTTTGAAGTTTGCCGGATTTCCTAACCATTCCACTCTATTAACTATGGCTTGAGCGATCTCCGACTTTTGTTATCGCGCGAAATTCAAATCAAACACTAATGCACTTATCAATTTAAACCCCGCATTTCATATGGTTTAAAATGCGCACTCCTTCAGTTACGTATCGCGATACCCATCACTCCAACGTTAAGAAGTTCGGGAAAATAGTCTGGAATGAAAAAGCAGCAACCAGAATACCGGAGCTTCTAAACTCAATACCGAACTAAATTTTCCCAATTACCCTATATCATTATGACGTCACGCCTTGTTATGAGTGGGACAGAATCGACTTGAACAATAGAATTTTGAACTAAATCTGCTATGCTGAGAAATATCAGCCGTATCAATGTTTATCCCACAATATTTACCGTATTTGGTGGCTGTCACCGCTATTCTACGTGCTACAAAATGCATTTGATAGCGATTTCCTTTGTGTTGTTGCTGTTTTGTCCCCCTCCCACGACCGTGATCCTTAGCGTTTAAACAATAGATTGTTTTGATTTGACGTCATAATGATATAGGTCAATTTTTATGTGGGCATACTGAAAACTGTGACCTAAACCAACTGACACACGATTTAATCACACTATTCTTGATGTAAGCAAAGAAGCCGGTCTACGCTTCCAGACACCGAGAAAAGGAGAATCTAACAAAAAATAAAGACTGGTTTGATTTGGAATGTAAGACTGAAAAAGAAAATCTTAACTCATTAGGCCGGCAGACATGCGAATCGCCTAGTTGCGAGCACTGAACTAGGCGATCAATTATTCAACAAAAAGAAACGTTTCAGAAAGCTCTGCAAAAGGAAAAAAACGAGAACGCGTTAATAAGAAAATAGACGAGATATATTTTAAAAACCCGAAAACTACATGGAAACAGACCCACAATTTTTTTTAATATAAAAGCAAAGCATAAAAGTTCTACCTACCCAGTAGAACCGCAAGTTTTCTTTGAACATTTCAAAAAACTAAACGAGCCGAAAGCAGAGTCGGGAACAACATTCTAAACGAGGTCCTTAAAAGCGGCAAAAATCAACTCAGCCCATGGTTAAAATCGCTGTTTAACTTAATCCTACAATCAGGCAAATACCCGCGTGATTGGTGTAAGGGCCTCATGTTGTCCCTTGTGTTGAAGGCTGACAAGTTCCATACAAAAACACACACGGTGAATCTTTACATCATAGTACAACACCAGTATAGCACTAGCTCGGTAGTCGCCTTTTGTTGTTCGTCTGATATTCTCGCCTTCCACACGCTTTTCTTCGTCCTCCCAGTCTCCTGAACTTCTCTCACAATATCGTCATCATCATATTTTTGTTCCAGTACGAAATTGCTCTGCTGTATCGATGAAAATCTACTCTAATTGCGAGCGTGTGAAAATTATACAAAGAAAACAAGTCGCTACAAGTTGACCGCAAGACTCCGGTGGGACGAAGTGACGTAAAAAACGTCACAGGAATTAATGTCAACAAGATGGCGGCGCCCAGGTCTTCGCGAGGCCAACTTTGAGGAGCTAGTTCTCAACTCTGAAAAAGTTTTATCAAATTTCAATACATTTTCTGAACAAAGTACATCTGAAAGATGCTTTTGAGCCCAAATGTGTTTTTCACTCGGGTATAGGCTTTATACTTATTTAGTAGAAAAAGGAATCCTCAAGAAAGTCCAAGGCGGCTTTCGAAAGAAAGCACAGTACCGCAGATAGTATCTTTGTTCTGAAA
The DNA here is from genome assembly GCA_030867875.1 of Actinernus sp. WN-2022. Classification (NCBI taxonomy): domain Eukaryota; kingdom Metazoa; phylum Cnidaria; class Anthozoa; order Actiniaria; family Actinernidae; genus Actinernus; species Actinernus sp. WN-2022. Next base: position 68,358,374 of record JAOWCC010001634.1, read on the forward strand.
ACAATCATAGATAAATATGTCAAAGCCAAATTAAAAAAGGGAATTTTTTTATTCAGCTGTTTCGTAGATTTAAAAAAAAAGCATTCGATAGCGTGCTGAGGGACAAACTGTTAAACAAACTCTATATCTCTGGTGTCCAAGAATTTTTTTTCTCAATTATAGAATCAATTTATTCAAATGACACTACTGCCGTGAAAATCGGGCACACAGTACAAGATTTTGGTTGCCATATCGGTGTGAAACAGGGGTATATGCTCAGCCCCATGGACACAGTTTAATCTATTTTTAAGTGACCTACCGGCCTTTATGGATCAAACCAAAGTACCAGAACAAATTAACATACAAAACAGACCAGTTAGTTGCCTGCTACATGCCGATGATCTAGTGATACTTGCAAATACCTAGATAAATTAGGCGATTACTGCAGCCTCAATAATCTGACAGTTAATATGGATAAAACTAAAATTTAGATTTTTAATAACACGGGGAAAGCATGAATAATTATACTTTTAAATTTAATAATATAACTCTGGAAAACGTGACCTCATATAAGTACCTGGGCCTAACCTTTAGTGCATTCGGAAACTTCACTTAAGCTAAACAGGAGTTGAATTTTTTTTTGCGTTAAAAGCCTTATTCAAAGTCCGCAAAGAAATGGGAGATCACTTTAGAACAGATATAAAGCTAAGTACGCTCAAACTTTTCAACTCCTTAATTCAGCCAATTCTACCATACGGGAGCGAAGTATGGGGGATTGAGTCCAACAACAAATTAGACAGAGACCCTATCGAACTAGTACATATTAAATTCTGTAAATGGATTTTAGGAGTTTCCAAACACGCAACAAACAATGCATGCCGAGCCGAATTAGGAAGATTTCTCCTTAAAACAGAAGCAATATCCACGAGTTTAAAGTTCTGGCTGAAACTGCAAGTCTGCGATACCGACAAACTTGCAGTGGACGCTTTTTTGGACTCAAGCCTCTTAAATAATCCTGCAAGTTGGTACAAAAAATAAGTAAGATAGTCCTCAAGCTCGGATTTGGAAATATCTTAGTCCCCTCAAACACTATCGCCGATAACACATCAATAATTTGCAAGAAACTTAAGCAAAGGCTATGCGACATAGAGTTTCAAAATTGGCACAGTGATATTTACAATGATACAAGAAGAAATGCCAATCAGAGAAATAAGCTAAGGACCTACATAAATTTTAAAGTAAATTACGAGTTTGAAGACTATCTACGCATAAGAAACTTGAAGCATAGAACGGCTCTAACAAAGCTTAGGATAAGCAATCATGATTTAGAAATTGAAAAAGGAAGACATGCTAGGCCATTTAAAAAGGTCGATGAAAGACTTTGCAAATTCTGCTTGCCTAGAAATGAGATTGAGGATGAAGCTCATTTCCTCGTAAAATGCAATAAATATAACCATTTACGAAATGCGTTCCATGCTTCAATGCAAAATGAATTTCAGATAAACATAGAAAAGTGCTCCGTGGAAAGTCGGCTAAAAATAATGTTAAGCCCCAACAATAGGACAGCAGCTACAGTTGCAAAATTCATATACGAATACTTTATGTATAGAGACAATGGCCTCAAAGAAGTCCGATCTATTCTGCCTCGACCCTTATAATTCTGAAAGACCCCAAACACTTGTAGCCCAGTGAAGTGCACATTTAATTTATTTGGATTAATGTCTATGTACAGATGTATACGACTCCAAATAGAAACTATCTATCTATGTGGGGCATTTGACACGGAGTTTTGTGGCCCCAGGGGGGTCGGGGTTGTACTCGATTTGCTTCAGGATGGCGAGACAGTTTTACAAGGAAATTTCGAGTTACTTTGATATTTTGTTTCATATTGAATGTATCGCAACCGAACCTTCTGTGCTGATACAAAAGAACCTGTAGTATTTCCATGACGTAATGTTTTCCCGCCAAGTTAGTCACGCAACAGTTGTTGACCGGGCAGCCATTTTGTAAAGTGCTGTATCTCACGCGTGTGCTCAAGTTAGAAGTAAAACTACGGATATTACATTGGCGACGAGGCGGAAATGAAACTCACAAAAGGCAATAAAGGATTTCCTAAGAGATAGAGAGGGAAATCAAGATGGCTAAGCACGGAAAAGTTGGAGAATTCAATTCCGAACGCGACGACTGGGAGTTGTATGTCGAGCGAATTAATTTCTAGTACGGTAGTCTTCGGGGAAGCTGAAGTCCCAGTAAACTACCAGGGCCATGAGTATAAGTTACCGGTTGCTGTAATAGAGGGCAACACCCATTCACTATTGGGTAGAAATAGGCTTCAAGTGATTACTCTGAATTGGTCTGAAGTATTCAGACTTCAGAACAGTGTTGAAACACCTAACATTGCAGAAATGTTCCCTACGTTGTTTCAGGGAGAGTTAGGAACCTTGGTTGGCGAGAAGGCAAAAAATAATGATGACCCCCAGGCAAAGCCAATTTACTGTAAGCAAGGCCAGTTCCATACATTCTGAAAGAGAAAATTGAGAAAGCTCTAGAGAAACAAGTAGAAGAGGGGACTCTGACACCTGTTCAGTTTAGTGAGTGGGCGGCACCCATAGTACCCATTGTGAAAGAAGATGGGAGTGTTCACATTTGCAGGGACTATAAAATGACTGTGAACAGTGTCCAAACTGGACAATTATCCTATTCCCAAATCTGTTGATGGTGGTCAGCAGTTCACTAAATTAGACATGAGTCAGGCCTACCAGCAACTTGAGTTGAGTGATGTGAGTAAGCAGTTCACAACCATAAATACTCACAAGGGTCTGTTCAAGTATAATAGGCTCCCTTACGGAATCTCAAGTGCCCCGTGAATCTATCAGAGTGTGATGAAAAACCTCTTACAGGGTATCCCTTATGTAATGGTTAGGGTGGATGACATTTTAGTGTCTGGCGAAACCAGAGAAGAACACATTATTACTCATCTGGAGGAAGTTCTTAATTGACGTTCTAAGGCAGGTCTCCGACTAAAACCAGAAGAAGCGTATCTTTATGGCAGATGAAGTCATCTACTTAGACAAAGGATCAACCGTGAAGGCATCCAACAAGTGGAGGAAAAGGTGAAAGCAGTAACAAAGGCTCCAGCCCCGGAGAATGTAACACAGCTGAAGTCATATCTGGGAATGCTGAATTACTACCACCGCTACTTACCCAATCTTTCTACAGAACTCCATCCACTCTATAAGCTGCTGCACAAAGAGACACCATGGGCATGGAAAACTGAGCAAGAGGCAGCATTTGTGAAATCTAAGGACTTGCTGAAGTCATCACAACTGCTAGTACACTTTGACAGTACAAAAGAAGTGATTTTGTCCTGTGATGCATCGCCATATAGCTTAGGAGCGGTTTTTGCACACTGGATGGAACTGAGACGGATCAGAATGTCCTATTGCTTATGCATCACGTACTTTGCAGCCAGCAGAGAAGAATTACTCACAGGTGGAAAAGGAAGGACTTTGGGGTTAGGACATTTCACCATACCTGTATGGCATTCCTTTCACCATCTATACTGATCACAAACCCCTTCTAGGTCTGCTGGGAGAAAGCAAGCCCATTCCCAGCATGGCAGCAGACGAGTCAGGAGGCGAGGAATCTATCAAAGTCCCCAAGCTAGGAAGTACCATGCCTCTGTTGGAGGAATTGGAGACGACTCCAGTTAAAGCAGAAAACATCAAACAATGGACAAGCAGGGATCCATTGCTATAGCGAAAGTGATGCGCTATACGCTGATGTGCGGTGTCCCAGGAAACTTCCTGAAGACGAAGAGGACCTCACACCTTATCATGATCGCAGGTACGAACTTAGCGTAGAAGATGGATGTGTTATGTGGGGACAGAGGGTTGTAGTACCGCCACAAGGGCATGAAATCTTACTGGAAGAATTGCACATTGGTCATCCAGGAATGTGTAGGATGAAAAGCTCTTGCCAGATCAATAATGTGGTGGCTGAACATAAATAATGAACTCGAATCTAAAGTAAAGAGCTGCAATGAGTGCCTGCTGAACAGGAGCAAGCCAGCCGAAGCACCACTCCATCCCTGCGAATTTCCCCATAGACCCTGGTCTAAACTACGTATTGACTACGCTGGTCCATTGGAAGGCAATATGCTGTTGATAGTGGTTGATGCGTACTCCAAGTGGATTGAAGTGCACGTAATGAACACTGCTACAGCAGCTGCAACCATAGATCGGCTGCATGCGTCTTACATTTGCTACTCCTGGATTACCTGATGTGATCTTAAGTCTTTGCAAGTAGCGAGTTTGCAGAGTTTATGAAGAATAATGATATCAAACATGTGCACACTGCTCCCTACCATCCAGCGTCAAATGGACAAGCGGAGAGAGCTGTCAAAACGGTAAGGAGGGGCTAAAAAAGCAGCATGGTGAAACCATGGAAACCCGCTTGGCTATATTCCTTTTTCAGTACCGTCTGACACCGAACACGACTACTGGACAGTCACCAGCTGAACTCCCGATGAATCGTCGGCTGAAGTCTCTATTGGACTTAATCCATCCTGATGTGAGAAGACAAGCTATGCAGAAACAGGCTGAGCAGAAATATCAGCATGACCGACATGTCAAGGAGCGGAACTTCAACCCTGGAGATCCAGTGTAAGTAGCCAACTATAGAAAGCTGAAAAGAGACAAACGGATACCAGCAGTGGTCATTAGCCAAACAGGACCTGTATCATACACTGTCCAGACACCCGAGGGACAGTTGCTAAGGAAACATCAAGATCACGTTCTTACCAAAGCCAATCCTAAAGAGCCATTGGCCAAGAAGGATCGTGTAGAGCTGCATGTGGAAGGAGACTCCTCCTCGGATGTTGTGGTCGTTAAACCCACTCCGGAAGCACACAATGCCAAACTGATCCTGTGGTGAAGGAAACTTAGACAGCACAGTCTTCAAAGGAAGTGAACACTGGAAAAAGTACAACTCGATATCCAAGGAGGTGTCGCAGAGCACCAGGCTGTTTGAATGACTATGCGGTCTAGGAAGTTTACATTGTTACTGGAACTTTGGCATTCTAGTCAGTATTGGACTGATAGAAGGCCAATTGTGTTAATGTTATTTTCATTAGACACACTTAACTAAGGGGGAGGAATGTAGTATTTCCATGACGTGTGTATCTCATGTGTGCTCAAGTTAGAAGTAAAACTACGGATATTACACAACCATTTACATAAAACTGAGCAATTTCAGCTACAATTCGACAATTTCCAAGAGCTGCAGTTTAACTTTCTAAGCTTTCTTCAAAGTTTATTTTTATAAGACTACATTCGAAAGTTTGATAAAGCGACTGGTCGAGACACTTTCGACGGACTCGTTTATTGGCAATTTGAGTTTTTGCATTTAACTATATAGAGCAAGGGCACCCAACCAAGTTTTCGGTTAAAAAGCTGTTCGGGAGAGTAAGGTAGCCTAAAACTTTCGGATTTGAAAAAATTGTCCCTAGAAAATTGTTTTCTGAAATACTGGCTAGAAAATTTGTTTTCAATCCCTAAAAAAATATAGAAGAAAAGGGAGACTAAAAAGTTTCCCCTAAAATATTCGTACGTCCCAATTCGTCTGATCAATAGAGTCAGAACAGGAAAAAATAATCCCTAAAAGATTCGTACTTCCACAAAACTTTGCAACATGAAGTGACTTGGGCTAGAAAATTCTTATTATGTTCTAGACTACTAACAAATTCGTAGGCCGGGTATATTTTGCCATAGTATTTTCGGTTGACGCGATTTCCACCTAGAAAATCAGAACAGCTAATCGCTTTCTAGAATACGTCAAAAGACATAGTAGGCGCCTTAAAATGGCTAGATAAGCTGCAGACAACTGGTTTCAAACGAATTTTTTTAAAGTACTCGTTGGGTGCCCTTGATAGAGTGGTGTTTCCCCACCTGGTCAACGCAAACAAAAAGTAAAACAGTTCAAGCAAGACAATAAGATTATTTTCCCACCATATCCTTTTCTTATTATAAATGTTTCGGGCCCTTTGTTAGCCTTTGAATATAGATTTTAGGCCGCGCTTGTGTGCAATGAAATCGTAGATTGAATTATTAAAAAGTGTTGAAAGAATGCAAGTGGTGCGAACAGTGTTGCGAATTAAAATCTGCAGAAAATGTCTATAATAGCTCTTATTATTCCGATTATTTCCTACTGAACTCTCTAAAAAGGATTTCAAGAATTATTAGCAGAAGTCTTAGCTACATGTAGGTACATACTCATTTAGCGACTCTAACGGAAACATAAACACGCGCCATTACCTTCATTCTTTCACAGTTTACAAACGAATACAACACTTCGCTAGCCTTCCCTTAGTATCAACAAACACGAAATTCTAAACGCTTTAAAATTTACTCGAATAGACCCATTCGAAAAATGGCGTCCAATTTAATTAACTATTGTTTAGGACTGAATAGCCTCGCTTACACGTTCAAAAGCTTTTGTGTGGACTGACTAGCCTCGTGTTCACGTTACCAGGACAATAGCTTCTAAAATTGGACACCATTTTTCGAATGGGTCTATACCTTGAGAATTTTTATCAATCTTTACTGAAATATGCTACAAAAATACCTAAGGCTGGGAACAAAAAAATTGTGGAGGTGGGGATTTGGTCCCATTTGACTGCATAAAGTACCCCAGGGGGTGTTTTTTTCTTACATTTGAGACTTTTTCAAATCAAATCCCCCCCCCCCCCCCCTTACAAGACGCTATTGACAGGCTAACTGAGCAACTAGCTTCCTCTGCTGTTTCCTTTTTTTGGCTTATTTTAATTTTCAGTTGCAGCAATTTAGTATTCTAACAGGAAGAAACTGAAACCTTACTGTTCTGAATTTGAATTTCTCTTTAAAATTGAATTTTTCCAAAGGGAGAGAAAGGGAGGAGCATTCCATTTTTTAGTGTGGGTCCTTGTTAAAGGGAGAATTTAGAACTTGAACGGCAGTGACTGAAGCTATTATTACATTCATCCCTTCAATTTCTTCATTACCCTAGGCCTGCATAACAGGACCATATTTCTTGGCCTCAAGTATGACCCCAGACCCAGCAAAACCTGTCCCTCCTCTCTGCATATAAATGATGTCTTTTTCTTGGAGTTTGTTGCCTGTAAAAGGGCACATCATGTCCTTCTTGATAATCTTTTCTACACAGTCCATTGTCACCACATGCCCTGTGTTTCTGAGAACGGCACATGGTACACAGTTGCCAAGGGTATCCCCAGTAACTGGGCACTTGTAACGCACTGCTTTGGCAATCAGCGGCTTGCCGTCGTCATTGACTGGAGTGAAGTTTACAGGTATCAAGTCTTTGATTTTCAGAGCCGTCTTGGTCATAGGGCAATAGGTTTTGCTGTCTGGCTTCTTTATGAGAGATGGTTTGGCCTCAGGTGTCAAAGATGGTACCCAGAAGCTTGGAAGGTTTTTATGGTCAGTGCCAGTTGCTAAAAAAAAGTTTAGTTATGTGAGCAGTCCAAAAAGAATAAGAGTTGGAAAATGACTTGTGCTACATGTAGCTGAACGAGGTTACAGGAAAATTTATGTGCAAACTGCTGATTGCACTTTTATTTCCCTTTGTACATATATCTGCTTTTAATGTATGATGTTTACCACCTTGCGGGCGGGAGCTTTGGAAGCTTACCAACTCGAACTTATATTGCAATTTTAAGTCATTACCTACCAACCCCTACAATACAGTACAATACGTTTTTTTACCTCGATGTATGGGGCTTATTAGGCCCCCAGCATAACAGCTAATGTGTTGAGAATATCAAACGAATTAATAAGTGAACGTAAGCATGGATCTATTATATACATGTAGATTTCGATTAAAATGTAAAATAAATAATACAGTCAACTCTCTCGTAAGGGGACACCCTCGGGAATTAAAAGAAGTGTCCGTTAGTAGAGCTGTCCGCTTACGATAATTATTCCCGTAAGCGGACACCAAAGAAAAATAGGGTGGATGTCCGCTTACGGGAGAGTTAATTAGCGGGTGTTAGTTATGTTTTATTGGGTAGACAAAAATAGCAACTGAAGATATAAAGGAAAACTCTTTATTGATGTCAAATGTTAAAACTCGAAAAAAAAAAACCTTGGTAATTGCCTGGAGATTTGACAAAACCGATCCCCACTGTTCTGTTGCTCTGTCAAAGGTCATATTTTTGTTGATTTATTGCAAATTAAAGACAAATTTAATTGCCAATTATTATACATGGGGTGTCCGCTTACAGGAAGAGCGTAAAAAAAAAGAAAAATCCAATTTTCATTTTCAAAAGTGTCCACGTCCGTTTACGAGTGTCCGCTTACGGGAATGTGTAAATACAGAGTTTGACTGGGAGGTAAAACGGGGATTTGAAAAGGCGTCCGTAAGTAGAGCTTTCCCCCCCCGGGGGGGGGGGGGGGTACTCCTGTTTGTGACGTATTATGTATGTGCCGCCCGGGTGGGTCAGGGTTTTGAGCTCAGTTTGGGCAGGTAGGGTCAGGGTTTTGAGCTGATTTGGGCAGATCAGGGTCAGGATTTGAGTATAATTTGGGTGCAGTCAGGGTCGGGGTTCAGTATTTTTTAGGCAGTTCATTTTTTTATAGCTACTATGTCAAAAAAAGACATTCTGTTGCCGCATTTTTATCACCTGCCCACATGCAAGCACTGAGGTTCCCATACATCGTGACGCCGCTAATTTTATCTATGTACTTCATCTGCTGATTTGTTTACCCAATGCCACGTCCCGACTTGAAATGTTCCATATTTTGCATGCAATCCCGGTACGCGGTATACCGGCCAGGATATATATCCGACCGTGTTTTGAAAACAATTTAAAGAAGGGGCAATCAGGTTTTTTTTTCCCAAAAGGGGGCAATCAGGGTTTTGGAGCTCGGATTGGGTCAAACAGGGTCAGGGTTTGAGCCTCTTGGCCTCACATACATACCCATTTTTCATGTAAGTAACCCCCCCCCCGGGAGCTGTCCGCTTACGAGAGTGTCCGTTAGCGGAGAGTTGACTGTATGTACAAATATTAACTCACTTACATGACTTGTATAATAATAACCCACAAATAAAATATGTTTAAAATAATTAACCCACCCATATACATGTAGAATTAGCAGTGACCCCAATCTATTATACATGTATCACTAATTACTAATACTAATCATTACTTATATTTACAACAAATAACAGTTGCACGTGTCAAATGTGACCTGTCTTATTGGACAAATAAATGTGTTAACTAGTGAGTTCCACATCTTTTGGGCCGTAATAGATAAGTGTTTAGACCAAATTTAGGGCCTGATTACATGAGGCAGGCTGGCCCAGTTTCCTGGGCTGGCTTGGTTTGCCGAGCTGTGTTTCAGTTCGGTATTACATGGAGCAAGCCAGCCCGGGCTGGGGTATTGGCATGAACATTTTTGGTGGGAAGTATTTGTTTAAAATGGCTACCAAAAGGACAATGTGTGGGATACATGTAATGTTGTTGTAATTCTACTCCAAACCGGGCCAGCCCGCCTCATGAATTGGTATAGGTACAATGTAATCACATGGGGACGAGTGAAATTAGGATAAATTGAAGTAATTTCCCAAGCCGCTTCGGGCAAATTACGATGCAGAAAATAATATGTTAAGCATGCATGCGTAGGTGGCATTTGAAATTTCACATGTGAAATTACAAATTACGCATGAAATTTCAAGTTAAAATTAGGGATTTATTTGTCCTCAATGGTATTAGAGTTATTTTTTGCTGTGTTTGACAGCCACGGCAGGCCAGAGAGCCAAACCCACCAGCCCGGTTTACCGGGCCAGCCCACCTGACATGTAATCAGGCCCTAAGTGGTGTCTGTTCTAGGAACAAATAGTTATATTTTGCTACATATCTTGTAATTACTGGTGTCTCTTATTGATAGTACATCGTTAAAGTGCCTACATGTATAACCGCCTCACTGGTTAGCTCAGTTGGTAGAGCACGGTCTAGAGTGTGGGAGGTCGGGGGTTCGAATCCTGGCCGCGTCCTTGGGCAGGGATGTTTATAAGCCATTGGCCTTGTCTCCTTCTACTCAGTATTTGAAAGGGACGTGAAAGAACCTGTTGTACTACTCGAAAAAGAGCCTGGCCATTGTACTAACCATTGTACTAACCACCCACTCAACATTGTAAACTGCGTGGCAGCTATTAGCGCCGTAAGCAGTCTGAAAAATTCACTGACAGGATATGTCAGTAATATGTAAAGTGCCATGAGACTGTAGTGATATGACACTATATAAATATGGCCATTATTATTATTATAACCCTTCTTGTAATTTTTATAGAGCTACATGTACATATGTATGAACCTTCGAAATGTTTTGAATACTTCTGTGAAGAAAGTTTTGGTTTAAAGAGAATAATTATACTCAATGTTCTACGCTTGTTTTAAATCATGTCAATTTACCTTTCCTGACCATGACCATGTAAGTAAAAGCCTGGGTCGATACCTGGGTAGCAATCATTTCATTAATGCATTATTCTCCATGGCACCTTTCTATCACAACAACATTGATGCATAGAAAATATACACAGTTTGTGAGATGTTAGTAAAGAAAAAAGTCATTTTAGTCAACATGTTAAGTATTTTTCAAATGACTGCAAAGCCGAATTAATTATATAACATATATATGAATCGAACCAGGCTTTTACTTACGCAGTCATGGGTCAGGAAAGGTCAAATTTACATGATTTAAAACAAGCGTTGAACAAAGTATTCACTGTAAACCAAAACTTTCTTCACAAAAGTACTCAAAACTTTTCGGACATTCATAGCTATAGTTGGTAACGTTACCTGACGTATAGGGACACCTAACCCAACCCTAACCGTTTTACCTGACATACAGGGATGCCTGACTTATAGGGACACCTGACATATAGGGATGCCTGACTTATTCACGACTTTCATAATGGCTGCCTCCTAATTTGCATACAGTCCTGCTCAAAAACTTTGCAACCGTCAGCGCCACCAGCGGCGCTAATTTTTTAGCGGCTGGGCGTTAGTGGTTTGGTGGCACTAACGGTAAAAACTGGTGGCTAGCCGTGGACGCCACTAGACGTTTGGTGGCTAGCCGTGGACGCCACTAGACGTTTGGTGGCTAGCCGTCGACGCCACTAGACGTTTGGTGGCTAGCCGTCGACGCCGCTTGACGTTTGGTGGCTAGCCATCAACGGCTCAAGACATTTGGCGGCTAGCCGTTAGTCAGTGCACGATTGAAAAAGTTTTCACTGCACTCAGTGCTGCGGTGTGAGTGAATGTAAACAAACTGAAGTCGAAAATTAGCATATTAACAATAATTGTAGTCGCATCGTGTCTGACAGAATCGAAGACATTTTTTTGGGAACTTCACAGATTTCCCCTGGAATAACTAAAGAAAATCACTTCAAAACCGTTCAGTAAAACTCGAACAGCTAACTTCCTGTTTCATTCTTCACGTGTTGCTTTATAGAACCGCTTTGCTGCGGACATTGTCTGGTTTTTGACACAACAATACTGGAGTGTCACACCGTGAACTTCGCGGGAAGTGTGACTGTAGTTTAATTCACCGCACAACTACATGTACATGGACTCAACCTTTATGGAAAATGAAAAAGATGTCCAATTGAATATTCTTTTATTAATGTGGATGCGTTTTTCAAAGGTCTCAAGAATTCTACGACACGGCCGTGAAGCGTGACATTTTCCACGAACTGATTTGAATAATCATCGTATTTATAGGCCGTCGGTGTTTGGCTTTAAAATCGCCTGGATCGCACCAGACATTTTCTACCTTCAGAATAAAATGTTTTGTAAGTTGAGAGGATAAGAGAAAAGAACCTCTGCTAGCAGGGTTGAACAGTTTCACCTGATGCGGGAAATGCTTTGAGTGAGTCGATCTCTGCCTAAACAGTGAGAAGTTTTGGCTGTTTTCCAATTTGTTGTCAAATGAATGTTAATTGCCGTGAGATCACACTGTATCAAACTTTGTGATGAGTTAATAAAATACCCCACCTGCAAAAATATTTTTTTTCGGCAACCTGTAATGGGACGGTAAAGTTAGTTGAAGTTCAGTGAACTTCTACATTCAGTGGGCCGTGCGCTGTGACTCGCGAGAGTCGATGAATCGAACTTATTTATATGGCTGACTAGTAGACGTAAAACGTTTCAAAATTAACTACTCAAAACTCGGCTGCTGACACTAGATGGTAAATTTATTTTAGTTGAATACTTCTTCCTTCAGTACTGCCACGGAAACCGATGAACTGACTAATAAAACAAACGTTTCAAAAGAAATTTCTCAAAACTCGGCTTTGACGAACATTTCAAAATAATTAAACTTCTCAAAATGCAAAATACTTCAAGTCAGCGCATAAAAGGCTTCATAATAAACTTCTTGAAACGTCGGCGGCTCAACGATTTAGTGGCTAGCCGTTGGTGGCTCAGTGGTTTTGGTGGCTAGCCGTTGGTGGCTCAGTGGTTTTGGTGGCTAGCCGTTGGTGGCTCAGTGGTTTTGGTGGCTAGCCGTTGGTGGCTCTGAACTTTTGGTGGCTAGCCGTCGACGGCGCTAGACGTTTGGTGGCTAGCCGTCGACGGCGCTAGACGTTTAGTGGTTTGGTGGCACTAACGGTAAAAGTTAGTGGCACTAGCGCCGCTAAAAGCCGTTAGCGCCGTTTGGCGTTTGGTGGTGGCAAAGTTTTTGAGCGGGACTGTATGTGATTTCCCGTTTCGGTAGTTTATCCACATGTATAGAAAATATGAACATTGCCATGTGAAAGAGCATGTCGACATTAGTGAACTTGTGAAAGTTGAGTGCTGTAGCTTATAAAGCAACGAAGTTACAGCCAGTTGAAATTTGAGAGATTTGTATGAGAAAAACAACGGAGGCCTTTATAGCCTCGCTTTCATGTTTTTCTGCATAAGAAATGCTCATACATGTACATGTAGCAATTCTCCACATTGCTCTAAAACTCAAAACATTTACTAGGTTTAATGCGATCTTTCATATGGTAGCATTGGTTTCCCCCTACAGATTTATCTTCCAAATTATGCAAATTAGGAGGCGGCTGGAGGCAGCCATTATGAAAGTCGTGTATAAGGGATGCCTGACATATACTGATATAGGGATGCCTGACATATAGGGATGCCTGACATATAGGGACGCCTGACATATAGGGATGCCTGACATAACCCTAACCGTTTTCCTGTATAACGTCCCTATATGTCAGGGGTCGCTATACGTCAGGTAAGGTTACCAACCCTTCTACGATTTCCCGGTCGGAAATTTTGTCCATTAATTTCCGAAATTTTCCAAGGGACGAACCAAAAACACGTTTACCATTTACATTCCAACCGAAATTTCCGTGTAAATGGTAAACAACATTTCACGATATATTACCTTGTGATGTTGATGGCTGTGGATCAGTTGTTGTAGAGGTCGAGCTTTCCTGCCTCGTACTCGTAGCAGTAAAAACCTTGCTTGGCTTGGTCATTATACGCTTCTCCATGCTAACGAACGACTCTAATTTTGTCCTCTCCTTCTTCGTCTTCTTCTCTGCCTTTTCGGCTTCCAATCTCTTCTTCTGCTTCTCGAATTCCTTCATTTTTCTGGCCACTTCGGCTTTCTGATGCAGAAGACATTCTAGGATTGCCTCTTTGTCGTACAAATAACCGCTTGGTGTAATGACTGGATTTCGACAGGGCTGCAAAGTCAGTGAACAACAATCGAAATCCTTCACCGAATCCTTCCCCAAGCGAACCTTTTTGCTGCCGTATCCTGAAGACTTGGTATCTTTCTTTTTCTCGTGGTAGGAATAAACTGTATTTGCTGTCGAATTCTTAGCGTGGCGAGTCATCTTTGAACAACTTAATGCTGAACTCGGCCAAGGCTTGGTTCACGGTTCAGGCTTGGTAACCTTCGAGTTGACTTGAAGTCGACTATCCAGGGTAGGGGTGGGTTAGTGTACAAACTTTATATATAAAATACCCACATTAAAAAAGGAAATTACACAAATATTAAAATCAAGAAATCAATCATCTTTACCTTTGTCTTGGAAAAATATCACAAATGTCAAATGAGATCCACCACTCTTGGGATCTGGGTACGAGATCATTACCTACACACCACACACCAACCTCCCTCTCTCCCTCCGTAGTTATTTTGGGTCGTTCAAACCAAAATGGCGTCCAGAAGACTGATTCACATTGCTCGTGGAGTTCTTGGATTTCAAACCACTCCAGTGGCAAGACTACACTGTGTCCGGGCATTTTGCTCAGGTAATACATAAGTCGAATTAGCCGTATGGTTTGTAAAGTAACGCAAAAGTATAGAATTTCTCGTTTAAGTTCCATATTTTTGCACGTGGCGGAGCAACTATTGAAAAATTGCCTCAAGAAAAAAACTTATATTAGTAAAATATTTTTAATGTTGTGTATAGAGTAGGTAAAAATATAGAAATGACCGAAATTTTGGAGCAATAGAGTACTTCGTAACCGAGCTGTCGGCCAAATAATATTCGAACAATTTAGTGTAATTAGTATGCGGCGGCCATTATTTAATGCATGTTATGCACCTATCAATGTCAACCCCCAGGGAGGGGGGGGGGGGGGGGGGGGAGAGAGGGGAGGCCGGGCAGATGTGGGGCATTTGACTTTTTGGGAGAATTTTTTGTCAAAATCCCTACCCTGGGAACTAAATTCTGGGTCAAAATGGATCAAATCCCGCACCCTTGTATGAAATTTATTTACACAAATTCAAGAACTATTTGGAATGATCTATTGTAAATAGGAATGAAGTAGGGTGAGCCGGATTATGCCGGCATAATTTTGGGCATAATGCTATGGTCAGAGCATCGAGCATAATGCTGGCATAATGATGAAATTTTGCAGCATAAAAGTCTCATATTTCTAGTTAAAAAAGCCTTTTCCGCGTTTCTAGTACTTTTTTGCATATTTGGAGGCTTGGTTACCTTATTTGAGGCGCCTGGTTGCCTCATTATGCCAGGTATAACGTACCTAAGGCTTGGCTGTCCCTTCTGGGTCATGGCCGAATCAGATACAGTTGACAGTCTTACTGATTAGCTTTTAATTAGCAGTACTTTTACGGGTTTCTGGAAAACCCGAATAGCGAATACCGAATAGCGTGAATAGTCGCGAATAGTGGCGAATAGTAAATATAAGTTAAAGATTAATACTTACAGAACGTAAGTCCTTCAACGAGTACGATCCTAGATGAACCTGACGAGAGAATCACACTGTCAACACTCGCATTTTTGTTTTCCTCATGTAACTCAGTTCCATGGATGGGTTACCTGTGGCACTCGAAAGCGAGGCCAATCGATATCGTTAGAAGGCAGCTTTGCCGAAATGGTGGAGAAAAACGTTTTCTACATATTGTGCACCTGACAGACGTAGTTGGGTTTCACCAAAGACCGCCTTGGAATTCCTCGTGCTGTAGCTATTTCTTTTTAGTTCTTTCTTCTTTTTTGCACTGATTTTTTTTCGGATAGCGTACCCTTTCGGCTTGCCTGTTTGTTGCCCATTTCAGACCACGTGACCTTTCCCTTGAGTACGCATTAAATGCGTTTTTGTTTCAGTTCTGTATCCCAAGAGGAAATGTACCAATTTCTATAATTGGAAAACAAAGTACTGAATCCTCTGGAGAAATATCACGTGGTCTGAAATGGGGCAACAAACAGGCAAGCTGAAAGGGTCTATTATAATTCCTCAATTTAATAGACCAGTTGCTCCGAGGATTTTTCTACGGGTCCTCCGGTTTTCCTCTCTCCACAAAAACCAACATGCTAAATTCCAATTTCATCTATGGATTAGCCGGGTCCTGGCTTTCATCAGCCCCTATGGTTGTTTCAGGTCCCGTTATAGAAATTCAGAGAGTTTGCGGTTCAGATTCCGACATTTTTAAAGGGGTGCAAACATGGCGTGAAATACAGTGCTTGTATGTGAATCCGGTGCCAAATAATTTCAGTAAAATCGAATTTCTGAAATATTCACTGTCTGGTAAAAGACTATTTTAAAACTTATTAAAATTTGATGGATGTAGCTGCGCTGGAAAGCGTGCAATCGTGTTTTCAGTTTACCATACATTTGTCTGTAACAACGAGTCAAAGGCCGCGGGAAAATTTACTGAGAAATGTATGGAAAACTGAAAACACGCTATCCGAAAAAAACTATTATATAAGGAAATGTCTACAAACTCGAAGCATTCCCAGGCGGTCTTTGGTGATCGCTGACCTAAACCGGAGGCCACAGGGAACCCAACTAGGTATGTCAGGTGCACAATGACGTATGTAGTAAACGTTTGCTGTTTTATTATTTTCTTCAACATTTCGGCAAAGTTGCTTTCTAACGTTCCCTGCTAGCAGAGGTCTCTCTCTGTCTACCTCTGCTAGCAGGGAACTTCGAACGATATCTTCTTCATGCGCCATGATCAGCCTCGCTTTCGAGTGCCACAGGTAACCCATCCATGGAACTCAGTTACATGAGGAAAACAAAATGGCGAGTGTTGACAGTGTGATTCTCTCGTCAGGTTCGTCTAGGTTCGTACTCGTTGAAGGACTTACGTTCTGTAAGTATTAATCTTTAACTTATATTTACTATTCGCGACTATTCGCACTATTCACGGTTTTCGCTATTCGCTATTTGGGTTTTCCAGAAACCCCTACTTTTACTGTGTTCAATCGCAGTTTGGACTTTGTCCATTTTGGTTCTTCCAAAAGTCAAATGCCCCCACCCTGGGGTCCAGGCTCCTGTTCAAATTCCCCAGGGTGGAGACACCAAGAACGGTCAAATGCCCCACATCTGCCTGGCCTCCCCCCTGGGGGTTGACATGTAGGTGCATTAGTACACCAAGATGGCGGCCAAAAACGTACTCTACAAATAAAGCTGTTTTCCCCATCAATATGATTAGCATTCACTTCAAAACACTTTAGATATCACTTTTAAAGATTTATCAAGTATAAAATTTGAAAATGGCCGAAATATATGGATTTCCTTGGCATTTAGGAAACACGCTGCTCTGGGCTGCCACAAAATTCAAAGTACTGTAACTCAAAAACAAATCACCGTATCAACGTAAATTTTTCGAAGAATACTGAGAATACCGATATCTAAATCATATTAAAAGAACAGCTTCATATATCTCATAGTTTAGATTTTAGAATTTTGATGACATCACATGCAAAGGATCTATAGAAATATACAAATGTACCTGACCATTTGGGTCATTAATAATTCATTTTCTCAGAGTTTTATACAAACCATAGTTAACTGAGTGGAATGGTTATGAAACCCAGCGACCTTCTTTGTTATATGTCTTTGTTAGCTTTTTTCAACTGACACTGACCGTGCACAAAACACAATAGAAATTCCAATATGTTAATCAATCAGCCAATAGAAACATCTGGTTTCACTTTTAGTCGTTCAAGGGACCCTAATGAACTATGACCATGCACAATCTTTTGTCTTAGCCCCTTCCAACATAAATCACAGCACCTTTGTTAGCCCCTCTGACGTTTGCCACTGGTTTCATAACCATTCCACTCCATGAACTTTGTACAAACCTTCTAAAAACATAACCCACCAATTAAAAAAAAACCTAACCATTTTCAACCCCAAATCATTCTTAGAACGACTCTACATACACCTGTACTATAAATGGACCGGGAATGGAGAATTTAGCACAGTTTTCAAGTGATCTTTTGGCTTTTGAAGTGGCCGGGTATTTACTCTTCTTAATATTTATGCGCATATCTAATTCACTTATACTCGAAAATGAGGCTATCCCCGCATCGAGGATGCCGCAACGTGCATCCGAGTTTGAAAGGACAATTCAGGATTTTTCGTTTTGTCTCCAATGCATAGAGGAATGATCAGTGTACACAGCAATATACAGTCCATGATGCCATTTTGCTTTTCAGCAAAGCAATGATGTGGGGATATGTGCATAAATATTAAGAAGAGTCAATTCTATTAAGCCTATAGGCAATATTGTAGTAAGCTTTAATACTTGTACCATAATATAAGTGCATGTTGCTCCAATGTCAGCATTGATTAAGATTTAGATAAATTTAACTAAATTAGTTAACTATTTAGTTGACATCATCTAAATTAGGCCCAGTTAAAATGTCAAACTTCTCATGTGCTGATTCTATACCTATGTGGGTCGACTCAAAAAAAAAAAATTAACGTTTGATTCAAACGTCAAATTTAATGGAGTCGAATCTAATTGCTAACTTAGTGGGCGAATGTTTAGTACATGAAAACAGTGGTTGGCGACCAAAGTCACTCTGTGATCCAGAGGATCCTTTTCTTTTCAAAGACTTTTCATGATGTAACTGCCATTAACTTTTCTTCACGTTTTCTCTTCATGTGTCACGGTACTGCACATGTTACAGTGTCAAGTCATTCCCTGAATTGACAGCCAGTATTGTGTAACATCCAATGAGAACCAATCAAAATAAATTGCCGGAAATGCCACATTTTATCGGGTAACAGCTGTGATTCACAGATCGTAGTTTCGCACAGTATAGCTAGGTGAGTCGACTTACAAGGATTTGATTCGTCGTTAACACCCAAGACCAACAGCAGTAAAGAATGGCCATGGTACAGGTATTGATATTCCATTGCTTGCTCGTATCTTACCAAAGTAAAGTTGCAAGCTGCCCGCATGTTTATATAGATTACAACACTCAAAATAACCTTTTATCAATGTTTTGGTTTTCATTTTATGTTACATCATAGGATAGTTGTGAGATTGTAAAGGTGCTTGAAATTATTGTTTATGTATTGTTGGGCCTAAACGAAAAGGATGTCCATGTAAACCGGCTGTACAGTTTTGCTTGCTGCAGCTCAAGAGCGAGAAGATAGGCAGCGAAGTTGGTATTGTTATGATTTGAAATGTTGCAATGTTATGTGTGAACTCTAGATCTACTGGACATCCAAATTAACCCTCTTTGCTTCTGCATGGTTAGAATGCCTAAACGCATCTCATTTCTTGCAATTTTCGGCTGCTGTATTGGGAGTACTTCTCCGCTGGGAAGCAGCACTTAATATGCTTTTTGTTTTAGTTGTGTTGCAGTCTGCAATGATGACATTTGAATAAACAAATAACAAAAACTTATTTAAGGGCATCTTTCATTTCCATAAATGACCAAAAGAACACAGATGGATGTCGATTTCAAAATGGATATCTCACCACTCTGAGAATTTCTTTCCGGGGTAGACCGTAATTTACAAATCATCAGTTTGTCACACATGCACAGTACCGTGACATAGCGCCTTCAAATAATGATTAATGCCAAACAAAATAAATGTTGCACTAAGGACACACTGAGAAGTTGTTTAGTTTTATATGTACTTCTCATTGTTTTATTATTTTTTATATTTTTACGTTTATTTTATCTGTTTTAAGTCTTGGAAAATAGCAATAAAACGTTCAATGAGGTTGGCATGAAAAAATACAGGTCGGTTGGGTACTGGAAACTCAAGATTTATTTTGTTTGGCCTTATAATATTTATAAACAGTAAAAACTCTTACAATTAAGTACTCAACAATCATTTAATTTGTTTACACCTCAATTAATTAGTTAGCATTCCTGGTCTGCTTTCTCTTGTGACCTTTCCCACTTGACCTTTATTTCAGCAAACAAATCATACAAGCACATCATAACTGACACTAAAGGTGAAAAAAACAATGTGGGCTATATACAGCTGAACAGACCTAAGGCATTGAATGCCTTGTGTGATAGCCTGATGTATGAACTGAGTGATGCCCTGGATGCATTTGAGGCTGACAAGAATGTTGGGGCTATTGTGCTTACGGGAAGTGAAAAAGCTTTTGCAGGTAAGATAGATGGGGTGGGGCTGTAGTATTTGTATAGCTGGGGCAATACATATGCTACAAAGTTGGCTAAAATAAGAACCAAACAAAATAAATGCATTAAAAGTACCGGTATGTGTTTCGCATATCAAAGAGAAAGTGCTTCACCTTACTACAACATTCTTGGTATTCTAAAACTTGATAATTTATTCAAATTCAGAATTGCTGAATTTACCTACAAAATTATAAATAGGATAATAAATCCTTGGCTAATGGTCTTCTCCAAATTTGTTATTCCAGCAGCTGAGCAACATTCTTATAACACAAGATATGCTGCTTAAACATGATCAACCTTGGTTAGACCAAATGCTAGAACGAACTTTGGAATTCATACATTCAAATTTATTTCCTCCAAAATCTTTTGGGAAACTATTGACACTTACATGTATGTTAAACATTCTTCCTCTTTCGTTCTTAAAAAAAAACGGTATAAAAACATCCTTCAAAAATATCAGACATAAAATACAATTTGATTTTCTTTAATAGCTTAATCTCTTTCTATATTTTTAGATAATGTTGCAGTGGTTGACTCGAACGCTTTCGCTCCTTTGACCACTGTGCCATATAGATATCCCCCTGGTCAGTGCCATATAAGGATCCTCCTGGTCAGTGCTATATAGGGGTATCCCCCTGGTCAGTGCCATATAGGTATCCCCCTGGTCAGTGCCATATAGGTATCCCCCTGGTCAGTGCCATATAGGTATCCCCCTGGTCAGTGCCATATAGGTATCCCCCTGGTCAGTGCCATATAGGTATCCCCCTGGTCACAGTGCCATATAGGAATCCCCCTGGTCAGTGCCATATAGGAATCCCCCTGGTCAGTGCCATATAGGAACCCCCCTGGTCACAGTGCCTTATAGGGATCCCCCTGGTCACAGTGCCTTATAGGGATCCCCCTGGTCAGTGCCATATAGGAATTCCCCTGGTCAGTGCCATATAGGAATCCCCCTGGTCAGTGCCATATACATGTATAGGGATCACCCTGGTCAGTGCCATATAGGAATCCCCCTGGTCAGTGCCATATAGGGATCCCCCTGGTCAGTGCCATATAGGAATTCCCCTGGTCAGTGCCATATAGGAATCCCCTGGTCAGTGCCATATACATGTATAGGGATCACCCTGGTCAGTGCCATATAGGAATCCCCCTGGTCAGTGCCATATAGGGATCCCCCTGGTCAGTGCCATATAGGAATCCCCCTGGTCAGTGCCATATAGGAATTCCCCTCGTCAGTGCCATATAGGGATCCCCCTGGTCAGTGCCATATAGATATCCCCTGGTCAGTGCCATATAAGGATCCTCCTGGTCAGTGCCATATAGGTGCATCCCCCTGGTCAGTGCCATATAGGAACCCCCCTGGTCACAGTGCCTTATGGGGATCTCCCTGGTCACAGTGCCTTATGGGGATCCCCCTGGTCAGTGCCATATAGGAATCCCCCTGGTCAGTGCCATATAGGAATCCCCCTGGTCAGTGCCATATAGGAATCTCCCTGGTCAGTGCCATATAGGAACCCCCCTGGTCACAGTGCCATATAGGAATCCCCCTGGTCAGTGCCATATAGGAATCCCCCTGGTCAGTGCCATATAGGAATCCCCCTGGTCAGTGCCATATATGAATCCCCCTGGTCAGTGCCATATAGGAATCCCCCTGGTCAGTGCCATATAGGAACCCCCCTGGTCACAGTGCCATATAGGAATCCCCCTGGTCAGTGCCATATAGGAATCCCCCTGGTCACAGTGCCATATAGGAATACCCCTGGTCAGTGCCATATAGGAACCCCCCTGGTCACAGTGCCATATAGGAATACCCCTGGTCAGTGCCATATAGGAATCCCCCTGGTCAGTGCCATATAGGAATCCCCCTGGTCAGTGCCATATAGGGATCCCCCTGGTTAGTGCCATATAGATATCCCCCTGGTCAGTGCCATATAAGGATCCTCCTGGTCAGTGCCATATAGGTGCATCCCCCTGGTCACAGTGCCTTATAGGGATCCCCCTGGTCACAGTGCCTTATGGGGATCCCCCTGGTCAGTGCCATATAGGAATCCCCCTGGTCAGTGCCATATAGGAATCCCCCTGGTCAGTGCCATATAGGAATCCCCCTGCATGGTCAGTGCCATATAGGAATCCCCCTGGTCAGTGCCATATAGGAATCCCCCTGGTCAGTGCCATATAGGAACCCCCCTGGTCACAGTGCCTTATAGGAATCCCCCTGGTCAGTGCCATATAGGAATCCCCCTGGTCAGTGCCATATAGGAATCCCCCTTGTCACAGTGCCTTATAGGGATCCCCCTGGTCACAGTGCCTTATAGGGATCCCCCTGGTCAGTGCCATATAGGTTACCCCCCTGGTCAGTGCCATATAGGAATCCCCCTGGTCAGTGCCATATAGGGATCCCTGTGGTCAGTGCCATATACATGTAGGAATCCCCTGGTCAGTGCCATATACATGTATAGGGATCACCCTGGTCAGTGCCATATAGGAATCCCCCTGGTCAGTGCCATATAGGAATCCCCCTGGTCAGTGCCATATAGGAAACGCCCTGGTCAGTGCCATATATGAATCCCCCTGGTCAGTGCCATATAGGAATCCCCCTGGTCAGTGCCATATAGGAACCCCCCTGGTCACAGTGCCATATAGGAATCCCCCTGGTCAGTGCCATATAGGAACCCCCCTGGTCACAGTGCCATATAGGAATACCCCTGGTCAGTGCCATATAGGAACCCCCCTGGTCACAGTGCCATATAGGAATACCCCTGGTCAGTGCCATATAGGAATCCCCCTGGTCAGTGCCATATAGGAATCCCCCTCGTCAGTGCCATATAGGGATCCCCCTGGTCAGTGCCATATACATGTAGATATCCCCCTGGTCAGTGCCATATAAGGATCCTCCTGGTCAGTGCCATATAGGTGCATCCCCCTGGTCACAGTGCCTTATAGGGATCCCCCTGGTCACAGTGCCTTATAGGGATCCCCCTGGTCAGTGCCATATAGGTATCCCCCTGGTCAGTGCCATATAGGAATCCTCCTGGTCAGTGCCATATAGGGATCCCTGTGGTCAGTGCCATATACATGTAGGAATCCCCTGGTCAGTGCCATATACATGTATAGGGATCCCCCTGGTCAGTGCCATATAGGAATCCCCCTGGTCAGTGCCATATAGGAATCCCCCTGGTCAGTGCCATATAGGGATCCCCCTGGTCAGTGCCATATAGGGATCCCCCTGGTCAGTGCCATATAGCTAGGGATCCCCCTGGTCAGTGCAATATAGGGATCCCCCTTGTGCTTCACTAGATGCTGTAAGGGTTTTGTGTATTATGGATGTAGATAATGAGTGGAACTAACTACCTATCACTTCAAGAATGAAATTGGTTCTTTGCCATTGTGAAACAACTTTTGGTATTCTCAGCTGGAGCTGATATCAAGGAAATGCAGCCCTTAACCTACCAGAGCTGTCTGTCTGGGGATTTTCTTGGACACTGGACCAGGGTTGCAAGGTGCCGCAAGCCAGTTATAGCTGCTGTCAATGGATTTGCTGTATGTATAATTTATGTAGATAGTTGAATGAAAGACACAGTGTAATAACAAGACATCGGAATGATAATATAAAGGCAAAGCATACAATAAGCAATGCCTAAGTTCAACAATAAACTACATTAAAGTGCAAGTATTATGTCAAAAAGTTATTAAATTATACTGTACTATTGTGTTTGTTTCTCACAAAAAGGTATTAATCTTGCAAATTTTGTAACATTTCTGGCATTTTATCCCCAATTTTGGTTACTTTTCATGGATCCTGTGACATCATAAGATAAATCAACTCGATCCCTCCCTAGAGAAAACTAAGTATTACAATAAAATCCCGTAGGTTTTCATTGTGACATCACAAGACGAATCAACCCCACAATTCGGGTAGCGTTTACTCTAGTTTAATTTCTGCTCCTGCCTCTCAAAGAAAACTAAGTTAAACAACTATAAAAGTATATCACAAATAGAATTTGGGGCAAAAAGAGTTCATGTTGTTTTATGGCAATACTTGCACTTTATTATACGATACAAAGGAATAGACTATTTATAGCATCTTAATTAGTATACATGTAATGTACTGTAATACAATTGTGCAAAAATCATTCATTTTATGTTGTCTCTTTACTGAAGTCTGCCTGTATTATATATAATATTGACAATATTATTTTGGATTGATTATTTCTCAACACTTTTTTTTGGCAATGCAATATGATATTATGTGCAATACAGCATGCAACATGCATGATCATGAGACAACCTTTTTGAAATAGCTGTATAATTAATATTTAACAAATAAAGAAGCCTTAGCCATGTTTTATACTATCATAAAACACGATGGGCATTTGAGAACATGAGAGAAATGTTAAAGCACAAGCCGAAGGCGCGTGCTTTCAACATTTCTAGAGTGTTCTCAAATGACCAGAGTGTTTTATGATAGTATAAAACATGGATTTAAGGCTTCTTTATCTGTTTTATAATATAGATTTACGCGCGCGATGAAAGGAAACCGCCAGTTGAAAACTATATAACACGGCTAACCATGTTATATACTCTGATAAAACATGGCTTCTTAGCCAATCAGAGCGCGCGTACTATCGTATCTATATTATAAATCTAATTATTACACTCAGTAGACACTCAGGGAGACATTAGAGTCTGAAAGATGAAAACTTTTTCAAACATTTTTAATAAAACAGAATAAGACGTTTCTTTAATTAATTAATAATGCCATATAAGCTAGTTTGCACCAGCAATTAAAGTAGATTTCATATTGAAATGACAGATTGTGGACCATAATATGCAATGTATGTTGTGACATTGAAATGGATTCTTCCATGTTACCGGTAGGTCCAATCAGAAATTGTAGAGTTGTGGTCATATGATTAGGGTATGGTTGCAGTATGGCTTTGATTTTGTTGTTCTTTAAATTGATCCTAGTATGTTATGATCAGCTACCCTAATGTTCATATAAATTCATGTATTTTCCAGTTGGGTGGTGGATGTGAGCTAGCCATGATGTGTGATATAATCTATGCTGGAGAGAAAGCTAAATTTGGACAGCCAGAGATCCTGCTTGGTACTATTCCAGGTATGTGATGCTAGAGTGGTATCCACACAAATGTACATGTAATTATTGATTGGTTTCCATTATTAAAGCTCGATGCAAGGTTGCAGACTTACATACATGTAAGTGCAAACCTTTTTTGCTAGCCATCAGAGCCTCTTCTTGCAAGCCATAGTTTTGTTTGTAAAAAGCAGGGTCCAAAATTGTGCCTTATTTGGCACCAATGTGACTAAATTGTGAGTGTTGGTGACAAAAATGTCAGAGTTAGTCACCAGCTGGCGACTTAACTAAAGTCTGCACAATGCCACAATGTCCTGAATTAAATCACACGATGTTCTAAGTAAATGTAGCCAATAAACCATGCCAGCAAAGGTCGCATGTCGCTTCAAACTCGAAATGTGGTGACCACAATTGCATGTCATTTAATGACTAAAAAATGTTGGCTTAATAAGTCACCAGTTGGCACCTATGTGAAAAAGTTAATTTTGGACCCTGAAAAGTCATTTTAGAAGAAGGAAATGCTCATGCCGCACAATTTAGCCATCCCATACACTCTAATAAAGATTAATAAAATTATTGTTATTATAATTATGTTTGTCAAGTTGAGGTTTATCCTGGTCTCTTGTTCAACTGACAAGCATCCTTATTTTCATTAAATAATAATAATAAGTAATATAATCAAAATAAACTAATATTAATACAGTTGAACCTCCCGTAAGCGACCACCTTCGGGACCTGGAAAAGTGGTCGCTTACGAGAGGTGGTCGCTTACAAGAGTAACCACCACAGGAAGCCCAAATTTTAGTAATATGATATCTGGTCTCTAGGGACAGGGAATATCAATACAACAACATATTTTATCACTACAGTTTATTATTATGGGTTTGTAGTGCTCCAACCTCAAAACCTTTAAAATTTTCAGCGAACATGAACTTCAACAGATAAATGGAGCTTGATAGTGTCAAAAAATATTTACAGTTTATGGCTTGAAAAACCTTTTAATCGAGGATTGTGTGAACGATTTCAGTTCTACGGTCGCTTACCGGAGGTAAAATCAAATAAAAAATCCAACTCCAAAGCCCAAAAGGTGGTTGCTTATGAGAGGTGGGTGCTTACAAGAGGTATTCAATGCAGTGTTTTGACTGAGAGACAAAACAGGCTTTTGGTAAGTGGTCGCCTACAAGAGCAGTGGTCGCACATAGAGGTTCCACTATAATACCATATAATTATATGATATTATCAGTTATCATTAATATTTGTTAATATGTTTTTATAATATGCCTTATTTTCAATGTAAATTATAGATTAAGTAACAGTCCGCGCAAGAGGTAGGCACAATTCTATTGTTCAGATGCAATTTGCTTCCCCACTTTAGTATTTTCTGTTTTTCATGCTGACAACTCATCAACCCTTAAATCATAAATTTCTGAAATTAAATCCACTGAAATGCATTTTAAAGGTACAGTTCTTTTGTGTGAAAACATTTTGTCCAATCAGAAGAGTGCAAAACAATAACCAAGGAAACGTTCAATTTAAAAATGTTCCCCATATTGAAAGTTCGTCATATTGAAAGTTATGAGAGTTTTCACTAGATGCAATTCAAAGTGTCACGGCCGTTAGTGACGGCCGTGTCACGGTAATGTAACGGCCGTGACACGGTAATGTAACGGCCGTGACACGGTAATGTAACGGCCGTGACACGGTAATGTAACGGCCGTGACACGGTAATGTAACAGCAATAAAAGTGACGGCCGTATCACGGTGAAGTAACGGTGAGAAAAAAGTTTATTTTTATTTCAAAAGTTATTTAGCAATATGATCAGTGAACTTTTGTCAATATGTTTTGGCTCTTAAAAGAGCCGTTTTTGTGTGGAGGTCTTTGTTTCAGTAGCCTTCAGCAATGTCGTCTAGGATCGCTTGGAAGTGATTGTCGTGTCGTCTTTTCCAAATAAATTCGTCGAGGTAACTGGGTAGATTGTTGTAGGGCGTCCCATTCATCTGTTTAATATTTCCTTTTCACTATACCCCATAGACCCTCTATGGTGTTTGTGTGGACTCCGGTGTTGGGATCGACGAAGTTGCGAGAGTGGTTGACAGAGAGATGTTGGTATCCTTCGTTGCTGAGTGTTCTGTATGAAGTGAAGTCGTCAGAGTATATGATAGTTCCTGGCATGATGTGTTCGTGAATGATTCTCAGCAGGGTTTCACGGCGGCGGTTGGAAACTCGGACGAGCACTGTCTCGGTAAAACGCTCTGTAGCTCCAAACACCCACGGTGCTTTACCAGCAATGCGTCCACGATGATACTTCTGTTTATGGCCAAACTTCAATTCATCGATCTCAACAATTATACCAGGGCCTCCAAGGATAACTGGATTGGCTACAAGACTGTTAGAACACACAGTGCGAATGGCTGATAGAATGTTCGTCACTGTGTGTTGAGATATTTCTGTCAAGATGCTAATGCGTCGATTTGAGACATCCACTGACCAAAGATAGATAACTTGTATCCACTTGGACAATGAAATGTTCGAATTTTCAAAAAACGAACCACTTCTGATTGAACGCCATGTTCGGCAAACTGGTTCGGTGCATCTCCAAGCTATTTGGTCTGTGACAGAACGTCTCTTTTTGATTTCCATGGTTTCTCCACAAACACAAACTTGTTGTGCTGCGATAACACCATAATTACACAAAAAGTGAAACAACTGATCACTATCACATGTTGTACGAACGAGCTCCGCAAAAGCCATTTTTCAGTGAAAAACTGTGTTTAAATTGAAGACTTAACTATATATGATTACACAATGGCTATTATTCTGGCGCGCTGTTTGCAATCCAATTACGAAAAGCTGCTAATTCTCAAAACAATATGTGATAACCGCATTTACCCACACAATGGCTATTATTCTGGCGCGCTGTTTGCAATCCAATTACGAAAAGCTGCTAATTCTCAATCCAACTCATTCAGTGAACATGATGTCAGGTATGCGAAGGTTCTGGACTGCATTCGGGAAAACCATTGCAGCATGAGAAAAGCAATGCAAGTGATGAATGTTTCGAGAACAACATTACGAGATTTTATCGGAATTGCCGAATTAAAGCTCGTCGACTCCGATTGCTATACATCAACGCTGACCAAGACGATGAAGGACACCAAGACCTCTGTTAGAAGTTTTGAAGTTTCTTGTAGACGTAAGCTAGGTGAAAGAAAGGAGGACACAACAACGATGAGGGCTGAATCCCTTCTACTACCGTGGAAGTTTGAGGGATAATAGAAGAACCACAAGAACCACAAGAACGGCTCCTTTAGGAGCCACCACATTAATCGAAAGATCAATGACCATGCTTGAAAACTGAAATTAATAAATACATGAAAATTAAACGAATAAATCAATGTGTTGGTTCCTGTAAGTTGATGGTGATGTGACGGTTGGTTGACGGTGATGTGACGGTTGGTTGATGGCCGTCAAATTTATTGTGTTTTTACCGTGTCACGGCCGTTAGTTTACCGTGTCACGGCCGTTAGTTTACCGTGTCACGGCCGTTACATTACTTTTTATGGATCAAATAGTTCAATATTACCCAATTCAAATCTGTTTATAAAATGAAAAAAATCAATATTCTTCTTCAAGTTTAGATAGATTTTAATGTCTAAGCCAATGAGGTGGAAGATTGAAACAATACCACAATTAGCACCTTTTTACATTCCATGCATAACATATGCCTACCTCTTGCACGGACCATTACTTAATCTTTAGATATAACTTGGCCCTTTAATTATAGACAATTGTTACAAAAGACATTTATATTTACTATACTTATGACTTATTGTATTACTAATATTTCTTGTATTATTATGACTGTAAGACTCGGTACGTATTTTACCGGTTGAGAAATAAAGACATTATTATTATTATTAATAATAATAACTATAATTGCATCTTGAACTGTTTATAGGTGCTGGTGGCACGCAGAGGCTTACAAAGGCTGTTGGGAAGTCCCTAGCTATGGAAATGGTCTTAACAGGGAACCCAATTAATGCTGATAGTGCTTTGAAAGCAGGTACATTAAACAAACTAAGCTACTGCTAGGACTTGAATGAAACATTGACTGAGTTATAGTTTAGCATAATCAGCATGTTAGTTGTTATTGGAGGGGGGTATATTGATAATACTGAAGAAACCAATAAACTGAACTTGTGCTGTACTGCATTCAAGGTCTTGACAAAGGTTTTAGGTGTCATTTTTGAAAGAAGAAAAAAACCTTGTAGCTACATCGGAATTAAAGCCACATCAACCTACATGTACTATATATCGTTTTAAAGACGTCTTGAATTGCAGAACGTTTTTATTTCATTTGCTTTGATAAAAAAATAAAAGCATGTATTTTAGATGTTGTACATTTTTGAATGCGAAATGATTGTTTCCCAGAAGGAGTTTTCTGAATTATTCCTTTTGAATCCTAACTAAATTTTCTCAAATATTCTGTCAGGATTTTTCATTTGCTGGGTATTACAAATTTTATCCCTTTTCAAAGCTAGTGGAAGAAGTGGTTTTTCATCCTTATTTTGATACAAACCAGGTTATAAAACCTGAAACATTTTTTTGTCAAAATTCCGCCACACAATATTGTAGAACCAGCATGTTTCTACTTCTCCTGCAAATTTGAGTAAAATTGGAAAAAACGAGAAAAGGCTGGAGTTCAACAAAGTTGTTTGGGGCAAAAAGAAAAGCAGAGAAACAGAGCAACACAGGTTTTCCAGTCATTTCACGTTTGACTAAAATTCCTGCCTCCAAGGATAACCTCATTAACTTTAGTCAATCAGAGTGATTCATGTTGTCCTAATAAAGAACTTTGCATCCACTGCCAAATTTACTCTTAAATTATCACAAACTAAATGGTGCTGCTTTTCTCTTTTCCCCTTCTTTTTTGAATGCATGTACCATCAGAAATCTGTTATCCTGTGCTTTACTGTGCTACTTTTCGTTCATGGCGAGAGTGATATATAAGATGCCCAGTGCACCAGCTGTGAATCATTTTTCACCTTTTTTAGCCGGAAATCAGAAAGTTTTAGTTATGATTTTTTTAGTGATGCTACATGTACATTAGAGATTTTAGATTTGGAATTTGAGAAAAAACGTATTTTGGAAACTTTTCTATTGTTAACCTTAATTGCAACCATAAGTTATGACCTGCTAGGAACGATAGAATGATTGGCAAAGGAATTTAAAATGTGTCAATTTCCTATTCTTCTTTCTCATACTTTCATTGGTTAAATAAACCAATTTAAACTAAGGCAGAAGCTCGATGTTCCTAACTGATGAGAAAAACAGAGTTAGAAGTTCAGTGCCCTGAGAGCCGAATGCAGGGTCAGTGCTTGCAAGCTTGGTTGCCAGGATACCATGAATGGGATACCTCCATCCCAACTGGGATTATTGAACATTCCACCTGCGATCCCACCTCCTCACCTGGGATTATTGAATATTCCACCTCTTTCCCACCTGGGATTATGAACATTCCACCTCCCCACCTGAGATTATGAACATCCCACCTGGAATCCCACTTCCCTACCTGGGATTATGAACATTCCACCTCGATCCCCACCTGGGATTACTGTATGAACATTCCACCTGCAATCCCACCTCCCCACCTGGGATTATTGAACATTCTGCCAAAGATTCCACCTCTGCACCTGGGATTATTGAACATCCTGGAATCCCACTTTCCCACCTGGAAAATTCCTCATCCCTGTATCAAGCATCCACTCATAATACAAGATATTCATCCAGAAAAAAATCTACTTAGGCTAATTGGTATAAGAACAAATTATGGCAAATTCAAATACTTATTATCCAAATTATGGGAAAGCATCCCTCCTGACCTGAAAGACCTATCAGCTAATTCTTTCAAAAAAACAATATATAACTTAATTAATTATCTCTTGAATCGTCAAACTTAATTCTCAACTATCACTGAATTCCTGATTTTCTCATTTCTATTGCAGTTGTATGTATGTTTTCTTCTTCGTCTCTCTATTAGTTGTTAACATCGAAATTCATTTTCAAAGGAACAAGCTAAAAGTTGCTTGCGGGTTTGAAACCTACAAGCAAAACCACTCATCAAAAAGCTAAAAACTAAAACATGTTTTAATGTGCCTGGTGCCTAATACAAGCATAAAAATGCCAGTTCATTTATTTTCTACCAGCAAATCGGTAAATCGACTAGCATTTTGCCAGTTTGCTTGTGCGAATTTCGAACCCTGTGCTAATTACTTTAAATTGTTTAGTCATTGTAACTGAGCTCCGCCAATTTTTTACTTTGCTAATTACAGCAGCCAACTCGAAAGCCTTGCGCTACTTTGGCTGCTGCACACAGACATTGTGTTATCCTTATTTTTAATCTAATGACCTCAATCCATTGAATTTTTTCATGCTTCTCCTGTTATTTACGTTTTCGAATCAGTGTGAAATAAAAAATATATAAATAAATTGTCTTGTCTTGGATTATGAACATCCCACCGAGACCCCACCTCCCCACCTGGGATTATTGAACATTCCACCTGGAATTCCACCTCCACATTTGTGTTTATTGAACATTGACCTGGGTTTATTGAACATTGACCTGGGTTTATTGAACATTGACCTGGGTTTATTGACCACATACGAGTGCACAAGGGGAACAGGGAGGGAGGAAAAAAATGCAATGAGGAGCAACTGACAATTGCAAACTAATGCTAAAACACACGCAATAACAATAAACTAAACGTCACGGATGAGATGCCGACCTAGGGCTACCTGGTGCATGCTGGATATTTATTAAATCATGGCTAAATTGCATTTAGCCTCGATTGATTACAAAACCATTACAAAACCAACAGAGTAATACAATACCTAACTTTTGAAGTTTTGATCAAACTGCGTGGACTATGGTGTGATGTATATGTGAAGAAAGTTGTCAAATTTGTAAATCAAAGATCTTTTGTTTTCCCCTTTACAATTGCCTGGATTAGGCCTAGACACAAATATCAGGATATTTTTTTAGATATTTAGAAGGTTGTAGGATATTTAGAAAAATTCTATCAAACTGCGTGGACTATGGTGTGATATATATGTGAAGAAAGTTGTCAAATTTGTAAATCAAAGATCGTTTGTTTTTCCCCTTTCCTATTCTATTGCCTGGAATCCTGGATGGTATTTGTTTTAAGTTTTCGCAGTAAAAATGGGCAACAGTATGGCTGTAGATATCTCGGACAACACTTGAGGCATATTCAAGTAAAGTCGTGTGTGTGGATATACTCCATGGCACGGCCTATTGTCTTTTGGTATCATTCGTAGGCCATGCAATCATTACTTAAAAATCAACCTGTGCCACATCCATGAGAGGCTCCAAGTGCTTCACACATATGTACAGTAGCGACATTAATTACCTCCATGTTTGATCCATTTATGGAGGACTTTGTTCATGTTTGTAGGCTTGGTGAGTGCTGTTTACCCAGTAGATGAACTTGTTAATAATGCTCTCAAGACAGCAGAAAAGATTGCTGGTTTATCTAAGCTTGCTGTAGGAATTGCCAAGGAGGCCATTAATGCAGGTGGAGTAATATTTCCTATGAGGATAACTGGTTTCATTTCATTCAAATATCCTTTTTTGCTGATATTTAATTATTTTCCTCTTCTTCACCTCAGGATACGAGATGCCACTTCAAGAAGGACTTCATTTTGAGAAGAGGATGTTCCATTCTACATTTGCCTTTGTAAGTCATGATTTTAAACAGAACAGTAACATCTCAGTCAATCAGCTGCAAAACAGTAGGTCACAATCTCTTTTTCTCAGTAATTTTCTCTAGGGGTGTTTATACACTTGTCAGTGTTTATCCCTGGGGGTATACCCAGAGGATTTAGTTACATCCATTCTCCCATAGGCTGAAATTTGACTTAAAGATGAATCCCCCAGGAACGACAAAAATTCAGGCCTCCACCCCCCCCCCCCCCCCCCCTCCCCCCTCCCCTCCCCCCCGCCCCCGCGCTCCTCTCCAATACTTATTAATAATGACCGATCCTTCATGTTGCCTTTGTTTCGTTTTTCAGGAGGACCGCATGGAGGGGATGTCAGCATTTTTGGAGAAGAGAAAGGCAAACTTCAAAGATAACTAAATGGTTTCTGCGCCACATTGTTAAAGAAAAATAGATGTACACGAGTGTGAAGCACTCCTAAAGGGCAATAGGCGTGGTGGGATTTTGGCTAACGTCTCTCGCGTGTTGCCCGCTTACGCCACGCTTACGACACGACACGAATCGCCGGCCGCGCGTGAAATCAACGCCACGACGCCATTACGTGTCACCTTCATCAAAACAGCCCCAGGATTGTGAGATGGATGTTTTTAAAACAGATCCTCGTAGGGTGTGCCGCATGTGTAAGCGCTTCGCCTCTCGTTTCTGGCCCAAACGCTATGCAGCATGTGAGTTGACGGTTTGTTGGTCTTTCCTCTGAGGGTTTTACCCCAGGGCCCAGTTGTTCAAAACCTTGATTACCGCTAACCTAGGATTTAAAATGTTTAACTAAACTCAGGGTTAAATTCTAATCGATGATTAGGAATAGCGTTAGCCTACGATTAAACTGGGGTTCATTTTAACCCACAACGCTTTTTAATCCGCCGATTAACGTTTGGTCGTGTCGAGGTTTGTCGTGAGCGTGTCGTACGTGTCGAGTTTTGTTGTGAGCATGCGACAGACGTACGTTAAATAGGCCTGGAGGCACCCAGATCTGTCTTACTAGAGTTAAAAATAGTTAACAAGGATAATGGTAGCAGGAATTTCCTGATCGAAGCTTTGTCAGGGTGTGACTTTCAGTGGCATAAATGTAATGAGCACTGATTGTAATTTTTGGCTGTTGTACTATTTTACGCTCATTAACAAGTGAAAATGTGGATGAGGCATGCTATATCATACATGCAATAACTGTGATATTTGTTTTCCAAATAAAAAAAATGATTTCCTGTTTAGTTAGGTTGTTTGCTCCACTTCAGTTCGCATATGTGCAAGTACCAGAAAGTAGGAGAACAGAAATAATTGATCTCATTTTTTCAAAACTGAAATGTGGCCTCAGTTTAACAAAATATTCAGCTACCACAATACCCATAAAGAGATGCGATTTCCAAGTACAAGGTATTTCTTCTGAAAAGATGCTGTTCTTGTGTCCGCGAGCCCGCGCGTTTTTCGGCCAGCGGTGACGTATCTTGGCGCTGGCTAAAAGATCGCGGGTTCCAGGAACGAGATTGGAAGTCCTTTTTAACTCGTTGATGCGCACATGCGTAGGAACGAGTTATTGTGGAGGGTGAGAGTTGTGGCAGTGAATGTCCGATGCTGTGCGCATTGATGTTGCGCATATCCAGAATCGTTATCGAATAGTACGATGTTCGTGATACGAGAAGGACTGGGGCGAGTGCAAAGCATTAAACCGAACGTGCGAGTTTGGAGCTTACGTGGCCTGCGGAGTTAGGAGGAAATTGCGAATCAATCTGTTGTTTGTGGGACAGGCCTTTTGCAGGAAACAGTCACGTGCTGATATAATACTTCGCTAACGAATGAATTGAGCATGAGCTCGTGAGCCACATGGAAAGGCGTTGCCATGGATGCTGGAGGGCAAGCTATCTAAAAAAAACGCTGTTTTAGAAGGGTCGACAATCGATTGTAGGTCGAAAATGGCATTTACAAACGGGTTTTGCTAATACTTCTACCGACTCGCACATGTTCCTTTAACTATATGAAATAAGATTTGTTTGTCCTCCAGTACAACCGCGTGATTGCATTCCTGCAAAAGGCCCATTTTAGACAATAGTGAACTTTAGGGCAACACGGATTTGTTGGCAAGATATTTTCTGACACTAAAAATGCAATGCAAGACTGCGGAGGAGGCTAGTTGTGCTTTACTGGCATTCGATATTAAAATCTCCAAAAACGAATAATATCGAGAGGACGGGGCTGTTTATGTTTCGAATTCATTTATTGGCAACTAATGCCCTGACGTCACATTAAATTTTGTGATTGAGTATGCACAGAAACATAAGATAAGGGAGTTGAAACGTGTAACAGCGGTCCCATGCTGCGGATTATTCAGTGAATAAAAAGTACCATATTTGGAAAATACAGTCTAGTCTCTACATATTTTTTTACAAATTTTAGATTATTAACACGTGCGCGTTTTTATATTAACACGTTTTAACTCCTAGGCGTTAGGTGTATAAATAAACGATTGATTGGTTGATCAAAGTAGCGGACAAAAAAAGAGGATTTGAATTGAATACTAACCTTGCACGAGTTCCCTTAGGGCCCTATATTTGCATTTGATTGCAGTCGTCCTAAAGGATCGCTGACGATCGCTAGCGATCGCCGGGTCGTCCAAATCACTCAACCGAAGGATCGCTCGCGATCGCTGGATCGCTAGATCGCTAGAAGTGTTCACATATGATCGCTGGTCAAATTTTGGTAACTCGTGACAGTCTGGTGAGACTGATAAACTTTGGTCCATCATTAGCCTGATTTTCAGACAGTACGAGGTCGCTCACTTCCTCTAGGGGGAGAGGAAGTGAGCGGACGGCCTCGTACCGTCTGAAAGTCTGGCTTGTCCATCATGGACCAAAATCAAATTGCGAAGTTAATATTTGTAAAACCATTTTAGTTTTTGCTATCCTTATAAGTAAAACGCTTTGGAAAGCATACTGGGACATACACAAGATATAATCTCTCTCTTATTATACAACATGGCTTTTTCCGAGTGCAAATACGGGATAAAACTGCAAAAATGGGAGCGTATTACACGGTTCACGAACAGGTTTGCACAGGTTCATTCATCATTTAAAAGGTTTTGTATATATGTAAAAGTAAATGTATTCATTTATATAGCGCAAATTCTAGGAGTATATTCAATGCGCTTCACATGGTTATTTTGTGAAACGGACTGCTGGCGCAATGTGCTGCCGTGCAGTTTACAATCATGAGTGATTATTACTACCTCAGAATACCTGGCTGTTGTGTCGGGAGACAATCCCTGTATTCTCCAACAGTTCTGCCGCTTTCATGCCGGCTTTAAACATACATTGTGCGCAGTAGTCTTGGTCTGATTTTGGGTTTTCTGTGGGTTGGGGCAACGCCTTCTCCCCGTTGAATTAACAACTATCCTTAAATGGAAACACTTGAAATAATGATAATTGTTTTTTCTAAGACGAATCCTAACCCAGTTCACGGGTAAACGACGGGTTCTCACTCACCTAGAGCTAGGGTTCACAGGTAAACGAGGTAAACAAGAGAACAATTTTTTTAGCGCTCCTACTCGGGCTCGAACTCGTAACCCTTTGCGTGTAGTGCAGACGTCATGACTGTCTACCGCCGTTCGGATATGACAAATGTTTATATTTATCCTTGACTGGTTATAAGAATGTCATTATATTAACGATATCATTTATGGTTTAACGATTATCATTTATGGTTCAAATTTCGCGCGGTCAAAACATGCAAATTAGGCCCGTGACGTAATACGTTTGAAATCGCTTTTGTTTTCAAACTCCAAACAAGGGTCTTCAAAGGTATGTCACAATTCCGATCCAGGACCCATATAATTTGTCGCATACAATTTGGTTGAAGTGGGTCGCGGAAACTGTTTTGCCGTTTCAATAGCCCACTTCCGAGTTATGCCACGCTTCCTGCATAATGCTCAGTCGTTCGTGACAAACTACAGAAGTGCTGTAGTCTTGTCACGAACTTCTGAACATTATGCACGGAGCCTCGTGTTGATTCCTTTGTACGTTGGAAGCGAGGCATATCTCGGAAGTGGGCTATTTCTTTCCATAAACATTTTGTTGAGTAATACCATTGTAAGTAAACTTCCGCGCCGCGGGAGTTTGCCGTCACAATGACGATAATGAATACTTTCGATTTTGCTCTTTTTGGCGAACGGAATTGTTACAACATTCCGTTAAAGCATTCTTGGATAACAGCAGCAGCAATAGAGGTTTTGCACCATAACGTGATGGCAGCCATGTTGGTGGTAGGAACAATGAAATTTGTTTAATCATGCGAAAAATTAAATCTCAAAGGAATAACATTCTATTGTTCCTGCCATCCAACATGGCTTCCGTGATGGTGCAAAATCTCTATAAGACAATTGGATACCACAATATCTCAGTAATTTGCATTTTATTAGTAATAATTTAACTGGCTAACTTACCACATGTTCTACCTTTTTCAATCACAAAACTGAGTACCATATGACATGCGTTACCTTTACACGAGGTGAAGTTCTCTATTAATATATAGTGTAATAAGGGAGTAGCAGTTATTCGTTTGTACAGCACGTCTGCAATACACAGTAACGCCCGGTTCAGACGTCGAACTTTTCATGCGCCGAACAAAATGCCATTCAGTTGTTCCACGTTGGTAGGTTGATTCAGACGGCGAGCTTAATTCGTTGAACCGATCGTAGAAAACAGGAAATTTGAACTTTAGCGCGAAAAATTAATTTCAAGGTGGCATATGTCGTGCATTTAGTGAATGAACACCGCTCTAGTATCGCATAAGGCGACAGAATCTGCCGAACTTAATTTCATCTGCCGCACCAAATTCTAACATGTCGAACCCAATAGGCCTTTTGCAGGAAACAGTCTCGTTCTGATATATCAACCCAATAACCAATGAATTGCGCTCGTGATTCCATGCATGGGAAAGGCTTTGCTGGATGGCAAACAAACTTCTAAACGATCGCGACGCTGTTTTAGGAAGATCGACGATCGATTGGAGGTGGAAAATAGCATTTACAAACAGGTTTCTAACAACACTATCGATCTCGTACGACTGCCTTTTATATGAGCCCATAACCAGGAGCATCCATATGTCCTATATAGTTTACAAGTTGGGCTATTTTTAGATTATTTCCCCCGTCAATTGATGGTTGCACCGTTGCGGAACAAAAGATGCCTCATTAGCTACTTTTGTTATACCAAACAACATGGCTGCTACGCTTTTGTGATTTGATTCCCTTAGGAATAATTGCAACTCAACAATAGCGGGAAACCGTTCTAAAAATAACCTAACTTGTGAAAACTTGTGAAAACTTGTGGGATGGACGCTGAGACATAGGCCTAGTATGCGGGATGGACGCTGAGACATAGGCCTAGTATGCGGGATGGACGCGGAGACATAGGCCTAGTATGCGGGATGGACGCTGAGACATAGGCCTAGTATGCGGGATGAACGCTGAGACATAGGCCTAGTATGCGGGATGGACGCTGAGACATACAGGATGGACGCTGAGACATACAGTTATCAGGGCTCCTGTATCGTATGAAGTCAAATTTGTTTACCGTTCAGCAGCACCACGTGATTGCATGCCTGCAAAAGGTCCATTGATTCAGACGCCGCGTTTCTGCCATTCTTAATGGCCTTATGCAGGCATGCAATCACGTGATTGTACTGGGTGGCAATAAGTCTTAATTCGTATATTTAAAGCACTTGTACGAGATCGGTAGTGTTATTAGCAAAACCCATTTGTAAATGCTATTTTCCACCTCCAATCGATTGTCGATCTTTCTACAACGGTGCTTTAAAAGATAGCTTCCATCCAGCATCCATGGCAACGCCTTTCCCATGGCGATCACGAGCTCAATTCATTCGTTAAAGTGCCTATCACCCTTTTGCAATTTTGATAGCTTATGAACCTCCGAAAAGTTTTGAGTACTTCTGTGAAAAAAGTTTTGGTTTAAAGTGAATACTTTATGTTCTACGCTTGTTTGAAATCGTGTAAATGTGACCTTTCCTGACCCATGACCGCGTAAGTAAAAGACTGGGTCGAAACCTGGGTAGACGTCATCTCATTAATGCATTATTCTCCATGGCGGCTTTTTATCACAACAACATCGATGCATAGAATATATACACAGTTTTTGAGTTGTTAGTAAAGAAAAAAGTTATTTTAGTCAACATGTTAAGTATTTCTTCAAATGATTGCAAAGCCGAATTAATTATATGACGTCAAGATGACGTCTACCCAGGTTTCGACCCAGGCTTTTACTTACGCGGTCATGGGTCAGGAAAGGTCACATTTACACGATTTCAAACAAGCGTAGAACATAAAGTATTCACTTTAAACCAAAACTTTCTTCACAGAAGTACTCAAAACGTTTGGGAGGTTCATAAGCTATCAAAATTGCAAAAGGGTGATAGGCACTTTAACGAAGTATTATCAGCACGTGACTTGTTTCCTGCAAAAGGTCGATTCATCTGTTAAGTTCGGCGCATAAGAAGTTTACCGTCTAAAATGGGCCTGTCACACCAGGTCACGAACCATAAATAGTACACCAAACTGATTTCAAGAAAGTTTGCATTTCTGAAATCATGTAACGGTCAAGTCCTGATCTGGAGTTACTGTTAGATAACCGTTTTGCAGGATACAATCACGTGGGTGTACTGGGTGGCAAAAAAATGACTTCATTTATTTAAAGCACTTGTGTTATTAGCTAAACCTGTTTGTAATGCCATTTCCACCTCCAATCGAGTGTCGATCTTTCTAAAGCAAAGTTTTTGAAGATTGTTTGCCGTCCAGTAAGTTGTACATCAGCACGTGACTGTTTCCTGCTAAAGGACTATTAGTGGCATTTAGTCGAACATAAAATATCAAAAACAAAATAATGCTACAATCGTGGGGAGGGGGGGGGGGGGGTTGTATTGTGACAACGTTCTAGTCGAATACTGAAGGCAATTGGTCATCACTACGTTAGAAGTAGTGTCCCCAAAGACATTTGACCAGGATTGTAGGTTGAAAGAATGGCCGTTTTTATATTAGAGACGCATAATGGGTCTATACGTATTATTTGGGCAAAGAAAACTTAGCGCGTGTTCTCTTAGTTGGTCCAGTAGAAAAACGGGTACAACACGCGACTGCACGAACTACGTTTCTTTGCCCAAATACGATGCGTCTATTGTATAAAAACGGCCGATCTTGCCAATTAGACTTCAGTCGTTCCTTCCGACGAAGGGCTAGCGCTCGAAACGTCAGCTGCCACTCGCTTCCAACGGCGGTTAGCATACTTTAATGGACTTTTAGTTGATTATACCAGTGTTTATCTTCCATGACGACGCACACTAGTTTTACAGGAGCTAGTCCCTCCTTACCTCAAAGTTAGTTAGACATGATGCTAAACCAAAAGCAGACTCCGAGACAGGGTTACCTTGTCGATGTATAATCTGTCTCTTCTGGCACTATACTATCACTCATGTCTACCATTTTAGAGTAGTTTATTATTAATATTGACATTCTATGAACGTTTAGCTGCTCGTTTGTCTTTTTATTTCAGTTTGATTTTTAAAGCCCGGTGTATGCGACAAGCATTTTGGCCATGGCTCTCTAAACATGGCCACGGCTCTCCTAACATGGCCACGGCTCTCCTAAAGTTTAGGTACGCGTGCCAAACATTTTCGGCACGATACCCCTGATACGCGTTCAAGATACGCGTGCCCGAAAATCTAGGGAAACCCGGTGAAAAGGTAGTCTTGGCCCGCCACTTTGGAGTGCTGTGACCAAGTTAAGAGTGACGTGACCAAGTTAAGAGTGACGTGACCAAGTTAAGAGTGCCGTGACCAAGTTAAGAGTGTCGTGACCATGTTAAGAGTGCCGTGACCATGTTAAGAGTGCCGTGACCAAGTAAGAATGCCGTGACCATGTTAAGAGTGCCGTGACCATGTTAAGAGTGCCGTGACCATGTTAAGAGTGCCGTGACCAAGTAAGAATGCCGTGACCAAGTTAAAAGTACCGTAACAAAGTTAAAAGTACCGTAACAAAGTTAAGAGTGCCGTGACCACGTTAAGAGTGCCGTGACCAAGTTAAGAGTGCCGTGACCAAGTTAAAAGTACCGTAACATAGTTAAGAGTGCCGTGACCAAGTTAAGAGTGCCGTGACCAAGTTAAGAGTGCCGTGACCAAGTTAAGAGTGCCGTGACCAAGTTAAGAGTACCGTGACCAAGTTAAGAGTGCCGTGACCACGTTAAAAGTGCCGTGACCACGTTAAGAGTGCCGTGACCAAGTTAAGAGTACCGTGACTAAGTTAAAAGTACCGTAACAAAGTTAAGAGTGCCGTGACCAAGATAAAAGTGCCGTGACTAAGTTAAGAGTGCCGTAACAAAGTTAAGAGTGCCGTGACCAAGTTAAGAGTGCCGTGACCATGTTAAAAGTGCCGTGACCACGTTAAGAGTGCCGTGACCAAGTTAAGAGTACCGTGACCAAGTTAAAAGTACCGTAACATAGTTAAGAGTGCCGTGACCAAGTTAAGAGTGCCGTGACCAAGTTAAGAGTGCCGTGACCAAAATGCTTGTTGTGTTTTCCGGGCCTAAATTGCCTTGTTTTACGATGACATCATTGAGGAAATAACTTTGGAAAGGAATGGGCCTTTCGCAGGAATACAATCAGACGGTTGTACTAGAGGGAAAACACAATCTTAATTACCCTATATCATTATGACGTCACGGCTTGTTTACGAGGGGGACAGAATCGACTTGAACAATTGAATTTTGAACTAAATCTGCTCTGCTGAGAAAAATTTAACTTCGAATTGTCTGGTTTCCAGATATCAGCCGTATCAATGTTTATCCCACAATATTTACCATATTTGGTGGCTGTTACCGCCATTCTACGTTCTACAAAATGCATTTGATAGCTATTTCCTTTGTGTTGTTGCCGTTTTGTCCCCCTCCCACGACCGTGATCCTTAGCGTTTAAACAATAGATTGTTTTGATTTGACGTCATAATGATATAGGTCAATTCATATATGTAAAGGATCAGTAGTGTTATTAGCAAAACGTGTTTGTAAATGCTATTTTCCATCTCCAATCGATTGTCGATCTTTCTACAACAGTGCTTTTAAAGATAGCTTGCCATCCAGCATCCATGGCAACGGCTTTCCCATGGGGATCACGAGCTCAATTCATTCGTAAACGAAGTATTACATCACCACGTGACTGTTTCCTGCAAAAGGCCTGTCCCACAAACAACAGATTGATGTACTAGTATTACTTGACAGAATAACCCAAGAACGACTTTTTTACCGATTGCTTTTATCTTTTATCTATCTAAAGCTCTTTTTATCTGAATTCTTAAGCCTCGTTCTAAACGGTTTCAACATCGGTTCAACATTCTAATTAGGTAACTTCTATTTTTCTCGGAAATGTTTCCTGGCCATGTAAAGCGGTCTCAACATCGGTTCAGTATTCCGAGAACAAACGGTTTCAACATCGACTCAACATTCTAATTAGTGAACTGCTATTGTTCTCGGAAATGTTTTCAAGCCATGTAAAGCGGTCTACATCGGTTTCAACAAATGTGGTACGATGTTGAAGAGATGCTGACACCGTTTGACCGAGACTCCTAAAACGACACGTCCGATGTGCTGTGATGTCATCATCATAGGGGCAATTGTTATTTGGGCCTGACACCCTTGCTCCCCACAGGGGAGGGGTTGTATGGGCTCAGGATACTGGGAAGCTGTCTACTTCTCCCGTCTCTACAGTCGTCGAACCATCCACTTCGTACGTGGCCTTGAACTTTAACCGAACCGTTTCCTTGAAATTAACAACCGTATTACTCTGTGGTTAAAATCGGTTGAAGCTACAATGTGTACGCACAGAGGACGGGGTGCGATGCAGCGACAACACAGGCGCATGTTGGTAATAATGTTGATAATAATGGACTAAACATCCGTGCGACAACAGGGCCAGCCAGCACTTTACAAACCTAATGTAAACCCTCTCT
The DNA here is from genome assembly GCA_030867875.1 of Actinernus sp. WN-2022. NCBI lineage: Eukaryota > Metazoa > Cnidaria > Anthozoa > Actiniaria > Actinernidae > Actinernus > Actinernus sp. WN-2022. Next base: position 68,401,169 of record JAOWCC010001634.1, read on the forward strand.
CCCAAATACACAGCATGGTCCTCGAGTCGACAACATGAAAGCGAGGCCAATCAGTCCTCGGCCGGTCGAGTGGCAAAATGAAAAACCGTAATATTCAGTAGACGCCATGTAACACTGTTTATTATATTGAATTTCACGATCAGCTGAGGACCAACTGGCCTCGCTTTCATGTTTTCGACTCTAGGACCATGCGGTGAACCTTTTTTTGGTGGTGGGAGGGGGGAGGGGTATATGAGATCTACAGATGAAGATACTCACTGTTGAGGGACGAGCGATAAGCATGACTTGTGTAATAGCAGCGGCAGGCAAGATGGGATTATGTGGAGGCAACTCAGTTCCGGATGGAGGCTGAAGTTTAACTCTCATGGTCTAAAACACAAAGCATTGATACAAGATAACTACATTGTAAAATTCATTAATAATTAATAAGGGTACTAGCCAATCCCATGTGCTGAATGACACAACATGATCGCCTCTGTATACCTCCGTACAAACCTGATTAATAAAACACAAGGTTCTGTATCGATATACAGACCCCATGGTCCGTTATCTGCATCAGGTACAGAATACTATCTGTATCAGGTACAGAATACTAGCTAAGCTAGTGAGGGAAGTCTCATGACCGATCACTGACTTCCCCTATTCCGGGAGGGGTGAAATGACAAAGTACATCTGCTCTCTTATTATGTACACACCATCTATTCCATGTGGGACCTGTTTTTCTGCACGCTCCGCTCTGCTCTCTTATTGCATACACATTGTCTCTTCGATGTGGGATATCTTTTTGTGAGAAACTAATTCATCCCACATCGATAGCAAGGTGGGAGAAATCAAAGGTTCAAATTTTATGTCGTGCATATCAATGGTTTTAGTTATCTACTTATTATACGCTGGTTTTAAAGCTGCACAGGAGTATATTACACAGGAGTGTTCCTGTGTCCTTGTGTTGGCCCCTAACACATAGATGGTGTGTCTATTTCTAGCCGCGAAGTTCTGGTATGCGATTACGTTGTCTTTTGTTCTCTTGCGCTTTAGTATGTTTTAGCAGTTTTAACAGTGTTAACCACGATTCTTCAGTGCATCCTGATTGGTTAAAAGTGACGGCCTTTGTTTCTTCTGGCGGGAAACTCTATGCTAAGAATAACTCTACCGTCTACAATGTTGTGTGACAATATAATGTGGGAAGAGGAACACTACTCTGTAATATACTCTTGAGCTGCACCAATACAATGGTTGAGTAATAGCGTGTTCACTGCAACGTCATCCATTGTCATTAATGTGCCAACCAGAGATCCATTGGCTCCTGACACAAAGCAGCCTTTCGAAATCATGGTTGGACATTAACATAACAATTGTAATGTTTATCAACACGAAACATCGCTGTACGAGGGTCGATCGAGTGCATGGCACTAGAAATAATTATGTTGAGAGGATTATAATTATGTCGAGTGAACAGGATTATAAAACGAGGTTCAGCTATATGTTACATGATGCAATTCTTCATGAAACTTTCCTCGCAACGACGTTGCTACGTAAGTTTCACCCTGTCACACGCCGCCTTAATACTTATCCAGTCTTCGAACAGCTGGGGCCAGGTTTATTTCAAATTCTACCGTTCCTATGTTATAAGCGTGATGGTTTGTGGAATAATCTCCGCACCTTCGGTACTGCAGCTTGGTAGACAAAATTCTTGACGGCCGATTTGAGAGTACTCATTGTCGAGATCACAACAATAATGACATCTGAGCGGGAGAGATCTGTTGAAGTCTAAAGAAAAACCATCCAATTAATCTGAAATATCTTTAATATTAAATGTTTCAAATATATTTTTCATTTATAATTCTACAGTATACATGGAAATGACATTTAGGAACTGGTAGAGGGTTTGCACTGACGTCATCGTTTCTACAACAACCGCCTAGGCCGCCATCTTGTTGGGCAGTAGTAGTATAGGGTGCATAGAGTTACCCCTTTTTTGCTGTGGAATCTCATTAAATCGTCGCGGAATAGAAATTATATCGGATAACGTCATGGTTCTATTGTCTTTCCCTCACGAATGTGAGGAGTACATTATGTATCTCATGAATAATAAAATGTGGTAGCTACATCATCTGCGGTTTCTATATGTGGCAGATGAAAACATAAATAGGAAACAACTCATCTGATGCTAAAAAGGTCTTTACAGCATATGCAAAGTAATATTTCATTTGCTATATAAGTAGTGAAGCAGAACGCTTTCTGCTGAGGCATTAGCCGTATGTAAATTCAGCTTGAAATCCATTGAACTGTGAAGGAATCCACCGTACAGAAAAAGATGACGGCTTGTGGTTTTACCCACAATCCTTTGCGCACGAAAATCTTAATGCGTTATAAAATCGCTGTATAGTATTATATATCTTAAAGTGCCTATCACCCTTTTGCAATTTTGATAGCTTATGAACCTCCGAAAAGTTTTGAGTACTTCTGTGAAGAAAGTTTTGGTTTAAAGTGAATACTTTGTTCTACGCTTGTTTAAAATCGTGTAAATGCGACCTTTCCTGACCCAAAACCGCGTAAGTAAAAGCCTGGGTCGAAACCTGGGTAGACGTCATCTCATTAATGCATTATTCTCCATGGCGCCTTTTTATCACAACAACATCGATGCATAGAGAATATACACAGTTTTTGAGTTGTTAGTAAAGAAAAAAGTCATTTTAGTCAACGTGTTAAGTATTTCTTCAAATGATTGCAAAGCCGAATTAATTATATGACGTCAAGATGACGTCTACCCAGGTTTCGACCCAGGCTTTTACTTACGCGGTCATGGGTCAGGAAAGGTCACATTTACTCGATTTCAAACAAGCGTAGAACAAAAAGTATTTACTTTAAACCAAAACTTTCTTCACAGAAGTACTCAAACCTTTTTGGAGGTTCATAAGCTATCAAAATTACAAAAGGGTGATAGGCACTTTAAAAACAAGCCAGTACAAGTGCTGTTGTCAATACACTGTCAGTGTATTGAGCAATTGAGCATTATACTATTAGTGGTAATTTGTTATCTGATATTTCTGATCATCTTCCCAACTTTCTCATTATAAACAAACTATCCAGTATTCCATCAAAATTAGACGTTTTTAGGCAAGACTATTCAAAGTTTAATGAACAAGATCTCATTAGGGAAGTTCAGTCTATCATCTGGGAGGATGTATTGCCTAATCTGGTAATGATGTGAACCAAATATTTAATTATTTTCATTCATGCATTTCAGGTATCATTGATAATCATATCCCTTTAAAAAAAAAATCTAAAAAGGAAATTAAAGTGCTAGCAAAACCCTGGATCACACAAGGCCTTTGTGTCTCTATCGCCACCACTAAAAATAAACTATATAAATCCTATTTAAGATCAAAGAATGAGTATTTCCACTCAAAGTTTAAATTGTACAGGAATAATTTAAAACATTGCTGATTATAAGTAAGAAATCATATTATAATAATTATTTCCTGACCAATAGTGATAGCATCAAAGAAACTTGGAAAGTCATTAAACAACTGGTAACTCTTAAACAATCTAAATGTGCCATCCCTAGCACATTAATTATAGGAAATTCCAAAATAACAAATTCTGAGAGTATTGCCAACTCTTTTAATAATTACTTTGCAACCATTGGTTCAAATCTTGTCAACTATATTCCCATTGTTAATACCTCCATTCAGAACTATTTATGTAGACCCCAGGGCAATAGCTTTTACCTTCTTCCAACATCTCCTGATGAAATTGAAGATGAAATTGATAACCTAAACTCATCTAAAGCAACCGGTCCTTTTAGTATTCCCACTAAATTACTGAAAACTCTAAAATTACTTCTTTCCAACCCATTGAATCACCTTATTAATTGCTCCTTTTACACAGGTGTTGTACCAGACAAATTTAAGTTAGCTAGAGTAATTCCTGTCTTTAAAGAAGGATCTAAGACTATTGTATCTAATTATCGCCCAATCTCCTTACTTTCCATATTTAATAGAATTCTAGAAAAACTTATGTATAAGAGACTTGTAAATTACCTTGATAAATACAAAATCCTCTACGAAAGACAATTTGGTTTCCGTTCCAATCATTCCACAACTCATGCTTAAATAATAGAAAACAATTTGTCTCAATTGGCAGTGCAGCCTCTGACCAACAGACAATGACCTGTGGTGTTCCTCAGATTCATCTTACTGCCTCCCAATAGTTCGTACAAATTATGGAAAATTTAATAATACATATTATGGCCCCGTAATTTGGAATAGCATTGATGAACCACTAAAGACTCTGAGTAAATACTCCTTCAAACGCAAACTCAAGGATAGCTTAATTAACATGTATTCTTGCACCTGAGCCTGTATTCATACTGTCTTTCTGCTGGTACTCTGTTTTTTTTTCCTATTTATATTATACTTCTTGAATGTTTATCTTGTAACCTAGTTGTAGCTGTAGTTAAGCATATGTAGTTCTTTCATATGTCACTACATATACCTGACCACAATATTTATATTTTACTTTTAATGGCCACCTGTCTAGACTAGCCCCCTATGGTTATTACAGGTGTCTTGTACTCATTTTTTTATTGCTTTGGTCATTCATTTAGTTTACACATGTATCCAAGGAGTACAATAAAACGTTGTTGTAGTGTAGAGACTAGAGGATTTCTACGTGATTTTTTACAGTGCGAGGTTCGCAAAGGATTGTGGTCGTTTTCAGTACAGTGGATTAGGCTAACATGCCGAGTATATGTACACAAGACAAGCAACCAAGAAATAGTTAAACAGAAAAAAACAACTGTATGTGAAGGAATGGATACTTAAAAGGACCAAAACTCCGTGTAATCTGTTACTCGTGCACGAGAATAAAACCTTTAGATTGGTACAGCCCTAACTAGCGCAAGCCTTAAAGTGCCACTACGATCAAATTTTGAGATAGTGATATTTTTGCGTATTTGTAAAGAAAAGTTGTTATATTTTTTGTCTACCCACCCCTTTTTTGATATGACGATGGGAAGTCTTGTTTTTTGGGGTCCGAATCTTGAGTTTTTATGTCCGCCATTATCCGAACCCGTTCCTGTGACAGAGCCATGACAGAGCTAATTTGCAGCGAACGTGACGTCATCTTCTCAACACAACAACATGCGGGGCTAAGGGCACACAAACTTTCGCATGAACTTATAAGTAAAGTACATGTTTATACTATTTTTTTCCAAAAAGGAAACGAAAGAACGAAGTTTTGAATGAAAATACGCATTTACAAGAGCGACGCGTTGAGAAGATGACGTCACGACAGCAAACCGCTGGTCGAAAACCTCGAAGTATTTGGAACACACTTCGGTAATGGCGGACGTGATTTCAATGGTAAACTCTCAGCCAAATTCATTGGTTAATTTGATCCTTTGGTAATGTTTTCAGTTCAATGATTTGGATTTGGAAGGCAAAAAGTAGAAAAGAAAATGGTCGAATTTCGTCGTAGTGGCACTTTAAACAAGACGTTCCGGTATAAAAGAGCTAGCTCCTCCTATTTTTACGCCTTTAAAATTCAAATTGCAAAGCAATGAAGAAAGGTGGCCTCTGGGAGGCAGGTTAACATGGTTTCTTTCTTTCTTTTACGTACCTTGGCAAAATGGAAAATAATTCTCATTCCATTCTTGTCCAGAATTGTTACTGGTGAATGGTCTCCTGTAAGAAAAACGATTTGAAACACTTCAATGTGGTGTTTGCTGTCGACAATAAGACCAATTTCGATAAATGCTTCACTTGTCACGCACACGAGTCACGCACACGAGTCACGCACACGAGTTTCAATTTGAGGCTCCGGGGTAAATTAAATTATTATTTTCTCGGAGAATGACGTATGTTTGGCATAGTACAATGTAGATCGATGGAATCCTATGAAAATATACCAACTCTGTAAGAACACTGAACAGATACCTGGCAGCACGCTATCCAGAGGGACAAATACATTGTCTAACGACACCAGCTCAGCTAGTACCCCAGCAGGCGGTGTAGGCGGTGTAGTCCCATTGGATACAGATGTGGTAGCGAGCTGTGGGTTGTCTATTGCTAAAGACAATAGGGTCCCTTCAGTGGCGATGGCCTGTGTATCTGGAGCCTTCTGCGTGGGTGGCACGGATAGCTTCTGTTTTTGTTGTTGTTTTTGATTCTGTAGAAACTCCTGCCCGAGAATATCCAAGGACGTTGTTGGTGCCTTCAAACTCTCGTACCCCCGTTTATTAGCTGGAGCTGGCCCTCTGTTTATTGAGCTTGCAGCCATTCCTCTTGCCATTGGAGATAAGTTGGTTGCCATGGGAGCCATCCCCATTGCCATGGGAATATTCCCACGGGGCGCAAACCCCAGGCGTTGTGGTACACCCATTTGGGGCATTCTCATGCCGGCACTTAGGGGGTTCCTAAATTGGGCTCCTGGATATTGCTGCATTTGAGGCCCCCCAAGTAATGATGACCCAGGTGCTGCCACAGGTTGTTGGGACAGAGTACCAATAGGTCTTACCACGCCAACTGTAGAGGTGGCCTGAGGAGTTGCGTTGAAGGGCTGAGGGGAATATGGTGGTGGTGGTAACACAGGACCACTCCACGAACTTGAGACTGAATTCTACACACGATCAAAACGCATACAGTAAAATTCCAGTTATAAACCCTGGGCTTATACAACATCGATAGGGATTTGGGAGGCGCTTATAACCGGATGAATTTATATCCGAGGGGTTTATAACCGGGATTAAAAAAAACGTTTGGAAGTGCACACATTAGTAGAACATTAACGCCTTTTGACATTAGCATTTAGTGTTAAGTATTTGTATTGAAGCGTGCAGCATTACGAAATTAAAATAAACTGGATTCTTTTCAGTCAATTATGAGATGAGGACTGGGTCATAGTGCATAGTTTTCGGGCTGTTTTAGTCTGAAAGCAACACATCCTCCCCGTTGAATTCACAACTATCCTTAAATGGAAAACACGCTTGAAATAACTATAATCGTAATTCTAATGACATTCTGAAAACCAGTCTAGGATAAATATTTGTTACATTCCGAACGGCGGTAGGCCGGCTTAGTGTAGTAGTGATGACGTCTGCACTACACTGCAGTACACGCAAAGGGCTACGAGTTCGAGACCGAGTAGGAGCGCTCAAAACATATTTTCCGTCTCCTTACCTACTCTTCTTGTTTACCTGTGAACCCTAGCTCTAGGTGAGTGAGAACCGTCGTTTACCCGTGAACTCGTCCGATGGTTAGGGTTTGGTTTGTGGTTCGGGTTAGGATTTGTCGTAGAATTAACGATTATCATTGTTCCAAGCGTGTTTGCCATTTCAGGATAATTGTTAATTCAACGGAGAGAATGCGTTGCTGAAAGAGAGATATAAATTGTGCCTTTTTGTCTGGAATAGGTATGAATTTAACAGCATAGTTTGACACCATTGTTTTTATTCTCTTGTTATTTTGACGTTGATCTTCAAATTAAATTGAGGAAAAGAAGAAACATCGCAAAAAAATTCATTGGATGAGATAACGCGACTAAAGGCTGCTTTATACGTGGTGTATTGCGCAGGTACAGATTTTCGGGGCCAGGTCTGAAAAAGGTGCGGAAAATCATATATTTTTGGTCTGAAATAGGGTCAGGGCTTTGAGACCCAGCTAAACACTCCCACCCAAAATTAAAAGGAGTACACCTCCTACCCTACCCACAAGGGCTTGTACCACAATAGGATACATGTCCACGTTTGTGTACATAGATGTTTCCTTTTCTAATGCGATATGAATATGGCACTTGCACTAAGAGATCGCATGACCATTTCCGCCATGTTGGAGGGCAAACAAACCTGGTTGCCATGGGATACAGTAGCGTGTGGGGGAGGGGGCGGTTCGAAAATCCTTTATATCTCGCTTTGTTTTCCAAATAAAACCCACTGACAGTCATTATAATGTAGTAGTAGAACTAACACGATTATCATACATGTATGGCCATGGGATCATTCGGTTTCACGCGAGAAGCTGAAAAGGACTACACTTCTGTAGCGCAATTTTACGATTTGGTTTCTATAAAGTGAAGACTGAAATAGAAGAACGTGATAAGCTGACTTACAGACGTTTGAGTGCTGACTGGACTGTGTACTGTGGTGTCGTGGATACCTGTGAACACAATGTGTACTGTACATCAGGATGAACACAATAAACTAGGGGCTGCCTATTACTGCCATCTGTTATGCATGCGTGAGCTAAAAAGTTCCTAGAACAGGCTATTTTTAGAATCAGGTTGCCGCGGAAAAAATAGTGAGAGGCCTTGTAAACAGTAATTTTATGCAATGTACTACGCAAACAATGCTTCCTAATGATTTATGAAAAAAGTTTTGTTATTGCGTACAATGAGAAAACCTCGCCATTGTGAAAACAAATAAGCATTGTATCGGCGTCCCGCTCGGAGGTATGCGGACGACTCGCAGCTCCATATAACAGTGAATCAAGATAACAGACACTCCGCTATAACTAACCTTGAACAATGATATCTGATATTCAGGGTTTTTTCTTAGAAAACAAACTTAGTTGTAACCCAACTAAAACTGAAATAGTACATTTTCATTCTCGGTTCGTAACTCTTACTCCCAAAGCCGGTATCAACATAAGTCAACGCTCTGTACCTATTAGTAAGGAAGCACGTAATCTCGGAGTTATTTTCGATAAAAATCTCACTATGTCCAGACATGTTAATAGTGTCTGCCGCTCTGCTTCGCTGGCTCTCAGAAACATCGGGAGGGTCAGGAAATATCTTGATCAGTCTTGCACAGAACGTCTAGTCCATGCCTTCATAACATCAAAGTTAGATTATTGTAATAGCGTATTATATGGACTACCAGCAAAGGAAATAGATAAATTGCAGCGCCTGCAGAACTCAGCCACTAAATTAGTGACGAGAACTAAACTCAGAGATCATATAAGTCCTGTCTTGCACAAATTACACTGGCTCCCCGTTAAATATAGGATAATATTTAAAGTTTTGCTCACTACTTTTAAGATTATTAATAGCTGCGCTCCATCATACTTAATTAGTCTACTGGAACCTTACGTTCCAAGGCGTTCCCTACGCTCTGCCTCTCAAGGCCTTCTAGTCGTACCTAGTTCACCTACTACAACATATGGGGATAGCGCATTTTCTATAGCGGCTCCTAAGCAATGGAATAGTCTGCCGGCAAGCATTAGGAATACGGATTCTGTAAACTTATTCAAATATAGGATCAAGACTTACCTTTTTAAAGAAGTATTTATGTAACTTAACTTAATTTTTAAATTTTCTATGAATTATGTGTTAATTATAACAATTAGTATATACATTATTACTTAGTTATTGATATGTAATATTCACATGAATTGTATATGGTTTTATCATTGTAAACGCATTGAGGCGTATGCTAAATGCGTATCTAAAAACTGTAATTATTTATTTATTTATATATTTATGGCATTTATTTACCACGGGTGTTCTAACAATAACCTGATCTGGGAATGTGCTGACTTACAGTCCCAGTATAGGAGATGGACGCTCCTGGTAATGCCTCCTGCATAAACAGTAGGAAACACAGGCAGGTTGGGCGCAAGGTAACGACTGTACAGCGGTCTATTTCGACGCAGGCTCAAGTTTTAAGTCGGTTGCCATTTACCACTTATACGAATGGACTAAAAAGCAGTACTTCAAGAACATGCACATCGTGATTAGGATGTTACCTATGTCAATATTACCCGTATGGCCTCACGCATGCTTTCCTTTCAAACACATCTTCAAAAGTCACGTGATGATGGCCGTGAGCGGGTCCGGCGCAACATCCACGAGAAATTAGCCATGTACAGCCCTTATTGTGTTCAAATTATACCCAATAGCGTTTAACACGTACCCTGAAGGTATCCCGTAACCTTAAATTTGAATTCAGGGGAGGGTTTGCTAATGCACTTCCAGCATAACATCATGCAGGTGATCAGATGGGAGACTCTAGGCACTCTGATGCCAATATATAATTACTGGGAATGTGATCAAGTAGTAACACCATTTGCTGCACACCAGGAAATCCTTCAACACTTACCTAACGCTTTCAGTTCATCTTCTAGCACAGATGATGTCCCTCCAGAGTCTCCACTGGGCTCTGGATGTAGTCCCAAATCGATAAGGGAAGAAGCACTAGGGTCTACAGGGGCAGGGGGCTGTCCTGGAGGTGGTGATGATGTCCCTGGAGGCTTTTCAGCAATTGGTTCGCTAGGGCCTACTTTTCTTCTGTATTCGTCTATAACTCTTGTCAATTCGTCATTTGCTTTAAGAATTTCAGCTGTGGTTAGAAATTATTTGATTAAAAGTTCTGCTTGGAGTGACTTAAAAATTAGAGTGGTTTTCGACTGAGTGTCATAAAACCAAAACCAAAGTAATTACAGAGCCAATTACAGGAGCAAGTACAATGCAATGAGCCAATCACGGGAGCAGGTAGAAACACAATGAGCCAATCACGAGAGCAAGTAAAAACACAATGAGCCAATCACGAGAGCAAGTAGAAACACAATGAGCCAATCACGAGAGCAAGTATTGAAATAATAATTGAAATAATTCACGATTGGTTTTGCTTGAACCAATTACGAGGAAAAGTAAACGCAATCGTGGATTTTTCTCGCTAAAATGAAAATTGATCATGTGATGGACCAAACCAATGTTTCGTTTCAGTTTAGAACTTGGCTGATAATTACAAAACATTTCTTACAGCCAATCGGAAAGCTAAGCAATAGCGATACTTCGTGTTGATAAACATTACAATTGTTATGCTAACGTCCAACCATGATTTCAAAAGGCCGCTTTGTGTCAGCATAGTTAATAGAGTGGAATGGTTATGAAACCCGGCAAACTTCAAAGGGGCTAACAAAGGCGCTGCGATTTATGTTGGAAGGGGGCAAGACAAAAGATTGTGCAGGGTCATAGTTCATTAGCGTCCCCTGAACGACTGAACTCACACGTTTCTATTGGCTGATTGATTAACACATTGGAATTTCTATTGTGTTTTGTGCAGGGTCACGGTTGAAAAAAGCTAACAAAGACATATAACAAAGAAGGTCGCTGGGTTTCATAACCATTCCACTCTATTAACTATGGTGTCAGGAACCAATCGATCTCTGGTTGGCACATTAACGACAGTGGATGACGTGGCAGTAAGTATCGCTATTGCAAAATCAAAGCACTTATTATTTTCGACACTCAATCGAAAATCGCTCTATTGGTAAAAATCATCCACACTGTCAAATGTCATGATGTTGTTCAGTTCTGTTTTGAACTTTCATCAGTGTTTACAGTTGCTAAGTTATAGCGATGTTTCGTGTTGATAAACACTACAATTGTTATGCTAATGTACAACCATGATTTCAAAAGGCCGCTTTGTGTCGGGAACCAATGGATCTCTGGTTGGCACATTAATGACAATGGATGACGTGGCGTGAACATCGCTATATACAAGGTTTGGTATTAGGTTTGCGCACTCACAACATGTGAGTCGATTTTAGAAATGCGAGTAAAATCTCCTGACAACTAGCAACTGCTGCTAGTAGAATCTTGCTAATTATTAAACTATTTGTTGTTGCTAGTGGATCAAACCCTATCAAACCATGTTGCTAGTAAAAACTAGTGAGAACTAGAATCTGAGTTTTCCTGACCACTAAGAAAATCCTTTCCATTCTTTGTGTATATTTTTTTAAATAGTATAATTTACCTACAATCATAACACTTAGTAGCTTTAAAGTGCCCCTATGATCAAATTCTGACATATCAATGTTTTTGCATATTCATAAAGTAGAGTTGATATATTATTACCAGTTCAAATCGTTTTTCGATACGACGACAGGAAGTCTTATTTTTTTAACTATAAACGTCTGCCATTACTGGAGGCCGTTCCCTTTGTTCAGCCGGTTACACAAAGGGTTATTCAGCGGAAGTGATGTCATACACTCAACGCTCGCCTGCACAACACAACGCCTTGGAGTCTTATTTCTACTAAAAACATCTTCACGTACACAAGAAGAAAGTTATATTAATCTTTGCGAGGTTGGCTACTTTTTAATGCACACTACTTCGCGCGACGTGTTGTCGCGTTAAGTGTATGACATCACTTCCGCTGAATAATGAGAACGGCTTCCAGTATTTTACCGGTAAACTCTTCTAAAATTTTGTGGTTTAATTTGCCAATTGGGAATATTTTTTACTATTTCGGATATTTCTAATACTGATTGACCTATATTGACACTGAAAAAGTGGCAAATTGAGTACACAGTCGCATGCTCTCAGCAAATGTTTGCTCAGTATATTATTAACAAAACATCGCATGAACTGCTCGTGCGATACGTGATTTATGGGCACTGAGTGATATTTTGAAAAAAGGCTCATGCAATTATCACAACTTTCAAAATATCACCCAGTGCCTACAAATCTGGTATAGCACGAGCCGTTCATGCGATTTCCTCTACATATACACTGTATCATTGTTGATGTATATGTACCTAATCCCAATCCGTCATCACCATCTTCTGTTGCAGCACTTGCCAGTCTAAATAGTGCTGGCCTCATCTTTTCACACGATGCATTAAGCTCCTGAAAAAAAAATGTAAAAAAAATATGTTGTAGTGTTTTACAAGGATTTCCACCACTGAGAAATATCAGATCTGAACACCCATAAAATATAAAAAATATGTTAACATATAATTTTGCTATAAAGAATGCACAAAATATGCACAAAATATGCACAAGATGTCACCAAATGCGAGGCTAGTTACAGTCAAATGGCTTCCTATCACCATGGTAACCCATTTCTCGAGCGAGTATGTAGCAAGCTTTCGGCTATTATGGAAAGAAAAAAATTGTTTCTTGGCAGAATTTATATATATAAATTATAAACAACTTAAAGGTGAGCCAAAATACGAATAAAATACATATGGCATACGTGCATGCATGGCTAAATGCAAATAAACTTAGTCTGAACACCACCAAAACTAAATGTATGTTTTTGGGTACACACCATAAACTTGCCCTGCTTCCAGAAAATCTAGATATCAACACAAATGGTTGCCAAATTGAAAGAGTCAAAGCCTACAAATGTCGGTGTGTTCATATTGATGAGTTTCACACGTGGGAATCTCTTATCAATATTATCTTGATAACTTGGTGTACGTATTGAGAAGACTCCGACCACTTGTGCCAATAACTACTCTAATTACTATTTATATCTCTTCGATTGTTCCTTATCTGGACTATTGTAGTTCTGTTTGGGGCTCAATGGGCCTAAAGGGTCTATCCCAAAAAGTTCAGAAACTCTAAAATAGGGTGGCCAGAATCATTACCCACTCTAATTATGATATTAGATCGAAAGATATTTAAAAAACCCTTGGCTGGAAGATCTGGCCATCAGCTAGCTACTACATGTATGAACAGCCAGCTTCCGCAATATATCTCTCAGCTATTCACTAAAACTAGCGATATACATACCTATAGCTTAATTGCGCCGTTCTGACAATAGTTTATTTATACCAAGACCTAATACTGAAGCTTTGAAAAAAGCTTTTCCTACAGAGGGGCTATACTGGAGTAGTCTTTCTAGTGACCAATGCAATGCTCTAAGTATTGCACAATTTATTAACCAATTATAGTTCTATATAGGATTTTTTACCAGATATATTTCCCGTAAATCTTAAGCAAATCTTAAGATTATTAAGTTAGTCGTAGATTTTAAGCAGTTACACTGTACATGTACTAGACAAGAGCATTCCTGCTTTTCAGCTAGTAGCCTTGCATGTTTTTGTTTATCATCTGCATGACAGGCTCTAGCTAATGTTTTCTTAGGAATGCGATTGCTTAGGTTATACCATTAGTTAATAGTTAGTAGTGGATCATGATTAAGTTTTTATGCTGTTACATTTTTCGCGGTTCTCCGGAAGAGTATCTGTATGTTTTAGGCTTACCAATGATGAGATTCTGTGACAAAAAGCTGCTTTCTTTGATGAAACTATGTGCTATTAAAGTTTACTCGTTTCCGTAATAATTTTATTTAGACTTTGTACCACAATTTTACTAGCGTTGTGAGGTAGCCGAACTGTTCTTTGTGTTTTTTGAAGTAACAGCCATTTCAGCTTCTGTGTATTTGACAGCCGTATACGGTATATTTATTTATCTCCACTAATCCAGTTTCGTTCAATTCAGTCGTTTTTGCAGCAGTTGTTTTCATCGAACTTGCGAGAGCCGGAAAAACTGCATTAATTGCTCTAAAAAGTTGAATTTTAGCTGAAAAACGAAAAAGCAGAAACATATTTAAAATTAGTATTTGCCTTCATGTCACATATTGTTTAGTTTCTTTCAAAATGTACGGGTTTTATCGCTATTTGTTTACGAAGATTTGATCAGCGAATTTGGAAAATTCTGAGCGGGCAAGATGAAAAAATCTTGCCCGCTGAGCAACCAATCGGATTGCAGCATTCAGAGTCGAAAATGCTGTGTATTGGTCGTGTAAGCAGCGCATGTGAACTAAAATCGACAACTTTTCACTCAAATCACAGGCATTCTTCTGCAGTTTTCCCCCTTTTCCCTAGGTTTTCATGATTAAATAATGTGGCATAAATACAAGGCATTCAATACATTTACGCCAGAATCTTGGCAACAACTTTTCAATTTGTTTTCAAAAGTTTGAAGCGACACAAGCCACGAGTGTCCGGTTTACGAGGTCCATACTGGAAAATGACAGACCGCTTAGCAGCCAATCATATCGCATGATTTTGATGGATACCAGACCGGGGGAAAATAAACAGCCATATTAGATGTTTAGCCAACTAATAGCCTCTAGATGTATGTTGATATTGTCTTGTGTATTAATTTGTATTTAGCCTTACCAGCAAGGCAATAAAATTGAAATTAAGTTATGTAATATTATGCTTATTAAGTAATGTTTATAAAATAAAAAGAATAATCCATGGACGCTTGGAGATATGGAATGTTCAACTCAAAAATCACTTTTTGCTGTACTCACTCATGAGATATCTAGTTAAACAGCTCAAATCTGATAAATTCCACATCTCAGTGCATCCATGTATTATTCTCTACTTTATAGTGTTACCTTCATTAGGTCTTTGTCTTGAGGTGGTGACGAGGGATGGTAATGATTCAACATCTCTGTCAGTAGTTTGGCATTATTACAAGATGTCTCTATATCCTGATCGCGTTTTGCTACCTTCTCCATTTTTATTTCATCCTGGGGGGATGATGATGTCCAATAGTTACAAAAAAATGTAGATCCCAATTGCCCCTTCTCAAATTTACATTAATTATCAATATTGGCATTATTAAAGTGCATATAAGCCCAAATTAGTTATACTTGATATCAATTATTTTTCATGAAGTGAAAAGTCCAACAGTAGAATATTTCTTGATTTGGGTCAAACATCTACAAAATACAAATGTTTATATGTCCAATATGCTAATGATGTGATGTCATCACCGACATCACTTGTTAAACAAAAGCATGCTGGTAGAGACAAATTACCTATTTTTAAATTCTAAGTACTAGATAAAGAATGAGCAGACAATCTTTATGGGATTTACAAACTCTCGCTTTCAGCTCGAGGTTGTAAATCCCATAAAGATTGGACACAAATTATTTATTGCACTTATCAAATGTCTAGATGTAGAGAGTAATATTTCAGTTATTTTGACGATACAACTTATTTTGGCTGAGAAAATCAAAGCAAACGTTTATGTAAATCAGGATGAAATCTCTAGCAGATTTAAAGATCACTTATCGGTCAGTGATTTCCTTTGTTTTTGCTTCATGAATTATTAAGGATTTGATAAGTTATATTTGAACTAGCTTATCAAAGTGATTTTCCAAAAAAAAATCTAAATTAGAAAAGAGCTTAATTCACAAGCACAACTTTAGAAATTAAGCAAATGTTGGTGATGGCATCACATCATTAGCATATTGGAAATATAAACCTTTATATCAAAACGTAGATGCAACACCCAAATCAAGAAATATTCTAACATTGGACTATCCACTTCAAGTACAATCAATATCAAATATAACTAATTTGGGCTTGTATGCACTTTAAGCATTAGCTGCCAGCAACTTAATTTCACCAGCAAACAAAGGAGTCTTTATTTTTCTTACTTGGCTACAATCCTGCATTATATAAATTCTGTCAAATGTTGTGAGCATGCAGAAGCTAGTTTAACTGGTAAATAATGTAGCCTCAGTTTATGAGTATAACTAGAATCCTGTCAACATTACGTGTACATTGTACCTGTCTGACCATGCTTTTAATCAGTCGATTGGCAGCCTGCAAATCCTCTGGATGTTTGCTTTTTAGTAATCTTGATAGAAGCTGAAGGAAACCACGTTTGATGTCAGCTACAATATATTGCATCGGTTACCACACCCAAAACAAGCAATATTAATACTGAGTTGATTTAAACTGTTTTTCATCAATGGTTACAAATCTTTGTAATCATTCCACCAACCTTTGATTTTTCCTCGTCCTCAAAAATAGTGTCTTGGACAGAAGCTGGTTTGACTTGAGATTCCTGAAAATTGAAACAGATTATGAACGCTGACTTAATGACAACAGAGAAAACAACAAAATACACTGAACTTGTAAGTCTTAACATACTCTGAATGCAACAGGCTTAATATTTTTATTTGGGTTGCTGAAGAGAGCAGATAATTAATAAATTAAATAATTAAATATATAATATATAATCCTCCTAACCTCTGGATATGATGACAGATATGGGTCACCTGGATCTTTGGTTACAACTCCTAAACAACATATTATATTAATAAATAACAAATCATGATTTTTTAACAGTATAAAATACAATAAATATCAATTAATAAATGAATATTAATAATTATTATTTTGACATATAGGCTCAATTATTCATCTGAACAAAGTTGGAGTTTGGGCTCTTGAGGTCACTGTCTTGTAGAGAATTAAGCTGCACCCCAAGCTATTAAGTTTATTAGAAACTTTTGAAAAAAAAGTTTTATAAAGGAAATCAAAAACTGAGAAAACTACATTCTCTTCCTTGCTTCAACAAAGTTATTTGTTCAAAAAAAAACCACGAGTCCTCCAGAATAGCATGGCATTTTCACAATTGTGGAATAGCCATTACCACTGAAGTTACTATTACTTGGATTGGTGGAGAAGTGAAGAAACCTAAGAACTACTACTAATAATAATAATGGAATTAATCAGTGGCATAGACATCATTTTCGGAGAAGACGTGACGGTCTAACCATTTGCAGCTCGAGAAGGAAATTGTTTCACAAAGGCAGCACTTTCTACTCAGTTATTTTAAGACCCTGAGCATTGGTCCAACTAGGGTTAGGACCGTCGGCCTCCCACTCAACAGACCAGTACTTAACACTGAGCTAACTGGGAGGCAGTTTACTGGCCATTGGTGATAAAAAAATATGGAAATTGTGTGGAAAAAGAGACTGACTGTTAAAGTGCCTACAAAGTGAAAAAATCTACCCTGTTTTTATTTTATTTTATAAAATTTTAGTCTTTCCTTAGTCATTCTGTGCAATTAAAAATAAATTTGGAGAATACAAAGTCAGGTGTTGAAGTCAGGCATAATTGTCAAAATCATGCAACACTTTTTATTAATCACATGCATGACGTCAGTTGGTTTGCACATTTATATTTACAAAAGTAAAAATAAGGCCGATGGCAAGGCTTCTTTGAGAAAAAAACGTGACAGATGGCAAGGCCCCTCAAGTAATACATATTTAGAATGAAAATTAGACAAAAAAACACTGTATTTTGTTTTATTTATGAAGACAAATATACATTTAAATGTGCAAACTACTTGACATCATGCACATACATGTAATTAGCATATCTTTAACAGCATAAAAATTGTCGCATGATTTTGGCAATTATGCCTGACTTCAACAGGAAATAAAAAATTATCACGCTCTCCAAATTTATTTTTAATTGCACATAATGACTTCGGGATCAAGGTTATAATTTAATAAAATAAAATAAAAACAGGGTTGATTATTTCACTCACAGGCACTTAAACTTTAGGAATTTAGGACTTTTTAGGAATCACCCACTTGCAAAAGCAATAATGAGTGCTCATAGTTTCTATTGCTTTCCAACATCAGTAGATAATCCCTGCACACAACTACATTTTGTACAGTCAATGTGTTTATTGTACATGGTACATGTAATGTGTAGTGTTTTTTTGGCCTAACCTTGGGTCTTGAGCATTTTATATGCATCAAGGATCTTTGTCTCCCTTGGAAGTCCATTGGTCCAGCTATAGATCAGCTCAATGATTCGGTTTTTGACAGAAAGAGCAGTCCACTGTCCATCATACTGAAAACACCAAATATGATTAATAACTGATTAATTTATAAAATAATAATAGAAAACTTCACAGCATCCTCAGGGTTTTCAATACATTTTTGCACGACTGCACACTCTGAATAAGCCAAAGAAATAACTTCAAAGCTATACGCCTCTCCTTTTCATAGTCTCTTTTCAATTAGAGATCCTTACTTTGACTAGGTAAAGTAGCTGCCACAAATATCCAGAGTAGAAGGTGAACTTCACCAACTGCCAGCTCTCATTGAAAACCCTGATGCTACAATGTATGTTAAGTTATATTTTAAACGTGTGGGAATTGTAAGAAGATGAGAGAAGTGTTGGGAGAAGCACAACATAGAGCAGAGTGCTTCTCTGCACTTCTCTCGTCTTCTTACAATTCTCAAGTGTTCATTCAACTCAACATTTATTGTATTTATTTAGCACACTGAAAAGTTTTTTTTTCTTTAATGGTGCAGAGGCCCTTGTTTAGGTGATAGCCTGGTTTTTTTCTTTGAGCGATGATGGCCTTTCTTGAGTGCTCAATTCTTAATTTAAAAAAGGAAAAAAAGCCATTTAAAAGGACATAAGGTATTGTCAGACTGCATAGGTGTTAAATAATAATAATAAAAACATTGGTTCAAAAGTCATAATTATGAAAACTATATTGACAAGCATTGGGTTGTAAACTTAGTTTCTGTCAAAAAAAATGTTCATGCTTACCGGTATTTATTTATTTATGTTCAGCATTTTCAAGTTACATAATTATTTTCAAGTTTACATTCAATCAAAGCGGCAAATAGAAAAAAACATAGGATCCCTAAGGGCAACTCATGGATTTTTGGCATATACTAAAAATTATGTGACCAATGACATCATCATTATGTGGTCACCACTAAGTGATTTGTGGGAACCCAATACCATGCATGCCTGTCCAAGTTTGAACTGTCTGGCATTAGAAATGAGGCAGATATGGGCATGTACTTAAAATCATGTGACGAATGACGTCATCATTACGTCATCACCACTAAGTGATTGATAGGGACCCACAACCTTGTCTGTCCAGGTTTGACGTGTCTGGCATTAGAAATGAGGGAGATATGGGCTTGTACTTAAAATCATGTGACCGATGACGTCATCACCACTAAGTGATTGATAGGGACCCACAACCATGTCTGTCCAGGTTTGAAATGTCTGGCATTAGAAATGAGGGAAATATGGGAATGTACTTAAAATCATGTGACCGATGATGTCATCATTACATTATCACCACTAAGTGATTGATAGGGACCCACAACCATGTCTGTCCAGGTTTGAAGTGTCTGGCATCAGAAGGGCACCATCAATACATCTTCTCCAGCACGAACCCAAATCTTTTCGAAACCTTGGACGTGTACCATAATCGTCCATCAATATATCTTCAGAAAATCAAACGTCATTCGGAATGCTTGATACACATGTTGCATGGTGCTTGGAAATGAATCCACCTAACCCCAATAACTCGTTCTGCGATTCCGTGCATCCATGAGTCCACATTCTACATGGCCCTCTGTTGAATTAGTCTTCGATTTCATGTCCTTATCTGAGAAGACTTGAATGTCTAACCATCTACTGTTGGATTATGTAAAGGCAGCACCTTCTACTCAGTTATTTTAAGACCCTGAGTGTTGGTCTGGCCGGGGTTTTAACCCATGACCTCCTACACAACATACTGGAGCTTATAACCACTGACCTAACCAGGTTGCAAAACAGAAACACAGAAACTTTAACGTATCTAGAAGTATATATTTTTGTCTACACAACAAATAGAATTCTATAAGCTGAAAATTTTAAGTTTTCTGCCGTCATATCGGTTATATGAATCTCAAAATGTTTTTCTTCCAATTTCGAAGACTTGCTCTGCCGTCCAGACTTCCATTCTGCCAATTTAAACACACCCGAGCGATTCACCTACTCTGTCATCCTTGGTACAGTTCATTTGCCAGTCAAACAGGATCAGTCTTCGTCCACTTTACAGGGCTTATGGAATTATGCGCGGATGCGGACCCGCATAATTTGGCTTGCTCCGCATAATCTGCATAATCTGCCAATTCCCGCATAATCCCGCATAATTTGGAGAAATTTATAGAAAATCATAAAACGGGTATCTATTTTCGCTATTTCTCAAAGACTCTTACCCAATCTATCCGAAGTTAACAGTAGATTTCCTTCCCAAATCGTCGAACATTGAGCAATCGAAACGACGATTCACAACGGGAATAACAAGGCGTTGTATGTTGAAAACCGTGGGGGCCTGTTGTCTAAATTTCGATAGAACGTGTCTCATTATTGGTGGAAAATCTAGAGACAAGGTTTCCTAAGTGGCGAATCACAATTCGGAATAGAAAAAAACTCTGTTTTTTACGTTTTCAGCGGGAAAACGTGAATTCTTTTCAGATCAAGTTCCTCCATAGCGTTTTGCGAGTTTAATTATGGTTTAAAAACATGGATAATTTGTTGTAAGAGAATCAACAGAGGAAATTAAACGGAAACGTCACGAAGCGATAAATGTTTCAGCTCTTAAAACTGTTAGTGCAGACAGCTGTCTATGTGGACATGATCGTCGAAGACTATAGCTAGGCCTAGACAGAATAAATGTAAAGGAAATATCAACTTGCGTTTATTAGTCTATGCTCATACGGTACGTCGAACGGCGTTTTCGCGTATGCTGCGTAAGCTCTAGTAACGACTGCTACTATTAATTCTTGTTTTGGGTCAGTTAAATTCTGTACAGTATTTAAAAAATGATTCAAAAAGCGACGGCACCCCCATCAGTTAAACCTTATTTCCCTTAGTCCCTTACCGCTAAATTGGTTAGCGGTCTGTCAAAGTAACGTGTCGATTTCCGCATCTGCAATAAGGCGACAACTACAACAGCATTTCAAAAACCTGCTTGGTTTTTGTTTCCTGGTTTTATTACTGAAATGATAATTACGTCTTTTGAAGACATTTCTACAAAGTAGATAACATTTTCATACTAACCTGAAATAAAACCTATGACCATAACGCTAGTAAACTAGGCTTGATAATCTTGCTGCATCAAGAATTTTACGAATACTTAGGATCAGTTGACGTTTAACATAGACTTTCTAGTACATAGATTTGAACACAAAGGGATACTAGTTAAAATGGATTTGAGACAATTAACCATCTCTCTTATTCAACTTGCGGCTTTTTTGAAGTGAAACACGATAAAATAAATTTGTGCTAAAAAATGTATGACGTCATCCCGCATAATTTCCCGCATAATTTGCGATGTTTCCCGCATAATTCGCCAAAAAATCCCGCATAATTTTGATTTTTTTTCCCGCATCCTACCATAAGCACTGACTTTAGTAGGACTCCCTAAAGCATTTTTTGCTTCTCTTCGTCCAGCTGTTTCGATGTCATTATTCGAATCTCAGTGAACTCTAATTTGAATATGAACATACAACTCAGGTGGAAATTCTCGTTTGCGTTTTTGCTTCTTTTCATCCAGCCATTTCGACACTTGCCATTCTCACTCTCACTGATCAACTACGATTTGATTATTTGAACCTCGGCAAACTCTAATTTGGATATGAATACACAAATCCGGTGGAATTCTCGCTTTCAATTTTTTTCTCTGTTTATATTGTTTATTAATATTAGTTGTGTTATTTTTATATCATTGTATTCTGTGTCATGAATATCTAATGATGTGTGATAAGCCATTTCAACGCACTTAACGGATCTAGAAACCACAACTAAAACAATCACTTGGCTTATAAACCTCATTAATAATTCATAACTAAAGGGACCTAGCCAATTCTGTATTCAGTCATCCATTCCTGACAAAAAAACTAAATAAAAGTAATTATACTGAGGAAATTAGCATATTGGAAGGGTAGTTTTGGAGGGGATTTGTTCGCTTTTTGTTACAAATTTAAACTAAAATAAAAGCTAAAAAACAGTTCCTTTTTTCGTTACTTAAAAGCACATCTTAAATGTTTTCTCTCAAATGAAAAAAATATAATATATTCAGTGCTATTGAATGGGTTACTGAATACAAGTGCAGAATTTGAAAACAAACTTATGAAATGTACGATTTCCTGCATAATTAGAAAGCTCAGAGGAGAAAAAGCTTGGAGTGATTTTTAAGGTTTCAACCAGCTACATTCCCGACCTCAGTGTGCAAAATGTATTCATGAAATGAAATGAAATTGTACATGGTGTCACAAAATATGTTGTCCTACAACATATACTCATGAAGGAGTCCAAAGGTTTTGTTCAGATTTTTTAATATTTAAATAAATTCAAAATTGGCGCTTTTCACCAAATATTATTTTCATCTAGTGGTATACCCTGTCCCACTTTCTCAATTTTCTTGTAGTTAACACAGTAGTTTCCTATCGTGTTAAACAATAGATTACCAGGTAGAATTGGAAATCATCAATTTTCTTGAAACTCGTTACCAACAAAGCTCATGCATTAGTTAATCTATAACAGCATTTTTATAAAAATCTATTGTGTTGTTTTGAAGATTTTTGTATTTAACGTCAAAACAAGGGGTTGAAAGAAGCACTTATATCTCCAAAAATATTATATATCTTGGAATTCTGTAATTTCAATATCAGGAAATACATGGTCTAAAATATCTCAAAGATCAGCCAAAATCTTCCAGCTGAAATGCGAGAATGTTTATGATGCCAATTCGCCTGTCACAATACCACCTTCACCTATTAGCTTGATTGCAAAATGGAGTTATTACACAGATGACCGAATTTTAGGTGCTTTCAATTGCATTTTGAAAAATAAATATAATCTTTCCGAAATCCTTGCAAGCTATCCCTGTAGCTAACACAGATTAATTAGACCTGATCCTCTTCAGTTTACCTTCCGACTTAACACGGGCCAAAAAGAATTGTGGGTACACAGCAAAATTTTCGACAGGGAAACGCCACAGGGTTTCGTTCGAAGAATCCCAGGCAAAGCACAAACAAGGGTCAACACGAATATCTGTGTAAAGCTCAGAAAACTCCAAAATAGTAACAGTTTGCTTTGCCTGAAGACGTGACTCTGTAAATCTCCAGCGATAACGAATCGCCTTTTAGTCAAACAGTTCTTCATTCAACCATGAGCTAAGCCCGACTTAACGATGTCCAATCTAATCATGGCACTTTACACAGAGTTGCTTTTTCAATATGTTAGTCTGTTATTCCAACAAGAATCTCTGCTCTTCAATTAATGCTTCAGTGTCATCTCTCCTGCTTGGTTTCCAAGGTGAAAGAGAAAGAATCCTTGCTCAAGCCCGATTTCATCCACGGAAATCATATTCCCACCAAAACTTTAAAATGTAACAGCATGACTGCACTCTTCAAAATAGCCTTCTGTCCCACCCACCCCTCCCCCTTGAAATAACAAACAATTAAAAATGTTTTTTTTTTTTTAAATATAGAAACAGCTTGATTACTTGCTTGTTTTGATCTGTCATAAATTCCTCTTTCATCTGATCTCTTAACTGGCGAGAAGAGAAAATGTGGGTTTTCCTATTCTTAAGTCAAAGTTATTTTTTTGAGTTTTTGAAATTGACACCATGCCCCTAATTTGCCACACAGCCTGTCAATAGCCCTTCAATATTGTTAACTGAAAATAACTCTGAATTTTATAATGTACTAAATAAATATAAAGATTTAGAAGTAATATACAGACCCTGCATTCATGTTGTTACATATCGACCTTGCGTCCGTGTAAGTTGTATCGGATCTACAGATCCTTGCCTCCGGGTCGGATCTGTATCTACTGATACAACACCACTGCTTTTAAAATTGGTCTGTATATATATATAGCACTTAATGTTTTTTCCAATTCAGTGAACAAGCACTAGCTGTAGGTGATATACATAACTTGTACCTTGGTGGAAAGAAGTTTGATGAGCTCATTGAGGAATTTATACTTTCCAATCTCCTGGTGAAACTTCACACCACAATTTTTCACACAAGCCTCTATGAGCTATAAAGATAAGAATGGATTTAGCTTTTATTTCTGTTATCTTCATAATGATGTACAACAAAAGATGCTTAACAACCAATTAAATCATTATTCTATAATTATAACATTATAATATTATTTATGACAAGAATGATTAACCCTTATCCTGCCAAAGACAATCTCGATAACTCATTTCCAAGATCACATTTCACAGTGCCAAAGACGAGTATTCTTGTTTTTAATATATGCACGTAACCCATGTACAGTGTATTAGTTGTTCTAACTCATGCATGCCTGAACCATTTTGCATGACAAAAGCCCTGAATATAGTTACATAACAGACCTATTAGCCAATCATTTTTCAGAATCTTTCCAATTTTTTGTGACTTGAGGCAGGAATTAGCAATGCACACTTCTCGCTACTTGTGACGGCACTCAACAAATTTACTTATGCAATCGAGCCGACTGAAAGGACTTTTCTTACCTTTCTGGTGCCTTATTTGAGGAGTAATGTTTGATAGATTATATTAAGAAAAATACATGAAGCAGCAGCAGGTTTTAAAAAAATCAAGACCTCAAAAGCACATGAGAACAACAAGGCAAATGGCAATGAGATTCAAGCTGAAGTTTGAACTAATTACTGATGACAAAGCATATACTTTGACAGAACTTAGTTTACTTGGATTTATGGATTCTAAATAAATGTTTGAGGTGAAAAAACTCATACATGACAGTAGATTACTTTGATTTATTTTATGAACACAAATGTGAAAATGAAAGTTCTAGAAATGATTTTCTGAGTCAACAAAATGATCAAGAACTTCGGAGATGTTGAGCGGAACTCGCATGTACACGGCTGGTGTCAACATTCCACTGCATTTCTGGTTTGTCTTTGCCAATTTTTTATGAAAAAACCTGATCATCAAAAGTGCTTATAATTACTGTTCAGATGAAGTCTTAAAATGATATTCTATGGAAAAAAGATGAGTTTTGGATTCAGTTGGGGCTTCACAATCTAGGCGAATCTTGTTTACATTTTTCCTCAATTGTCCGACATTAGCATACATGTACGTCAAACTTCAAGCAACGTTCATCCAAACAAACAGAGTCCATAAATCGAAAGAGATTGTCACGCTTGATAATCACCAAAAAATAATGAGAGTGATGTGATAAATATATTTTGAGGAATGAGCATTTAAAAATCTCAAAATTTACAAAGAATGGATCAGGTGTCGGAAACTCTTGCCACCCAACCGATATTACAGTTTTGAATAGTCAATTTCTCCATAAATATTTAACATATTATATATATCAACAGCAATGATCACATCTTGTGGCTTGCCAACAAAGAGGTGATCTGCTTGTCAAAATTTGGATTGTGAACAATGTACTGAGATCCACTTATTTTCAGCTGATTGCAGTATGATTTTTGGCAACCAGAGTAGGATAAATAGATAGCATTTAAGGTGGCTCGTCTGGATTTTCTTGGGATGCACCATACCCACTTTGAATGGCTCATACTCCACTGTCAGAGCTCGGTCGGGCTATAAGCCACTTCACCCATTTACCAGAAATATAATAAACTTTCCAAAAATGTAGGTTTGTTTGACATCAGTGTTACCATAGCAACACAGCATTGACGTCATGTATTTTACATATCACAATTTTCTCGAAATCTATACCTAAACTTTTAAAACAACCAACATTAAATTTTAGACTACAAGGGACACTAGGCTTTGAAGACTGCAAAGTTTAAAAAAATTGTATGAGAGCATTTTTCAAAATATTTTCGTTAAAAAAATTAACAATTTGCCTTACTTCCTGTTTAGTCATTGAGAACTTTGTTTTTGCGGACCGATTCAAGCAATGTTTTTAGCATATTTCATACCTGTGGCATAGGACTACTTCCAATGAAAATTTCATGCCATTTGCTTTATTCGATTTCAGTTTATGGAATCATAAGTAATGTCATAAATATGCTCATTTTACTCAAAATAGTAACGTATTTGCTAAGGAAGCTGTAATTTGAAAACTAGTCGAAATTTTTTTTTTTTTTATATTTTCACCTGAAATTAAACATATACTACCCTGTCCCTGTAAATTTCATTTTCAGGGCACGGAATAAATATCCCTTTGTTGATAGCTTGAATGTGTCTTTCCAAAATTTATCTTTTGTCTAGATTCTACATACTTGTGTGCTTTTGAACTAACAAGTTTGCCATACACACTTGCTACGCTTCGCTAATGCCGGAACGCTCGTGCAAATTCTGTTCTTAGTACAATGGCATGCAACTTAGTTAAACGTTACCATGAAGCTAGGTAGTGTGGGATGAAAATGTTGAATAAGTGTATTTTTAGTAACCAGATTGGGAAAAAGTGCCTGTGATGTCTAGACCACACCTTTAGACAGAAGAATACCTGAAAACACATTTTCTAAATGTTAATTTAAAATGAGATTTTGTTTTAGTGATAAGTTATAAAACGTTTTGTAAATAAATATTATAAGTTATATTATTATAACAGCATTACAACTGGCAGTGTGACTATAATTATATGATAATTGCATGTCATTGGGCAGTAGCGAAGCGTACATGTAGCAAGCGTGTATGGCAAACTTGTTAGTTCAAAAGCACACAATGGTATGTGGAATCTAGACAAATGAGAAATTTTGGAAAGAAACAAGCTATCAACAAAGCGTTACAGCAATGAAGCTTGCATGGATGAATGTAAAAGTTCCCTATGTTTATATTTTTATTCCGCACCCTTAAAATGATTCAATGCTCTTGAAATTTACAGGGACAGGTAGTATGTACATGTTGAATTTCAGGTGAAAAAATATTTATCAACTAGTTTTCGAATTACAGCTTCCTTAGCAAATACGTTACTATTTTGAGTAAAATGAGCATACCAGTATTTATGACATTACTTATGATTCCATAAACGGAAATCGAATAAAGCAAATGGCATGAAATTTTCATGGGAATTAAGTAGTCCTATGCCACAGGTATGAAATATGCTAAAAATATTGCTTGAATCGGTCCGCATAACACAGTTCTCGACGACTAAACAGGAAGTAAGGCGAATTGCTTATTTTTTTAAACTTTGCAGTCTTGATGGCCTATACATTTAGACTACAAGGGACACTTGGTCGTTTTAAAAGTTTAGGTCTAGATTTCGAGAAAATTGTGATATGTAAAATACATGATGTCAAACAAACCTATATTTTTGGAAAGTTTATTCTATTTCTAGTAAATGGGTGAAGTGGCCATGGCTAGCCCGACTGAGCTCTGACAGTGGAGTATTAGACGTTCAAAGTGGGTATGGTGCATCCCAGGAAAATCCAGGCAAGCCACCTTTACGTGCCACTACGATCAAATTTTTACATAATTATATCAATGTTTTTGCATATTCATAAAGTAGAGTTGAAATATTATTACCAGACGAGTTCAAATTGCTTTTCAATACAACAACAGAAAGTATTATTTTTTTAACTCCGAATATTGAATCTAAACGTCCACCATTACTGGAGGCTGTTTCCTTTGTTCAGCTTTAAACAAAGGTTTATTCAGCGGCAGTGATGTCATATACTTAATGCTTGCCTGCAGAACACAAATGCCTGGAGGCATATTTCTACTAAAAACATCTTCATGTACATAAGAAGAAAGTTTTATTTATCTTTGCGAGGTTGGCTACTTTTTTTATGCACACTATTTTGCACCACGAGGTTGTCATGTTAAGTGTATGACATCATATCCACTTAATACTGAGAACGGCTTCCAGTAATGGCGGACAGGATTTTGTGGTTTAACTTGCCCATTTGGGAATATTTTTTACTATTTCGGATATTTCTAATACTGATTGACTTATTGACACTGAAAAAGTGGCAAATCGAAATGGTAAATTTTCGTCGTAGTGGCACTTTAAGGGTAGATTCATAACTGTACAGTAGAGTTTTAGCATGATATGTTGAAGTGATCTCATAATTTTTCATGATTTTTAAAATTTAGACTGTCTAATATATTTTGCCTGATTTTGTAAAAGAAACGGGCAGCAAGGGGGAGTTTACTGGTGTATTAAGCAGCAGGACAAGGGTTAATATGTTGTACTCGTTTTCAGATCAAATCCAATTCAACCTACCTGTAGGTCAAATCCAATAATATTCAACCTACATAGTCATATTGTAACATAGCCATAGGTTGAAAATCAACCTAATTTAGGTTAAATTGAATGGTGGATACTAAAAAGGTTTTATTTTTATTTTAGGGAGTCAAAAAATAATTTAACCTGAAGGTGAATTTTACCTACAACATATAACTATAATATTATGTAATTATTATATTATTTTGATAGTTACATTAAATAAGTATGTTTATTTTACATGTGTCTAGCTGCTCTAATTCAGGGTATAATTTCTCAAAACAAAACCACATCAACAGTAATAATAATATTTATAACCATCAACATACAATTAGCGTTTATGTGTAATTAAATATTAAGTTATTTAGTCTTAAAATAAACATCCTACGTTAAATATTTCTGAAAAGTTGCTTTACAGCAGATACAACACTCAACAGGCCATTATTGGCACTTAGACATTTACTGTCAGTAAAAATGAAAGGTTAACAGCTGATACTGATACATCGAGTACTATAGTATATATGACGTGTAAGGGTTTATTATACGCGCATATCTATAGCTACATGTATCTGAAATGTTACCCGAGCCAGTTACAACAAAATTATAACTCCAAAAGCACAGACAAAACTTTGTTCACGGCTCTATGAAAATCTAAAAATAACGATATATATTTTAGGCCATTAGGTCATTTATGCTACGCGCATTTGATCACGAGTCTCTATATATAGTAATATACTCAGTTACTCATAAACGAAATCATATATATCGCAAACAAACCTCGAGAGCAACGAGGGATTCCCTTTCATTCACACTCCTAACTTTCTGTGCAATATAACGAGTGGCTACCTGGGGGCTAAAAGAAACAGTAAAATAGACCAGCTTATATTTACCAACAAAGCTCAAATAATTCCCATTATAAAACCTCAAAAACAACATGACCTTTCCGGAACCAACTACCCGGCCCTTACTAGTACCTACCCGTCTGAAGTCTTGTTAACTCGATCCCAAACGGCAATAAAATATTCGGAACTATCCTGTACTTTTGCTGGGTCTGTAGCCCGATCTATAAGGAAAGGCGGAAAACTATTTAGAATGAGATTTCTGCAAGGAAATTGCCGTGAAAGGCAGAGAAATCTCACCTATGAGGACTTCTAAAGTTTCGTCCATCTTGGATTTCCTTATTATGAGCGCCCGCGAGAGAGGTTCCAGCGGTTTATTTTCCACGGGTAGCCCAAAACTAGTTGTTCAGTAAAAAGACGAAACAACAAACACAAGTGTCTTTTATAAATCCATCAAAGAAAATAAGATCAGCAACCTGATTATGTTTAGTAATCATCATATTTTATTTGACTCAATAATAAGTTTACAATTTGGAAATATACTTATGAATTGACATTTACGATGTGAATACTTGAACATATAATATTGATTAAGGCCAGATAAAAAAGAAATACTTGTTTAGCGTCCACCCGTTTCAATTTTTCCAGGTAGGGAGGGATTTTTTTTTTTTTTTTATGTGAAGCTTATTTTGTCTTGACTAGACATTATTCACTCACCTCGTGTTCATGACCTCGTGTTGTAGAAACAAAATGGCGTCGATGTTAAAATATTTAATGCGCCGGCGCATATTTTAAGTGGTACATGTAGGGGTCTGGGTACAAGAATTGGTATTCGAAAAATAAAAAAAAATAAAAAATTAGAGGTCGGAGACATTTCTCAGGTCGGGCGGGGACGCTAAACAAGCAATTTTTTTTATCTGGCCTAACTGAATATAATTATTTTATTGAGTTCGGGTCATCCTAATAGCATAAACTAATCGAGAGGATGAACCTTAATACTTTGGATATCTTGAGTAATAGTATTATAATCTAATAAATATTATAAAATCAAAAGACTAGTCAAAGGAATAATTATCTAAAACAGAGTTTTTAATATTTTTCCGAAAGTCGACGAGAGAGGTTATGTTTCTTGTATAAGGAGGTAAAGAATTCCAAAGTTTTGAACCAGTATATTGAAGAGAACGTAATCTATAGTGAGTAGTTTTAACAGTAAGCAAGCCTATTTGCCATTTCCGAGTTGAGGAAGGGGACTGGGACAGAGTGTCAACAATGAACCTAATTAAGAAATGAACTCCATCACAAGAAAGATCAAGCTAAAGTTTCCCGAGTTTGAGCTGAACAGCAAGCTTTCAAAAATCGCGTGTTAGACGCTAGCTACGTACGTCGTGGCATGTTGGGTAGTGCCATGCGATTTGCATGAAATATTATGTCCCTTTTCCCTATGTAACATCCCCCCATTTCAGTTGCCCATTACATGACCCTCCATTTTGGGGGGTCTAAAACATTTTATGGCCCTCTCCCTTTCTCTACACCCCTCCCCCCGCTAATTTCTGACCTGTCCCTTACAAGATATATTTCAGATACCAAATCGTTGTTCGCTATAGTGTTGTGTTCAAAGTAAAGTTCGCGCGGAGCTTACATTTTCACATCCGGTTTTGAGTCAGTTTTTTTTTTATCCAATCAGCGCAACGTCCAGAATCACATACCATGAATAGTTTGTGCCAGGCCTTCTTTTTTCCCATTCTCCCTCTTCTTCTCCCCTCCCCCACCCCCACTGGGCCTGATACTCGTTCCATCCATATAGCCTTAAAAATTGCATGAAAGGTTAAGATATAACATACTATGTTAAAATGTGGTTCGCCGGCGAGGGCGAGTTCGAGTCCTCGCCAGCTAACCACATTTTGACATAGTATGTTATATCTTTCTCTTTCATGCCTTTACATACTCAGTATGTGAAATGTGGCTGATTACACTTAGTTAGAATACTCTTTCATGCCTTTACATACTCAGTACCTTTGATATAACAGATCTACAGTGATCCTATGTGACATATGACTGGTAACACTTAGTTAGAATACCCTTTGTCGGGGGTAGAAGCGGAATATTTTCACTCTAAGAATTCCGTATTCCTCTGCTCTCCTGAGGTAAATATTCCCATTCCCTACTAATTTTTGTTTGGATATTCCTTATTCTTTTTAATTTTCATTGAAATATTCCGTATTCAGTATATTTTTCAGGCAAATATTCAATATTCCTCAGTTTTCAACCACGATATTCAATATTCAATATTCCGCTTCTACCCCCGACCCTTTGCTACCTTACGAGTTTAAAAATTGTGTTTAATTGTTTTTTCGTGTTTTTCATATAGAACCACAGGCTAACCATCCTCACATTTCGTGTATTTAATCACTGTTGAAATTAAGATCGTTTTTTGGGCTTCCTGTGACTCATCTCGTTCATAAAAGTACACGTGTATTTAAAGTGCATATATAGGTCATTTTGTTTCCCACTTTGACCTCATGCATAAAAAAACATTATTAGTTTCTGCCATTTGCGTTTATTAAAGGGATACTCGAGTACAAAACACTTATGGTCTCAAAACGATGTTTGCACTAGTGCCCTGAAAACTGAAATCGCAATAAAAACGATTTCTTTTGCAATGTAAGCGAATAAGAATTTTGTGGAAATATATTGCTAGCAGGAAACACATCGCCCCCCAGCACTCGCCTCTCCCTTCAATTATCGCGCTCGATTTTTGACCCAGTAATCGCTTCCAGAGTGACTCAGCGAGTTCGACTTGGAGCAAGTCTACGCCTGTACATACATGTTCGATAATCTACGAGATTAAAATATTTGCAAACTCCCAGAGGGAACAATCGCCAGAACACAGGAAAATGGCGGCTAAAACTGAGAATATTGTTAAATAAAACTGTAGCTTCTTAGACTTTCTAACGCAAAGAAAACCGAAACTTCCTGTGCTCAATTTCTTCAACTAAATTTAATTCTGACATAATCTTGTTGTGGATGTAAAGATTCAAGCAAGGCTCAAGACTGTCTCATGCCTCCGAGAGAGAAAAAGTGAGACATTGCAGGATTTATGTATTAGTCAATTCCAAACCCGTGCATGCCCCCCCCCCCCCCCCCCCCCTCCGGCTACCCTCGGGCATTTGAACATTTTGAAAAAAATTCGATTAAATGCCCCACTACCAAGGCAGAAAAACTGTTCAAATGCCCCACCAGTTTTTCATCCAGGCTGTTCAAATGCCCCACCATCGGAAACCGGATCAGAAAATTTTACAAGGCAGACTACTGACAAATAAATGAAATCATTGTTTTATTCAGAATCTCTGACTCAAGCAATTCACAGGAAACACCGACGGTGAAAACCACCTTCAACCGGTCAGGGATGAGAAGAATCATTTCTACCGGCTCGAAAGTTCTTGGTTTCAGTTATATACTTTATAATAAACGTATAAATGGTTTGAAATTGAATATGTTAGCTTATGTTCTTGGTATATAAAGTATGCAATAGGCACCAATCGGCCCGTCTTTTACCGATATAATAATTAAGTTTTTAACTCGCGCGCTGTCGAGAGTCGCAGCAAATTCAACTTATCACAAATCTTGTCACGCACTTAAAGGGGCTGTCTCACCCACAGTGCTTAGCGCGCTCACATAGCATAGCGGCCATTTTCGATGCCATCGAAATCCAGAGTTTTATGGCAGTGGTTTTAATCTTCTCTACATCTCTGCCATCCTTCCAGCTATCGTCAAAAAAATCATACTAGGTTGAACCTATTTTATTGCTCTTCCTATTGAGCCTCTTATTTAAGTGTTTTAAATTATCTGGTCATGCAAATTAAATTTTTAGTTTTAGTTTATTTCAGGTGGCCGTAGTTCTCTGATGGATGCCAGTCTCGTTTGTCCTCAACGAAAGGAAACAATTGGATATTTTGATGCGCTTTACAAAATAGCAGCAAAATGATGTTCACAAGGTCGTTATACTCAGAGCCATTCGGTAATTGGCTCTTATGTAATGAGTTGTTGTTTTAGTAGCATGATCGCTCAACCATCGCATGCATATAAATGGTTGTTTAATTGTTAGGAATTGGGCAATCTAGGCAAAGCTGCTGCATACTTCACATCGTATTTTTTTGTTTTATTTTATTCTCTTTATGTATTAAGGTTTAAGTTAAATGCCAATTGTTGGTATTCACTATAAGTTTAGTCAAGAGACCATTACTAATGGTCTCTTGGTTTAGTTAATTAGTTGTACCGGTCCTTCTCCTCCAGGACAATGCTAGACTTGCTCCAAGTCGAACTCGCTGAGTCACTTTAGGTAAGCGATTACTGGGTCAAAAAGCGAGTGCGAGAATCGATATGCGAAGCGAGAGGCGAGTTCGACTTGTTTCACTTGCAGGAAATTGAATCGGGGATTATGTTTTGGCGCGAAAACACATTTCAGGGGCGGAGCTAGCCTCCGATGCAGACGTCTTGTGTGGTTCGTTTCCCTCCCTCCTACACCAACGTCTGCGAACTCGAGCCACATTTTGTGTTCCGTGACTTACGGATTGTTTATTTTGACCAATCAATTTGCTAGTTAGGGTTTTCCCATAGCCCAAACATTAATTAATTACTTCGTGGACCGTGGGAACACAAACATTTGATTGGCTGATTATTTCGACTTCCATTTTTGCACGTGCGTGCAGCACGTGCTAGCCGCCTAGGGTTACCAAGTGGTAAAAAAAAACATATTTCAGTGCATAAAATGTGGACTTGGCTATGGATTTTGAAGCTTCCGAATATCTCTAAAAGAAAGATCTTCACGTCATTCCCGTTGCCACAAAAAAAAACTCTGCTTTGGTGGCAAGACTACTCAGTTCAGCGACTTGTAGGGAATCTATTCATATCGACGAGCTGTGCATTTTAATGAGCTCCCGGAAAATGAGAGCTCCTCTCTGATTAGCTGAACAAAAAAACCGGCTTGAGTTCGCAGACACAAGACGTCTGCATCGGAGGCTTTGACAATCTCTTTCTGAGGACTAACTTGACACGTCAACAGTTGACGTCAACATACAATGCCTGGAGAATTGACGCTTTGTGATTGGGCAAACCTAAGCTTAGTACGTCATAAGCCACGCCTCCGGTTGAAAAATCAACCGGTAAATTTGGCGCGCTGCAAGTGGGAAAAGTCCTTCATACGGGGGGCTAAGAAGGACTTTGAGAAAGTCTAGGACAATGCCTGTATTGCATTAGGGGAGGTACAGGTTTCCCCTGATTCAGGGGTTTTTCCTGGCTGGCACCAGGCTACGGTACGTTTTCGGCACTAACTTAATTGTGCTTTGTTCAATAAAGTGGCCATGCAGCTTTTGCAGCAGCCAGCCAAGCCTTAGTTTGTTTCGGGTCGTTTAATTATCAGGATCAGAATATACCGATAGTGTGAACTGTCCGTATTATGAGCGCCCGCGAGAGAGGTTCCAGCGGTTAATCTTCCACGGGTAGCCCAAAACTAGTTGTTCAGTAAATATTGAAACAACAAACACAAATCCATCAAAGAAAATAAGATCAGCAACCTGATTATGTTTAGTAATCATCATGTTTTATTTGACTCAATAATAAGTTTACAATTTGGAAATATACTTATGAATTGACATTTACCCTGCATTTACGATGTGAATACTTGAACATATAATTATTGATTAACTGAATATAATTATTTTATTGAGTTCGGGTCATCCTAATAGCATAAACTAATCGAGAGGATGAACCTTAATACTTATATTTAAAAGGGGAAAATTAAAGTAAGTTTGTATATCTTCAGTAATAGTATTATAATCTAATAAATATTATAAAATCAAAAGACTAGTCAAAGGAATAATTATCTAAAACAGAGTTTTTAATATTTTTACGAAAGGAGACGAGAGAGGTTATGTTTCTTGTATAAGAAGGTAAAGAATTCCAAAGTTTTGAACCAGTATATTGAAGAGAACGTAATCTATAGTGAGTAGTTTTAACTGTAAGCAAGCCTATTTGCCATTTCCGAGTTGAGGAAGGGACTGGGACCGAGTGTCAAAAATTAACCTAATTAAGAAATGAACTCCATCACAAGAAAGATCACGCTAAAGTTTCCCGAGTTTGAGAATGTTTGGATTAATACGAGCTGAACAGCAAGCTTTCAAAAATCTAAAAAATCGCGTGTTTTTTCTAGCTACGTCGTGGCATGTTGGGTAGTGCCATGCGATTTGCATGAAATATTATGTCCCTTTCCCCTATGTAACATCCCCCCATTTCAGTTGCCCATTACATGACCCTCCATTTTGGGGGGTCTAAAACATTTTATGGCCCTCTCCCTTTCTCTACCCCCCTCCCCCGCTAATTTCTGACCTGTCCCTTACAAGATATATTTCAGATACCAAATCGTTTTTACTTTGAACACAACACTATAGCGAACGTTCGCGCGGAGCTTACATTTTCACATCCGGTTTTGAGTCATTTTTTTTTTTATCCAATCAGCGCAACGTCCAGAATCACAAGCCCATGAATAGTTTGTGCCAGGCCTTCTTTTTTTCCCATTCTCCCTCTTCTTCTCCCCTCCCCCACCCCCACTGGGCCTGATATCGTTCCATCCATATACTCCCTTAAAGTTAAGAAATAACATACTATGTTAAAATGTGGTTCGCCGGCGAGGGCGAGTTCGAGTCCTCGCCAGCTAACCACATTTTGACATAGTATGTTATATCTTTCTCTTTCATGCCTTTACATACTCAGTACCTTTGATATAACAGATCTACAGTGATCCCATGTGACATATGGCTGGTTGCACTTAGAATACCCTTTGCTACCTTACGAGTTTAAAAATTGTCTTTACTTGTTTTTTCGTGTTTTTCACATAGAACCACAGGCTAACCATCCTCACATTTCGTGTATTTAATCACTGTTGAAATTAAGATCGTTGTTTTGGGCTTCCTGTGACTCATCTCGTTCATAAAAGTACACGTGTATTTAAAGTGCATATATAGGTCATTTTGTTTCCCACTTTATATTTGACCTCATGCATAAAAAAAATATTAGTTTCTGCCATTTGCGTTTATTAAAGGGATACCCGAGTACAAAACACTTATGGTCTCAAAACGATGTTTGCACTAGTGCCCTGAAAACTGAAATCGCAATAAAAACGATTTCTTTTGCAATGTAAGCGAATAAGAATTTTGTGGAAATATATTGCTAGCAGGAAACACATCGCCCCCCAGCACTCGCCTCTCCCTTCAATTATCGCGCTCGATTTTTGACCCAGTACGTAATCGCTTCCAGAGTGACTCAGCGAGTTCGACTTGGAGCAAGTCTACGCCTGTACATACATGTTCGATAATCTACGAGATTAAAATATTTGCAAACTCCCAGAGGGAACAATCGCCAGAACACGGGAAAATGGCGGCTAAAACTGAGAATATTGTTAAATAAAACTGTAGCTTCTTAGACTTTCTAACGCAAAGAAAACCGAAACTTCCTGTGCTCAATTTCTTCAACTAAATTTAATTCTGACATAATCTTGTTGTGGATGTAAAGATTCAAGCAAGGCTCAAGACTGTCTCATGCCTCCGAGAGAGAAAAAGTGAGACATTGCAGGATTTATGTATTAGTCAATTCCAAACCCGTGCATGCCCCCCCCCCCCCCCCCCCCCCGCCGGCTACCCTCGGGCATTTGAACATTTTGAAAAAAATTCGATTAAATGCCCCACTACCAAGGCAGAAAAACTGTTCAAATGCCCCACCAGTTTTTCATCCAGGCTGTTCAAATGCCCCACCATCGGAAACCGGATCAGAAAATTTTACAAGGCAGACTATTGACAAATAAATGAAATCATTGTTTTATTCAGAATCTCTGACTCAAGCAATTCACAGGAAACACCGACGGTGAAAACCACCTTCAACCGGTCAGGGATGAGTAGAATCATTTCTACCGGCTCGAAAGTTCTTGGTTTCAGTTATATACTTTATAATAAACGTATAAATGGTTTGAAATTGAATATGTTAGCTTATGTTCTTGGTATATAAAGTATGCAATAGGCACCAATCGGCCCGTCTTTTACCGATATAATAATTAAGTTTTTAACTCGCGCGCTGTCGAGAGTCGCAGCAAATTCAACTTATCACAAATCTTGTCACGCACTTAAAGGGGCTGTCTCACCCACAGTGCTTAGCGCGCTCACATAGCATAGCGGCCATTTTCGATGCCATCGAAATCCAGAGTTTTATGGCAGTGGTTTTAATCTTCTCTACATCTCTGCCATCCTTCCAGCTATCGTCAAAAAAATCATACTAGGTTGAACCTATTTTATTGCTCTTCCTATTGAGCCTCTTATTTAAGTGTTTTAAATTATCTGGTCATGCAAATTAAATTTTTAGTTTTAGTTTATTTCAGGTGGCCGTAGTTCTCTGATGGATGCCAGTCTCGTTTGTCCTCAACGAAAGGAAACAATTGGATATTTTGATGCGCTTTACAAAATAGCAGCAAAATGATGTTCACAAGGTCGTTATACTCAGAGCCATTCGGTAATTGGCTCTTATGTAATGAGTTGTTGTTTTAGTAGCATGATCGCTCAACCATCGCATGCATATAAATGGTTGTTTAATTGTTAGGAATTGGGCAATCTAGGCAAAGCTGCTGCATACTTCACATCGTATTTTTTTGTTTTATTTTATTCTCTTTATGTATTAAGGTTTAAGTTAAATGCCAATTGTTGGTATTCACTATAAGTTTAGTCAAGAGACCATTACTAATGGTCTCTTGGTTTAGTTAATTAGTTGTACCGGTCCTTCTCCTCCAGGACAATGCTAGACTTGCTCCAAGTCGAACTCGCTGAGTCACTTTAGGTAAGCGATTACTGGGTCAAAAAGCGAGTGCGAGAATCGATATGCGAAGCGAGAGGCGAGTTCGACTTGTTTCACTTGCAGGAAATTGAATCGGGGATTATGTTTTGGCGCGAAAACACATTTCAGGGGCGGAGCTAGCCTCCGATGCAGACGTCTTGTGTGGTTCGTTTCCCTCCCTCCTACACCAACGTCTGCGAACTCGAGCCACATTTTGTGTTCCGTGACTTACGGATTGTTTATTTTGACCAATCAATTTGCTAGTTAGGGTTTTCCCATAGCCCAAACATTAATTAATTACTTCGTGGACCGTGGGAACACAAACATTTGATTGGCTGATTATTTCGACTTCCATTTTTGCACGTGCGTGCAGCACGTGCTAGCCGCCTAGGGTTACCAAGTGGTAAAAAAAAACATATTTCAGTGCATAAAATGTGGACTTGGCTATGGATTTTGAAGCTTCCGAATATCTCTAAAAGAAAGATCTTCACGTCATTCCCGTTGCCACAAAAAAAAACTCTGCTTTGGTGGCAAGACTACTCAGTTCAGCGACTTGTAGGGAATCTATTCATATCGACGAGCTGTGCATTTTAATGAGCTCCCGGAAAATGAGAGCTCCTCTCTGATTAGCTGAACAAAAAAACCGGCTTGAGTTCGCAGACACAAGACGTCTGCATCGGAGGCTTTGACAATCTCTTTCTGAGGACTAACTTGACACGTCAACAGTTGACGTCAACATACAATGCCTGGAGAATTGACGCTTTGTGATTGGGCAAACCTAAGCTTAGTACGTCATAAGCCACGCCTCCGGTTGAAAAATCAACCGGTAAATTTGGCGCGCTGCAAGTGGGAAAAGTCCTTCATACGGGGGGCTAAGAAGGACTTTGAGAAAGTCTAGGACAATGCCTGTATTGCATTAGGGGAGGTACAGGTTTCCCCTGATTCAGGGGTTTTTCCTGGCTGGCACCAGGCTACGGTACGTTTTCGGCACTAACTTAATTGTGCTTTGTTCAATAAAGTGGCCATGCAGCTTTTGCAGCAGCCAGCCAAGCCTTAGTTTGTTTCGGGTCGTTTAATTATCAGGATCAGGATATACCGATAGTGTGAACTGTCCGTTTGTGTCCACGATTTCCACCTACAACATGGAGAAGCTATTCTGACCATTTATCTTTATATGTAAAGATATATTAGTGCTTAGTTCGAGTATCTACTATCTTTGAGCCGATTTGGGTTTTTGAACACCAGGGCTTTGGCGTTTAACTTGTGGAAACAGGTCTCTCTCTGGTTTCGAAGGGCGGAATTCGGGCTATTAGACAGTGATTTTGCCGAGATTTTCGGATTCACCGGGTTGATCATTTGAAGTTTATACTCGCACGAAATTTGACAAACAAAGCCGCCGAGACTGCATAATAATTTCCTATTCAAGCGAGCTGTTTTTCGTTCACTGTTCTTTCTTGAACTGGTTCTCTGGCACCAGCAACGAGATAGCCTGCTAGCAGATAATCTCTCTCTCTCACTTGGAGGTTTCGAAGGGCTTTCACACCGTGATTTCGCCGAGATTTTCGGATTCACCGGATCGATCAAAGTTTATACTCGCACGAAATTTGACAACAGAGCCGCCGTGATAATAATTTCCCATTGAAACGAGCTGTAATTCGTTTACTGTTCTCTCTTGAACTGGTTCTCTGCTACTGCCAGCAACGAGTTGCCTGCAAGCAGATCTCTCTCTCTCTCTGTCTGCAAGTAAAAATAAAACCGAGGAGAAACCTCTCGCTTTCATAATTATTAGTATTACCCGGCGTGTGTGTTCTCCGTTTATAGCAGCGACGGGTGAGCGGTAAATGTTATAGTACAGCCAAGTACTGTTGGATAACACTTTGTTGGCTTCACATTCAACTTGTAAGGTACTGATTAGTTTCATCAAGGTCATCCATGTTCAAATCAAAATTATCATGTCACCAACATAAAGAATACGCTTAGTTCGTGAGGTTCCCGCCGTGAACAAGGGGTCAAATCCCGAATATAAACAACAAGAGCCCATCTGGGCTTTCACTCGGGCCACATGAGATTGAAGATGAAATACACTTTCATTTGAAATCCTCTTAGTATCAAGTCGTGCTTTAATTCGCCAGTGAGAACGTCAAAAAAAACAGACTGGTCTATTAATCGCTTTTATGGCATGACTATGATAACGCAGGATTCGAACAACAGAATACTGGCAATTCAAGTGTATAAATGCAATACAATGACATATTCAGACTTTGAATTTGATTGAAAATAGATCAAAAACTCGGGGAAATGTCCGGCTAAAACTGTATGAATAAATGTGAAATGAAACATAAATTTCATAGCAAGAAAAACAATTGTAATTCCTATAAATGAGAAAGCTCTTCTATTAAGCCGCTTCTCATATACACAGACTGTTTCACAAAAAACATTTGCGCTTATCGACACAAGAATTCAGTTGACCTTTCAAATAATTTATTCTGAGGTACGCATACTCTAAATCACAGATGTTAAATAAAGCCGATAATTAGAAGGAAAAGTACATTAACAGACAAACTGAGAGGAAATTTATTCAAATCAAAAAGAGTTTACTTACAGTACTTACGTAACTGAGTGAACTTTCGTTTTGGATCTTTTGGTAGTGCACCCACCTTCGTGCACATATGCACTGAATCGGAATGAAAGTCGAAGCCTACCTCGAACTTAACTTTCAGCTAACCTGTTTCCTTTCATTCCACAATGAATAATAATCTCATAAAGTAAGCCCGTAGCTTTCAATAAATTTGCCAGTGTCTGAATGAAACAGCTAGATCTTTTCCAATTTCTCTCACGAGTCACGGCAGAAGACAGTCTCAAGCTACAAAACTTGAATTTTGATCCTCTTCACAGTAACGTAATTTAACGTCTCAGATATTATATATATGCCCTATTTCAGCTAGCGCTGTGCATTTCAAATACTTTTTCCTCTCTCGTTGCTGGCAGTTCATGCTTCTTGTTCGTGTAGTTGCCGCATTTCAGTTGGCATACACTGAAAACATCTGCTTAGCTAAGATTTGTAACAATCTTAGCGGATCATGTAAATATTCCGCTTGGCTCAATTGAGGGTTTCTGCCGTCAAAGTTCATTTTTTGTTTCAGTTTTCCCCATATTAGCCGACATGTATAATGTCTCGAGCTCTCAATCCAGTAGAAAGACTCGTATTCTGTCGTAAAACATGCCTTAGCTGTACAAGACCGCCCACGATGGAATAGATTTCTGACAATGACTCATTGAAAGTGATATCTCCTTGTCTCGCCTTGTCTGAGAGCTTTGAACTTTCTTATCTGAGCGCGCCTGACGAGATCTAACCTTTGATTATAATTCGATACCCGTTGATATCCAAACGTGTTTGGATATTGTATTTCGCTTACGTTTCTAAATGTACATTGGATCTGTCCAAACAGCGCTGATCGAATGTATTACGGCTCCTGGTTGTTCATGTATTTTTATGGTCAACAAGAGCGCCAGTTGAAATATCCTGAGCCTGTTGGAAGGCTTTCGCCCTCGCGGGTCGACCATTGTGATTTACTGTATTCACTTATGTAAATACATTAACCTGGCGATTGTTGCGTGACCAGCACAGTGCAATCTGATTGGTTTGAATTTGACCTTTAACGCATGCGCAGAAGCCGTCTGACATGGATTTGAAAAAAACAAGAGCCCATCTGGGCTTTCACTCGGGCCACATGAGATTGAACTGTTTCCTTTCATTCCACAATGAATAATAATCTCATAAAGTAAGCCCGTAGCTTTCAATAAATTTGCCAGTGTCTGAATGAAACAGCTAGATCTTTTCCAATTTCTCTCACGAGCCACGGCAGAAGACAGTCTCAAGCTACAAAACCTGAATTTTGATCCTCTTCACAGTAACGTAATTTAACGTCTCAGATATTATATATATGCCCTATTTCAGCTAGCGCTGTGCATTTCAAATACTCTTTCCTCTCTCGTTGCTGGCAGTTCATGCTTCTTGTTGGTGTAGTTTCCCCACTGAACCGTTACCAGAAAACGAGCACAGCATTTCAGTTGGCATACACTGAACTAAGATTTGTAAAAATCTTAGCGGATCATGTAAATATTCCGCTTGGCTCAATGAGGGTTTCTGCCGTCAAAGTTCATTTTTGTTTCAGTTTTCCCCATATTAGCAGACATGTATAATGTCTCGAGCTCTCAATCCAGTAGAAAGACTCTGGTTATTCTGTCGTAAAACATGCCTTAGCTGTACAATTTAGGTTGTATTGCATAATTGCCCACGATGGAATAGATTTCTGACAATGACTCATTGAAATTGATATCTCCTTGTCTCGCCTAGTCTGAGTGCTTTGAACTTTCTTATCTGAGCGCGCCTGACGAGATCTAACCTTTGATTATAATTCGATACCCGTTGATATCCAAACGTGTTTGGATATTGTATTTCGCTTACGTTTCTAAATATACATTGGATCTGTACAAACAGCGCTGATCGAATGTATTACGGCTCCTGGTTGTTCATGTATTTTTATGGTCAACAAGAGCGCCAGTTGAAATATCCTGAGCCTGTTGGAAGGCTTTCGCCCTCGCGGGTCGACCATTTTGATTTACTGTATTCACTTATGTAAATACATTTAACCTGGCGATTGTTGCGTGACCAGCACAGTGCAATCTGATTGGTTTGAATTTGACCTTTAACGCATGCGCAGAAGCCGTCTGACACGGACCAAAAAAATAAATAATAATAACGACTTGCATTTTAAGACTCGGCGCTGCCACAGGCAGCCCGAGTAAAAAATAACGACTTGCATT
Source organism: Actinernus sp. WN-2022 (assembly GCA_030867875.1). Lineage (NCBI taxonomy): Eukaryota > Metazoa > Cnidaria > Anthozoa > Actiniaria > Actinernidae > Actinernus > Actinernus sp. WN-2022. The sequence continues at coordinate 68,444,226 of JAOWCC010001634.1, forward strand.
TTAAGACTCGGTGCTGCCACAGGCAGCCCGAGTAAAAAACTCTGAATTTCTAACGGGACCTGAAACAACCATATCGGTCTATAAAGGCTGTTGAAAGTTAGGACCCGGATAAATCCACAGATCGAATTGGAAGCATGCCGACTGAGTCGAAACTAACACTGCGGAAATGAAACGAAATGATAATCATCCGAGAAACGTGGAAGATTCGAATAACCAGACCTCCAGCCGCCGTTCTGTTTCCAGCTCCTAGCATGCCTGATTAAAGTAAGGTATTTCACCTATTTCCTATCAGACCAGTTCGCGGTTAATTCCGACATTTTGAAAGTGGTGCTGAACATGGGAAACTAATGAGAATCCGATGCCAAACATTTTACGGCGTAAAATCGAATTTCTGAAATATTCAAAGGCTGTAAACTTAAGATAGCAGGTAAAATATTTAACTGATCAAAATTTGAGGGTGTAGCTGGGCTGGGAAGCTTCAGTTTTCCATACATTTGTCTGTAACAACGAGTCAAATAAGTCAGCGGGAAAATTTACAGACAAATGTATGGATATTGCAAACACGATTGCACGCTTCCCAGCCCAGCTACATCCCTCAGTTTTTTATCAGTTAATCTTTCACCTGGTATCAAGTTTTCAGACAGTGAATATTTCAGAAATTCGATCCTACGGAAATTATTTGGCATCGGATTCCCATAAACTGCATTTCGCCATTTTCGCGCCATGTTTACACCCCTTTCCGGTCTGATGGCCGGAAGTGATTGTGGGGTATGACGTCAGGTGGCGTGAGTTTCTCTCTTACGATATGCTAATTCACCGATATCACACGGCGGCCATCTTGTTTTTACGTCACGTTTTTTTACACGGGAACGAGGTCACACGTGTCACTTTTCCCGCGGTTATTATAAAATTGAACGAAATGCCGAACAGAGATCACTGTTGTGTTCCAAAATGCACTGACAATCGCAGGAAAAACTATCCTGGAATTAGTTTCCACCAGTTTCCTACAGAAAAAGTAATTAAAAAGCAATGGATTCTAAAAGTTCGAAGAAATGTCGGGAAATATTTCAAGGTAAATCTCGTATTTTGCTTCTTAGAATCTTTGCAAGTCAGACATTTTCTCACCTTAAATATAAATACGCCGTTTCAGATTTGAAGCAGCACCAAGGTTTGCTCGCATCATTTTCGCCCTCAGACCTCAAGAAAACGGTTGCAGTAAAGACAGTATTATCAAAATATGCAGTGCCAAGTATTTACGCCTGGACCACGTCTCATAAGCAGAGAAAACTACCTACAAGGATCACTACTTGTAAACAATGAGCTAGACATAGTAATTGCAACCTATAGCTAGTAGAAATGTAGATTAATTTACACAAATATAATATGACAAATATTTGAATTTGTGACTCAGTTCGTTGTATTTTCTTTGATTTTAATATCAGAAACTGTCGACGAGGTTGAACCACTCATTGGTAAACAATAATGAGCCAGTAATAGTTAGTTACAGGTAATTGAAATAATCAGTGTAATAAAAATATAATTTGACAAATCTTTGGGCAATTATTCTTTCACGCATGCACCGTTGGCAATAACCAATACTTCACAATTCAAAGGATTACGATGAGACATATATATGCTTATTTAGTTATAAGCTTAAACATCAACAAACCGCTTAGAACAGTTGAAAACACGTACCTTCAATGTCATGAATATAAGATTCATGAAAAAAAATTAGATAGGTAGGTAATCTATCTGCGGCAAAATTTTCAATAAGGCTGCCAGTAATAGGAGGTAATTCGTTGATATTCTTGTGATCAGAACTCCTTCGCTTTCACCGCCGCCATGTTCAAAAACTCACATCTGACACGTGTGGCCTCGTTCCCGTGTAAAAAACCGTGACGTCAAAACAAGATGGCCGCCGTGTGATATCGGTGAATGAGGCTCACCGAGTAGTTATTCATTCACTCGCCGGCCGGCTACTGCATGCATTAAACAAATGGCAGCAAAAATAACGAGAATTCTGATTCATTTGGCCTTCATAGCCTTAGCTTTACCGAGGATTCGAAGTACAGGTATGTGTGCTACGGTCTTGAGTCTTATCCCGTCGTGTTTTCTGTTATCTTCCCGCCAGTTTCGTGTCTTTACTACACTACACTCTAGTACTACTACTACTGTACATTCTAAAATTTAAACCGCTTAAAAAAAACCGACAAAATCAGCGACTCAAATATACGCAGTTCTGTGCCTTAGATGTCGAGGTCTAACTATTTCAGACTGGGAAGGGGAATCAAGCGGTTGAAGCCATCGTTTACAGCAGCGCTTGGTTCCTTCCGTGCGGAAAGACAGAAATAAAATTTGAACCCAGGCAAAATAGTACGACATCGTCGTGCGTTTTTGTGTGAATGTGTATTTGGGTGATTAAAGTTAGATTCCTAGGGAACCTGAGCCAATTTTTCAACGGATAAGTTGTATATTAAATGAAAATATTAATGGCCAATGGAACTCATTGTACTCAGCCAGGCGGCGGCTATAAAGGTCTCGAAATGTCGCAGAAGCTGAGTGGCTCCAATCGTTTAACAACTGTGCGGGACTAGTAAGAAATGCTTCTGGACTAGTAAAAAAATTGAGCCACTAGTCACAGGACTAGTAACTATTCTATAATTTGTAATGTTTAATAGAAGATAAAAACAAAAACATGTTGTCCTGTGATTGTTGTTTGAACGCGTTTCTTCGCAAACGTTCCAAAAACAATCGCGAGAAGACTGAAAGGCTGAGGCGAGGACTGGGAGGTCCCGTGATAGCTCCCGTATCACCCTATAGCTCCCGTAATTACAGAGCCAATCACAGGAGCAAGTGAAAACACAATGAGCCAATCACAGGAGCAAGTGAAAACACAATGAGCCAATCACAGGAGCAAGTGAAATAGCACTAAATTGAATTCGTGATTGATTTTAGAGCGGTTTTCAATTGAGTGTCGAAACGTAATTGTTTCGAATTTGATTGGTTAGTTATCCATGACTGCGTTTACTTTGCCTCGTGATTGGTTGACGTAAAACCAATCGTGAATTACATCAATTCGTGATTGGTTCATTGATGTTTTTACTTGCTCGTGATTGGTTCACTGGTTTTGGTTTTACGACACTCAATTGAAAACCGCTCTATCTGGACCAATCACGAGGCAAAGTAAACACAATCGTGATCATGAGAACTCGCTAAAATGATAATTGATTGCGTGATGGACCAAAACAATGTTTGGTTTTAGTTTAGAACTTGATTGGACGATAATTACAAAACATTTTTCACAGCCAATAGAAATGGTAAGCAAACGCAAAACCAAAGCAATCACTGAATAGGACGTTTGCATGATGACGTCACATACTACAACTACCAGAATTCTTTGCGCGGATTCTTTTGTTCCTTTAATTTGGACCATTGTCTTGGTCATTATCAAAGGAGTTAATAAATTTGAATGAGACAAAGAATTTGAAAAGGATTCTGGTAGTTGTAGTAAAATGACGTCATAACGAAAATTTCCCATTGCTTTCGACACTCAATCGAAAGTAAACCAATGATAATCATTAATTGTCAAATCACTTCAAAACAATGATAATCATTAATTGTCAAATCACCTCAAAACAATGATAATCATTAATTGTCAAATCACTTCAAAACAATGATAATCATTAATTGTCAAATCACCTCAAAACAATGATAATCATTAATTGTCAAATCACCTCAAAACAATGATAATCATTAATTGTCAAATCACTTCAAAACAATGATAATCATTAATTGTCAAATCACTTCAAAACAATGATAATCATTATTCTTAAAACTAGTCAAGGACAAGAGGCCCTGAGTGGCCTTAACTCGGGCCATCTATAGCATGTCAGTACTGCATGGAGTTCTAGCATAATTTTGTGTCAACATGGTTTGTGCTAGAGTAGCCAGAGAATTGTTTCTCTACTGATGCTTTTGTCTGTCAAATGTCAATGTGCAAATGTCAATGTGCAAGTGCCCCACGTATTCCGGGGGGGGCGTTAGGTTAGGGTATGCATGTACATTTCAGCCACAATTTCCCTCAATTCTGTAGTTTAATGTTACTTTCTTTTCAATATTGTTCCTTGAGGGTCGTTAGAATTACAATTTTTTTTTAGTATGGGTGTTGTTGATTGAAGTGCAAATATGGTTATTTGAGTAGTCTGCACTATATTGAGTCACTCAAATTTGATGCATTGTAATTATATGCGGTGCAGTACAACTATGAGAAATCAAGCAATTTAGAACAACAAATTCCACATAATGTTGCTATTCATTGTGAATAGTTAGGTAATGTCATTCTACATGTGAAATAAAGTCATCTATTTGTAATTCTCAATTATTAACAAACCAGTGGATACGGCTGACATTCAGGCTAAATTCTCAATACAATATTTTCGATCGAGGTCATAAACTACAGACCACCATTTTCTAGTATTAGTGAGCTGCCACGATATGCTAGTGCTCATTTTCTACATCTTGAAGGAGACTGAAACTCATAATGGCAGACCACAAATAAACATGCAACGTCCACTCTTTTTATATCATTGGGGTCGCAGCAAGATTAATTTTCATTCCCAAATAATTCGTAAAAGTACTTGTACTCCTGATCATGACCGAGTGAAAGTGACGATGCTCATGCCAAGAACTGAGTAACAACAACAACAATTACATTTATTTTCTCATAAGATGATGGAAATGTTTACGAGTAATAAGGCATAATAAGAAATACAATGATGAGAAGGTAGGTCCTTAAGGTAACCTTAGGGTTATCTTAAGCCAGGACCACCTCAGATGGAAAACACTGAAACAAGATCTAGCTTGCATGGATATATAATGGTACCAAGATTTAAGGGGAAGGGAAAGAAAGAGTGCCACTTGCATGTAAGTATAGTCTCAGTTCTGGACCAAATTTAGTTATGTTATAAACTTGCAAATTATAATGATAAATACACTACTCTATACATAATATTATGTCAGTTCTAAAAAAAAACATATTAAATACACTGTAGACTGCCTAAACCAAGAGATAATAATCAAATACAAAGAGGTACAGGCCAGATGTAAATAGACCCGGGAAATAGAACAAAATAAAACCAGTGTCAATAACACGGCACAGATAAATATGCAATTTCCACATCAGAGTCATTTCTGGTTTATTAACTAACAAAGCGGCATATCCGCATCACGTCAGTATCAAGCTAAAGTATAATAATTACAATATGAATCTAATAGGTCTGATATGTAAATGCAGTATAAGTCTGCTTAAACTATAAATATAATAATAATCTTAGATAATAAATGAATATAAAATAATAACAATAATAAGGTCTAATATGTAAATGCAGTAAGTCTGCTTAAGTTAAAAATAAGAGAAATAATTGGTATTAAAACCACTCGCCAGAGGCAATAAGGTGTTCCTTTAGAGCTATCTTAAACTTAAGATGATCTGTTATACTTACAATATAAAAAGGCAAATTATTCCATTGTTTAATAGTCCAGGGAAAGAAACTAAACTCATGGACTTTACAATTTGAGTGAGGTCTATTTAAAGAATTTGCATGGCAGCCTCTTGTAACTCTCTTTATAGGAGTTAAATATAATGTCTTATCTAGATCAATTGAGTTGAAGTATATACGATGAAACATACATAGACGAGCTACTTTGTTTTGGCTTATGATTGAAGGCCATTTTAGTTCACCTAACATTTGGGTTACGCATCCAGGATTCCTAGAATAATCGTTACAGCATAGTCTAGCTGCAGATCTTTGAATCATATTCAATTTATACTTGTCTTTCTCAAGATAAGGGTACCAAACAGTATTTGCATATTCCAATTGGGGTCTAATGATACTAGTATATAATCTAGATTTGCATTGTTTAGATGTATGTCTAAAATTTCGTCTTATGACACCCAAGGTTTGTTTGGCTTTAGTGGTAACATGTGCTATATGTTCACTCCATTTAAGATCACTTGATAGCATGATACCAAGATAAGGATGATGGTGAACTTTTTCTAAGGGTTGGTTGTTTAAATAATATACATGTGGATCATGATTGTTGGTAGCATTTTTGGAAGAAAAGCTCATAGTATGGCACTTGTTTACATTAAAACACATTTATCGTTCGTTTGAAAAAATCTTCATTTCGGATTACTTACTCAGTTTATACTCACTCACTGCATGCTGGATTTTTGTTCCCGAATTTATAAACATTTAAATACATGTGCATGGGCGGCGAAACGACTGTAATTCTTTTAAAAGGCCCCTGTCAGTCAGAGAACTGAGAAAACGGGTGATTTCTACTACACTTTCGAGAGGTTAATAACAATAAATAACAACACAACGACAGTCAATTGGTATAAAGGTTATCATGTTCAGATTAGCGGCTACTTACATTTACAAGCTGTTGTCTTTATTGCCAACGAGCGATCCGAGCCAAGAGGCGAGGATCGCGAGGCGGCAGCATTATAGAGCCGATGCGCGTACGAGGCACACGAGGTTTTTTTGCAGGCAGAAAAAATCTCGTTCGAAAATTGTAATGTAACAATAGAAGGAAATAAAACCAATCACAGCGCGAGTTTTTGCGTGTGACGTCATGGAATCTCACGTGGTGTTGATCGTTGAAGTGGCGGTGCTGAATACGTCGACAGCGAGGACGAGGTAAAGTATTCCTTTCTTCGCATTGAAAACATTCTGATTTGCTTAAATAATTTGCTTTCTTTTTGTGGTGTTGAACTGTGAGTAATTCTGTACCGTGAATAATCGAAGCATTTGGTTCAAAATCGAGCAAAAAGTGCTAAAATCGAACCAGCGTGTTCACATCGAACCAGCGTGTTCACATCGAACGTAGTGTTCAAAAGTTATTACAAAGGTTGATATCTCTTTCTCGTTAGTTCCAGTTAGTCCAGCAATATGTTTACATTGACTCAGACACCTATAGGACTAGAGATGTGAACATTGAGTTCATGGTCAACCCAACAATTAATCTCTTTGATACTAATTATTTCTACATCTGTAAACACTTGGGTTTTAATATTGCCAACGAGTCAGCAGCAATATAGAGCCGATGCCCGAGGATATGTGGATATGCAGTAAAAATCTCGATCACTCTGTGAAAATGTAACGTAACGTAACGTCCTGTAAACCAAAGTCAGAGCCAATTTAAGATGTGTTATACTTGTATTGTTTAACGACTTTCGTTAACAATGATTTCAATAAATACAATAAACATGATAAACCCTTTGTTTTCTCTTGTTTCTTGAAGCCCAGTTGGAGCACTAATATCCCCTCTGACAAACTTTCAAAACATTCACTGTCGAGCACTCCGTATCCTCTAGGCTCTAACCATATTTCTTATTCTACAGCTCTATAAAATTCGTCTGCTCTCCCTCATCGCCTGGCTGTTATATGCTGCAAGGCACTGTATTTTATGTATTCTCAAAGTGCCATAAGAGTAAAATGTCAGGAATAACTATGAAGTGAAATATACAGTTAAGTTTTCTAATGCACAGTTACAAAGTGTTCCATCGTGATTTATTAAAATATAAACAAACTACAAATATAATTGCTATTCTCGTTTATCAGCGTATCATATTCAGATCAGGCGGAGGCAATTTTTCTGGGTTTTTGTTTTCGTTGGCACTTTAGCGATAGCTACGACTAGTATATAGTCAGTGTTGATCGCAGACTGGAGTGTCCCGTCTCACGAGTGTCTCTTTACAGACTTTAGCATGTCGCATAATATGTGATAAATTCCCGTCCAAAGCCCGTGAAACATTTCTCAGCTTTAGAAAAGACAAACATATTGGTATTGCACTTGAAGGAACCTTTGGTTTACACAAAAAAACAGCTGATATTAAATGTTTTGCTAAGTCAAAACTCCCACTCGCCGCCATCTTGAAAAACATGGACATGTTGCCACTGTCCACGTGACCAGCACAGTGCAATCTGATTGGTACGGTGGCAAAAAGAACTTCCAAAGAAGGCGCAATCTGATTGGTTGACGGCTCAAAATCTCGACACAAAAAATAAAAAAAAATAAAGGAAAACAACTTGCGATTTCTGACTCGAGCCAGCCGAAGGCCTGGCCCGAATAATAACAAAAACACGCTAAGTACTGTGGATGAGACGGCCCCTTTAAAATCACGCAGTCGGTCAAAGTTCATGAAGCAAAACGTTTATAGGTTTAAACATAAGCAATTTACCTCTGAAAGTGGCCTTCAAATTTGGCAGGTTTACTCTATCAAGCCTCTACAAATGCGCAATCATTATGCTGGAATTCCTCGAAGACACGTACGTTCGCCATTTCGACGCGAATTTGTAGACAGAAAGAATGTATTTTTTGAACACCGATCAAATACCCCACCCCTACCCCCACTGTTTGTCAAATGCCCGCCCCTGAGGGATTAGATACTCATCAAATTCCCCACCCTCGGGAGCAAGCCTCTGATCAAATGCCCGGGGGTGCCCGGGCGGGGGGATGCACGGGTTTGGAATTGACTGCAGATACATTAGGTCAACAAAACAAGATGGCGGTCGTGTGAAAGTTTCAGAATTCATGAAGGTTTCTTCTCTCATCTCTGACTGAAACATCCCTTACTGATGCATCTAGATGGGCAAGAATATTAGCCTATTTTTTGCCTAGATAACCTAGCTAACCTTAGCCAAGCTAGCCTTAGCCTGCTTAGCCATGCATATCCTAGCCCAGTCATGCGTATCCTAGCCCAACGCTAACTGATGCGTATAGGGCATTTGTATGATTGATTGGAGGTCGATTTGAGAGATCCCTTTGAGCCGGAGTTTCCGATCTTCACTACATTCCATTGTAGTGTGCCCGGCTCATTTTTTGCTGTGGGGCACCCGGGGGAGGGACTCCCATATAAAATGGGTAGGGATGCTCGTCGGACATTTTCGATTTGACCCCTAAGAGGTACTAAAATGGGCGTGGCTCAAGCTTATTTTGACCACTAAAGATAATAAAAATGTAAATTGATTTGATGGTGGATACCCTAAGTGGTACCAAACTCCTGATTTTGACCCCTAAAAGGTACGACGAGCATCTCTTCGCATCAATTAGAGAGAAATACGATAATGGAGCTGTATTTAAACTCTAAGCAATAGACTAGGCTAGGATACGCATGACTGGGCTAGGACACGCATGGTTAGGGCTAGGCAAAGGCTAGCTAGGTTAAGAGTTAGCTAGGCTAAAAGTAGGCTAAAATGCTTGCTTATCTAGATGCATCAGTATGGGATGTTTCAGTCAGAGATGCATGCGAAAAGAAACCTCCATGAACTCTGAAACTTCCACACGACCGGTCAATCGTCGACTAGTTCTGAAGTCAGTCTTTCGAATGAAGAACATCGCATGGATACGCACTGAGTAGGAATTATACTTTGGAATGCTTTATTTACGTTGTGCAGTGTGTTTAGTTCTCGTTGTCTAAGTGGCGCCAGTTTCAGTAGTCGCACTGTAAAAAATAACCACATTTTCCCGCGTTCTACCCACGGCCATTAGCCACTCACGAATTTAAATCTTCTCTTGGACTTTGAGTTTTCCAGAACCCTTACTGATTATCAGTTTAATGTACACATTGGAGTTGCTGAATATTGCAAACTTCCAGTTATTTGTCCCAAATTGTACATACACCTGTTTCAAAACGGGTCTCGTGCATGTTTGCATTAAAAGACCGCGTCCAGCAAATACAAAATTTTAAAGTCGGTCAAGACACAAGTGAATCCCTCGTACTGTTATCACACGCGCGGGGCCTGACTAACCAGACACACAAGTTACTTAATGCATTTAGCAATGCAGCATGAGCGAGACAACCTTTTTGAAATAAGTGTATCATGTACTAGTTACAATATGAGCGACCGAATTTTATCGGCTATACAATGACGAGCCGTTAGACGACATTCTATATCCGATACAATTCGGACGCGAATATTGTAATGTACTTATGATATTAACTATATAAAATTGAAAACATTTCTGAAATGTTGATGAAAAGCGTAAAATAAGAGTTCGGCGCTTCGTTACGTCACGGGCATGCGCAGCGTGCACAAAACAGGTCCCACATTGGAGAGTCTGTATGAATGAATAGTGGAATCCTATTGCCATTTAACGCTAGCGTAATTAGTATCACTTGATACACGATTCTAGTAAGCCAGGCATAACGCGTTGGGTGAGTTATGGAGAGAATCCTGCGTGTCAATTATGACACTACACTACAATGACTTTTATTAAAATTAAGTATGTCTAGCAACAATGGTCATGAGGCTTCTGCATTGCATAATGTATTACTTGTTACATACATACTGAGATTCACTTATGGAATTACTCATGCAAATCTTCAAAATCTCCCTCAGCCAATCACAATTGCGAAACGGCTTTTTCGGATGTGCGAAAAGCGTTTCGTCGAATCCCAAAAAACATTTGTCGTACCGTACCGTACCGTACCGGGATTTTCAAACTTGGTGTTCAGCGCGCCACTCCATTTACTACAAAATTGACTGTCTGAAACGGTCTTTAGAGACAGAGAGGAGGCACGACAACCAGGAAAACCTTACGAAATTAAACTCAACAGATATATATGTGAACAAGAGAGCATAAGTAAGAGAGGGAATCTTGTAGCGCGCAGTGTGCGATGATAATGTCGAATAAAATCTATTTTAGTAACCGGAAGCAGATGAAGCAAAGTGCGCGAGCGCGCGACAACAATCTCATGGCGCGAAAATATTTTGCCGCCAGGAGATTGTCGCGTGCTCGCGCACTTCTCAGCTGCTTCCGGTTACTAAAGACATTAGACTATCATCGCACAATCATGCGTATTGGAGATTCCCTCTCTGACTTGACTTACTAAATAAATGCTCTCTTGATGTGAATCATTCTTAGTTTCAAAATAATAAATAAAATATTTTGCTTTTCTTTCATTTTTCTCAGTATGGCTTGAATTTTCTTGAAGCTTTCATGTTTGCAATTTTCTTCTTGTCTTCGTCGAACTTTTTTCTGAGCTGAGCAATATCTGAAATAGAAAGGACATCAAAATCAAATGTTTGTAAACACAAAATTCTATGAACAACACATAAACATTATAACTGCTTGCAAATTGCACAGTAAAGACCTCTCGCACAAAAAAGAAAGAAAAAGTCTTTGGGACCCCCGGGAATTTTGGGTGGGTGGACCGCACGGGTTTCAAAACACCGACCGTATGTCGAACCCTCAGTTCGGACCTGATCCCGAAAATCTGTTCCCGGCCGCGCAATGCACCACTTAAAGCGGTTATCTAATCCAATAGCCCACTTCCGATATATGACTCACTTCCTACGTACAAAGGAATCAATACAAGGCTCCGTGCATAAAGCTCAGTCGTTCGTGACAAACTACATTAAAGGGGCTGTGTCACGGTAAGACTTTACATTCGTTTTTCTGGGCCGGAAAGAGCTATTTCCACCGATTTTGATATGAACTAACGAACCTCTCGGCCATGTGGGATGCTTAAAATCAAAGCAAATATGCAAAAATGACTAACAAACAGTGTATATAAACTGTCTCCAGGGAAAATATTGAAAATCCTTTCAATCAAGCATTGAGCGAGGGAAGCTTAACTGTTTGTCTCCAATTAACAGCCACTAAACGAGCAATTACTCGATACATGCGCAGTGCCATGACATAGCCCTTTATTCACGAACGACTGAGCATTATGCACGGAGCCTCGTATTGATTCCTTTGTGTGAAGGAAGTGAGGCATATCTCGGAAGTGGGCTATTGGCCACTTTAGAAACGAGTAGGAAGCTGGGGCGAGTTCGGTTTCGCAAAGGTGCTTGGGATGCGATATTTGCCATGTTCCCAAGCGCCTTTGCGAAACCGAACTCGCCCCAGCTCCCTACTCGTTTCTAAAGCACCCAATTATATTTCTCGCCGTGGTTTGTTATCTTTCTCAATCTATTTTGAACATCAATGTCAACATAACAAGAAATAAATGAACATGTGCGATCTCATACTTCCATGACAAATCAAACCCTTTTCCAGATTACAAAGTAAAATTATATCCCTATTTCAGACTAAAACAGCTCGAAAACCATACCCTAACAGTGGCAAATACCTGTATAGCTTATGTATGGGAGTATTCCTCCCCCCTCCCCCAGGGATAAAAAATACGGAAGAAAGACGAATAAAAAAAACCAAGGAAAATAAAGACTAAGAGATATGAAAAATAAACTTAAAATAACATGAGGTCATCGTTGCTTACGTTCTCGACGTGATTCCCGTTGTTGAAACTGATAAAAGTTCACAAGTGCCTGGAAGAAATGGAAGAAATGGAATAACATGTTTAGACATAAGTTCCAAAGGTCTAGAAGCAAAAATAAGATAACGGAAAATGAAAAAAAAAAAGCTGACACAGAAAGCTGACACCTTGTCACTAGCTGGTTTCAACAGTGCGCGCGCAGGTGCAGCACTGTCAAGCCCGAACCCCGACGCGCGGCGAGCGCGATTGACTGATCGGAGGTCAGCCAATTTTTCCTCTCATCCTATATCTATGGTGCTTCACTCGCGCGGGTCCTCCGCTACGAAAATTGAATATTTATCACTCACTGACGTGCCGAAAAGCCGCAAAATATTTTTCCTTCAAAAATGTGGCCCTTAATTGTGTAGTTCCTCTGTAGATCTTTTCGAGATACAAATTTCTTAACAAGGTCCATGGGATGCTATGTGAGGCCATGCAGTTTACAGTGATCATGAGTTTTGAGTAGTGCTGTAATGTACCGATCAATTCGAAACATCACCATCTCCCCCCCGGGCAACCCCCGGGCATTTGACTCATTTTTGTGCCCGGGGAGTAGGGAATTTGACATCGGTAGCTGTCCTTGGGGTGGGGAATTTGACACCGAATGGGAGGGGTGGGGGGATTTGAACAAGTTGTCTCGATTTCGAATTCATGTTCCGTTCTCGTCCTCGATCGAATCATGGAGGACACTTTTATATTAGATACATTTAAAGGACAAAACTCCGCTTTTGTGAGTGAGTGGCTGAAGAAGAAGGGACTCCAAAATATGTGTGCTGTGTTTGAAGGTATTAAAATGTAAATGTAAATTGCTTTTGAATATTTTTGACATGCTAAACAAATACCTGGGATACAAGGTCAAGGGCCGGCTGACTGATATTGAATGCTTTTAAGTTATTATGGAAGCTGATGTTTTATAGGGGTTGCCCCTCCCGTGACAACCACAGCTCGACGTTGCTTTATTTAATACTGTGTTGTAGTTTATTTGAATTTTAATATATTTTATTCTCAGTCACGAGTCTCACAAGAACTGTAAGTTTTTCTACCCCTTTTTATATACGTACTACTTCGAATTTCGTCTCTTGTTAAAAAAGTACATGCATGCAACGATGGGAAAACATCTAGTCTTCAAGAACATATAAAGCATTGAAATCAACTCCATCCGAAATTGACATTTTAGTCGGCTCATTCATTCTCCCGTCAGTACTGCTATTTTCGAATGACCTTCGGAACTGTGAAAAAGTAATAACGTACTGACAATGTATCGTCGTATTAACCGAAACAACGTAGTGTAGACAATGGAACGCCTCCTTTGGACATTAAGTTTATTAAACGCAATATTGAAGAGCAGTTTGCTCCAAGAACGTGTTTTTATATTTATATTTTAGATTAACAGGGCACAGCCTGGTTATTTTAGTAAGATACCTAGTTCTCATCAAGTAGCGCTGTTGTGCCTGATGGAGTGTTTTTTAACGATGCTGGCTATGAGGACCCAGGGGATACAAACAATGGGTAACTAACGAGGTGAACCAACCCAGAACGAGATAAAAACTTACATCACGTGTTGTGAAACTAAAAATAGATTTTAAATAATTATCATGGGACATGAGGATTCGTTCTCTTACCTCCTTTATTTGTTATTACTCCGCGGAGAACTTTTCGCGAACTCCCCCAGATTCTACTGCATTATAGCTAAGTAGTCAGTAAGTTCGTACATCAAGGGCACCCAACGAGTACTTTTTGAAATTCGTTTTAAACCAGTTGTCTGCAGCTTATCTAGCTATTTTTAGGCGCCTACTATGTCTTTTGACGTATTCTAGAAAGCCATTAGCTGTTCGGATTTTCTAGGTGGAAATCGCGTCAACCGAAAATTCTATGCCGGCAAAATATTCCCGGCCTACGAATTTGTTAGTAGTCTAGAACAGAAACAAGAAATTTCTAGCCCAAGTAACTTCATGTTGCAAAGTTTTGTGGAGGTACGAATTTTTAGGGATTCTTTTTTCCTTTAGGCAATTCTTAGGGAATGAAAATGTGTTGTTCTGACTCTATTGATCAGACGAATTGGGACTTACGAAAATTTTAGGGAAAACCTTTTAGTCTCCCTTTTCTTCTATAATTTTCTAGGGATTGAAAACAAATTTTCTAGCCAGTATTTCAGAAAAAAATTTCTAGGGACAATTTTTTCAAATCCGAAAGTTTTAGGCTACCTTACTCTACCGAACAGCTTTTTAACCGAAAACTTCGTTGGGTGCCCTGTTTACATGCGTGTACCGCAAGTGGGCAAGCCATGCTAGGAAACTGGTTAAAAAAACATGTTGTACCGTACTTATAAACTACCGTCCAAAGCACTTTGAAAAAGATTTCGAGATACTACTAAAGTACAAATTGTATAAAGTTCTGCAACGTTCGATTTACCAGTCAATTGAACCCCGGGATTAAACCCCAACCACCGACCCCCGCGACTTCAGTAGTGGGGTTAACCGGGCCTAAGGCGGTGGCAAACCTCTTTAGCACCTCGCTTTCTTTGGATTGGCCAGGACATTAACGCCTGGAGACAATCTACCGCTGATTTAACATTGTGTAGCTAGAGAGGGAGAAGTAAATGTACGTGCTCTAACAGGGCATAGTTTTGAGCATAGAACTGATTCGTTTAAATAGCGTGGAGTTTTACATTTTCAGAGCTCTGAATTAGTATATAGGTATTTCTCGGCGAATGTGGCGATCATGCATTTAAATGTAAACCACTCTCCAGTGATCGTAGCGATCAACTTATCTCTGTATGGATTGCGAACTGCTCAAAACATGTCTCAGATATTCATTGATAACGGTATGCAATTTTAATGTTTCTTTAACAGGAACCTAGTGTTTTTTGGCCGGGGATATGATTGCTATGTTGTTGCTATTTAACAAAAAGGTTTTGTAATCAAAAGTTTGTTGAGTACGTACATGTACTGGTCGGCTAGGTTTCATGTAAGTAAAATGAAACCTATATTGAACCAGCAGTTTGTCTCTATCCTTTTTAGAACTTTGTTTCAACAAGGAACAAGTCGCATCGCAAAATAAAAGCTGTGCTACAACTGTCAATTTTTTTAAAAATGCGGTGTAAACCACTATGTCCCGGGGGTAGGGGCATTTGATCGCCTAATACGACGATGGGGTGGGGAATTTGAACAACATTTTTGGCCCGGGGGACGGGAATTTGAACAAACCAAACTCCAAAAATTCAAATGCCCGGGGGTTGCCCGGGGGGGATGGTGGTGTTTCGAATTGATCGGTACATTAAAGCTGTCGTACGCGTGCTGGGTGACAATACCGGCTTCTTTCTTACGAACGACGCAGTAGAGCCGGGGTGGCGCAGTAGTCTTAGTGCATATAAGCCCAAATTAGTTATACTTGATATCAATTGTACATGAAGTGAATAGTCCAAATGTAGTTACGTCTACGGGATATTAAGTTTATATTTTCAATATGCTAATGTATGATGTCATCACCGACACACTTATTATACAAAAGCATGCTGGTAGAGACAAATTACCTATTTTTAAATTCTAAGTTATAATTGAAGCTTATCAAAGTGATTTTACAAAAAAAAAAAAAATTAGAAAATAGCGTAATTCACAAGCACAAAGAAATTCTGCAAATGTCGGTGATGACATCACATCATTAGCATATTGAAAATATAAACCTTAATATCTCGTTGACGCAACACCCAAATCATGAAATATTCTAGCGTTGGACTATCCACTTCATGTACAATCGATATCAAATATAACTAATTTGGGCTTATATGCACTTTAAGCGCTTCACCTCTAACCTCTCTGGCTACTTGAACTTTAAAAGCTAAGCCTGAGACTTTAAGTTCTTCATTTGCAATTTACTGTGAGTTTACTAAGTTATAAAATTATTTACTAAAAACGTTTAAGTCTTGTAATCCAGAGCCTGCGTTCCTTCGGCCTGCAAAATATAACGTTTTGCCGCGGTGTACCGGTATATACTAGCTGCTAAATCATATTCACAACGCAAGCTCTCACTGGCTGATCCGGGGTCACGTGGCAGTCATCAAAATCCAATATATCCCATGCGGGGCTCAATTCAAATGTATCTCATCACGTGATCACATCGTGACAGAACATGGCGTGATGTACGTATCACACGTGCCACTGACTAGCTAAAGATTTGTTTAACAAAACTGATATAACAAATCACTTAATGACTGCATGGCCCCTTGAGAATCAGTGAGTTTTGTTTCCCCTCAATCAAGAATCTCCTGAAGATCACTCTTTCCCAGTCGGGCCATTCATTCAGTAAACAACTTATTATTTTGTTCTATTTGTTTACCTTTTTCTTCTTTTTTCTCCTCTCCTGTAACTCGGCAGCATCAATTTTCGTCCCAGCTGGTTTTCTTCCCCCTTTCCCCACTGTGATCCAGCCTTCATCATCTGGTTTACCTCGGCCATTGTATTCTGCTTTTTTGGCCTTTTAAGTTTCAATGCAAAATAAAATAATTCAAAACCCTCTACAATTATAAAGATTGTTTGAAGATTAAAACAAAGACAATCTGTAATGAATATCACATCCTCTAGGAGATACAAAGGACCAACATTTACTGTGCGTCTACTGTAAGTGGGGCCAACTTGACAATAAGAACCAATTACATTGTAGAACGAAAACAAAGAATTCCAACTTACGGTTATTTGAGCCAATCAGCGTAGAGTAGAAGACAATAGCATTTCAACTTATGGTTATTTGAGCCAATCAGCGTAGAGTAGAAGACAATAGCATTTCAACTTATGGTTATTTGAGCCAATCAGCGTAGAGTAGAAGACAATAGCATTTCAACTTATGGTTATTTGAGCCAATCAGCGTAGAGTAGAAGACAATAGCATTTCAACTTATGGTTATTTTAGCCAATCAACACAGAGTAGAAGACAATACCATTTTAACTTATGGTTATTTTAGCCAATCAGCGTAGAGTAGAAGACAATAGCATTTTAACTTATGGTTATTTGAGCCAATCAACACAGAGTAGAAGACAATAGCATTTTAACTTATGGTTATTTTAGCCAATCAACACAGAGTAGAAGACAATAGCATTTTAACTTATGGTTATTTTAGCCAATCAGCGTAGAGTAGAAGACAATAGCATTTTAACTTATGGTTATTTGAGCCAATCAACATAGAGTAGAAGACAATAGCATTTCAACTTATGGTTATTTTAGCCAATCAGCATAGAGTAGAAGACAATAGCATTTCAACTTATGGTTATTTGAGCCAATCAACACAGAGTAGAAGACAATAGCATTTTAACTTATGGTTATTTGAGCCAATAATAATAATAATAATTTAAATATTTATACAGGAAGCAAACCTCACCCTAAGGTGATTTTCAGGAAGGTCCTGTATTAGTGTAAAAACATAAAAATATAAAAATGTCTATGAATCTATAAAAGGTTATCAGCATAGAGTATGAGACAATAGCATTTCAACTTATGGTTATTTTAGCCAATCAGCGTAGAGTAGAAGACAATAGCATTTCAACTTATGGTTATTTGAGCCAATCAGCGTAGAGTAGAAGACAATAGCATTTCAACATTTCAAGTTTTGATCTGGTATTAGGCAGATTTGGTGGACTAGTTTTGAAGTCAGTCTTTGCAATGAAGAAAATCATGTTGATATAATTTATTAGGATTTGTGAGTTGGAATGTTTAAATTGTTTTCCTCAGGTTGTCTATAAAGTGGCCCTGGTAATACTGTAGTTATACAGTATGATAGTCAGTGCATGATAGCTAAATCTCATCATATTCCTGTAAAAATTCCAACAGTAATGACTGAATTACCATTATGACTTAGGAAAATATGTACTTCAATAAGAAATGAAACATAATTTTACAGATAAAGGTTGCCAAAAATACATTATCTGATTGCTACTGAGCTACAGCTTTCAAGCTTTTCTCTCAGTAAAGAAATGTGGCTAGATTGCAGAATACCCCTCCACTCTTCTACTTTTGGTGTAGCCATCTACTGGCTATGCGTCGTTCCGTACATGGTCTTATACGTTTTTATGCATAGTCTGACCTGTTGACGCATAGCTACAAATATCAGTAGCTTCATTCTATTAAAGAAAAGCACAGAGAGAACTCTATCAAAATTAGACACATGCAGTCCCCCTCTTTACATGTAGACGTGTTGACACGTAGCCGGCCACAAATATCACAATCTTCGTTTTATTAAAGAAAAGCACAGAGAGAACTCTATCGAATTTAGACACAGTACCTGTGAGAATAAATTATAATGATAGTATTGGGGCATTAAGTGATGGGAAGACTGTGGCCTGGGTGCTTATTAGGAGCCTTCAGACATTCTCTTCGGATGCAATATAGCACTGGAGCTCCAGGCGGGATGCTGCTTCCTGTGGTGGGGTATTCTGCAATACTGCTCCAGAAATGTAATAAGAAACATCTAAGTGGACATTTACCTGCTCTTCAGCCTTGTCAAACTTAGACATGAATTTGTCAACTTCTTCCTGCAGTTTTATTGGGTTTGGATACCTTAAAGAGTATTCATGGCACCACTCTGAAAAGAAGAGCACAAAATGCATATGTACAACAATAATTTTACTATCTGGTTACAACATGCCGAAATGTGTAGTGTTGTCTTCTTAGACAAATTCTAAATCTTAGCTGTTCTATTGGTTCTATAATTTACCATAAATACCCACGTATACATGTAGGCCTAACCACAAACTTAGACTCCTTTTTTTGGAAAAAAGTTGGAAGGTTCATCAGAAGATATTGTTGTCATTCCATCATTGTCAACTTCAACATAATATGGCTACAGCTTTCCTTGGCATTAACAAATTCTGTTCTTCCGCATTAACTGACAACATTTTCAAGGAACCTCATTCATTTAAGCACGAGAGAAAGAGAGGTTTTCTAGAAGAACTATACACACAAGTATTTGGTGAGTCTGTGGTCCACCATCTTAGATTTTCAAGGAGGGCCTGGGCAAGTTTTCCTTGATCAGTAGCTCAATGATACAATAAAATGATGTACCCGCATATAAGCTGCATCCCCAACTTTGGCCCTTGTTTTAGTCCAAAATAAATGTAGCCTATATGCTGGTATTTACGGTACTGTATTTCCTTAATGAAGTCAGGCTTATTTCAAATTTTCCTTCGCTCTAAAGAAGAAATGGAAAGAAGGTTTGTAATAACTTGTATATGGGTTGGAATAATGGCAAGTATGTAGAAGTCATGTTTATGAGTTTTATATTAATAACCCAACTGACTTTGGAGAAAACATACATTTTCTTAGGCCTACTCTCACATGTATGAATGGGAAATTACAAATAAATTATAGATTGAAGTTCAGTTAATTGTCTAGACGATCATATTCAAGTGCATCAATAAAACTGTTTCCATCACTTCTATAATAAAAATTATGTAAGAACTACAATTGTGCCTGATATGTTAATTTATTTTGAAAGTAAAGTGCTGTTATCATATTCTTTCAAGTACTTATATTCCCATCTTGATCGTGTCAAATGCCATGAACGAACCCAGGCGCTGTGAACAGATGCGGTGATTGCATCAAGTTGTTTACCAAATTGAAATCTTGCTAGCAGCCCAAGTATTGATCAAGAATTAATTGTTACAAGAACACTAATTTAAATTGCTTGAGATCATAGAAGTTACGTTTATGATTTAGAGGTTAAGAACCCCGTTAATTTAGGAGGAAACATACGTTTTCTGAGGCCTACACTATGCACCAAAAATATTGTACTGGTAACTTTTGACAGATCAGGAATCCATAACTAATTAGAGCCGTTTTTCAAAATTACAGGCCTTGCCGGCAGACATTGCCTTCACTTCTATTTTTCCCTCCTCCTCCCCTCCCCTCTCTCCTACTTCCTTTTCTGTCCTTGTCACATTCTTCCCTCGTTAAAATATAATTTATTGTGGTTTCCCAAATAGAACGCCTGTGTTACAGGCTAAAATTGTGATCATGGCAGTTGGCATGACTTGGTCTTAGAATGACAACAATCTCTTCTGAAGAAGTTTTGCTTCAAGTACTAACATTTATGAACCTTCTAACCTTTTTCCCCCAAAAAGGCATCTAAGTTTGGGGTGCGGCCTATACATGGGTACTTCCAGTAAATAAATATTATTATTGGAGGATGGCTACATGTAGGGTGGTGTATGTATGAAGCAATTTGTTTCTCACGTCTGGTACATGTAGCTAGGCCCTGGGTTCAATTCCAAAAAATATCATACAACATGTGTATTTCCTTGTAAAACTTGTCAAATAAAGGCCTTTGTTTGCTGCAGAAATGACAAAAATGAGCTGCCAATTGGGTCTTTCTTAGCAGGTGAAAATAATTGCAGGTTTATAGCAATAACATTCATTTGGTAATAATTGTGCATGTGAGGTCTGCATGGTCACTTCACCAAAAAAATAATTATTGAAAGACATGACTGAAAGTGTGCAATGAAGAGTCACTAGACTTATCATCAAGAACAAATCTTAAACATGTATATCAATAATGAAAGACTGCATGACCTGAACTTATTTTGCACTGGATGCACTGGATTTGAGCTGGGATTCTGTTTTCGAGATAAACTGTTTTCCTGGTTAGTATTCGAGCTAAGATTGGAGGCGAAATTTAGGGCTAGATTTTTTTATTTCAAATAAGAGATCATTGTTACGCGACTAATTTCGTACTCATGCAGATGGCTATCTGGAGCTGTTTAGCATAATTATTTATAAAATAGTTTCGATAGTACGCGCGCTCTGATTGGCTGTAAGCCGTGTTTCAATAACTCTATAGAAACATAGACAGTTGAGCGCGCGCTTGAGCTAGTTGTGAGAATTTACCTTTTGGTTATCAAATTAAGCGAGCGTTTCCGTGCTTTTATTCGTTTATTTTATAAAGGAAATAGAAAACATTTCCCGTGTTTCTATAGAGTTATAGAAACACGAGTGGGAGTTTGGGAGAACGAGAAATGGCAGTGGGAACACGAGCAAACAGCACACGAGCAAACGAACGCACAAGCACACGAACGCACGAACACGAGCACACGAGCAAACAGCACAAAGAACTTTCAAGAGATAAATTTGGAAGCTTCAAATTTTGAGTTACACATGTAGCTTGTCAAAAGCCAATCTTAATGCAAATTTCCACTGCTTTGCTTGTGTAACAGTACAGGCTTGTATTATTTTCTCCTACAAGTGCATCTAAAACATCAGAAACAAATTCAGCAGATGTTCAGTATTTTACACACAAAACACATTTGATGTAAAACTCTGCAGATTTCAGATACAAGTTTACAAACGAGAGCATGAATACATGTAAGTTTATATTTTACTTCAGGAGATGGTGCCAAGTATTGTTGATTCATCTCTGAATCTGACTGCTGTTGGGAAGTTTCAATTCTTTGAAGATGCAACCATGTATTAATAACTGAAGAACATTTCAAATATATAAATTTTCACAAATGTTTCCAATTGAAACACTATTGTATTCTGATTGCTGCTGATTGATTGAGGCTTCGGCAAATTTGGATTTCTTTTTTTTATTCTGAAATGTCATTGGTTCTCATGTCTCAGGACGTGGCCCCGGTTGAAGTTGTCACACTGTAAGTTTGAACAGCAAGAGTGACTTGATATTACAAAAATCTGAATCTAAGTTATTAAAATTGTGCTCTGGGTAGATGCAATTTATTTAGTAGATTGACAATAATATTTTAATGTACATGTATCATGTATTATTTATTACTTTATTATCGGGTAGCCATTACTGTTTAGGGAAGTACACTGTACGTAGATCCTGTTTCCTTCAATACCAGTGTAATATTAATTTTACTTACTTGTCTCAATCATGCAGTATGTGAAACTATTAAAGTAACCAGAGTCTGCTACATTGTACATGCACTTACTTTTCATTCCAGAATGAACAGGATGCTGTTCATCAGATAGGACTCTAATCTCTGAGGAATTCAATTCCATTGCTGTATCTAATGAGGATGACTTTTTGAAAACAATGTAAGCAACTTTGAAGCCCTGAAACACATAAAATTACACATAATTATATGCTACAAAAATTAATGTTGGCACAGACCTCTGTCTCCTAATAATGACATCACATGAGAATTACCATATATTCCAATTGCAAGTATATAAACTAGATGTATTATATATATATATTTACCTATTCACTTGATGTAGAATCAATACGTACATGTATTTAATGATAAAAAATTGGGCTTAAATTAGGCAGTTTACCGGTAATAAATCTGACTTCAGTCCCATTCCACACATTGATGACAAGTACAGTGTAAGTACACATGCTCCCTTAGGGCGTATTAGTTGGTTGTTTATTTCTTCTAATTATCTTTTTAATCATATACTCAACAAAATTACTTGATTCTGATTGGCTGAGAGGAGTGCAATTGAAGGGGTGAGTGGAAGAAAGAGTTAAGTGCTGACGGATCAAGTTCTCAGTTCTCCATAATTACAAAACAAAGAAGATCCCCTTCAATTTATCCCACATTGTACTGTTTGGTTGTACATGTATTGCATGCACTCAAAATAAAGAAGTTGACCATCTATATCTACATTCTATACATTTAAAACAAAAGCTCCAGATTCAATCAAAGCACATAAAGTTGTTCCCATCATGTTTTGGTACAGGAATTTTTCTGAAGATTTTCCAAAAATTTCCGAATGATTAAAACTGACTATGCTGTGCTGTGGTTACAGCAAAAACACGTCTAAACCCTGTAAATTCATTTTAGAGTACTATAAACAGTCTTTATGACTAAAAGGATTAATAAATATAAGATGAGATAAACATTTAACATTTCAGATGCAGAGTAGCTAGTGTCAAGCACTACTTCATTATTTTAATGGTGCTTACAATGTTTCAGATATTTCTTAAGATTGTCTGAAGATTCAAGTAAATTTGTTGTCTGAGTACATGTACATGTATACGATTATAAACAATAAATCATACGGTTTTGTCATGCAATTCTGGGTAACTTCTAACTTGTGAGTTTTCCGAGAGCTCAAATTGCACTTGCCCTAAGGGCTCGTGCAATTTTGATACTTGTTGAAAACTCACTCATTCAAAATTATCCTGAATTGCACTCTAAACTATGATTTCCTATGTCATATAAATGTTTCTCAGTTCCCAGTAAAATACACTACATGTATTTCAAGGTTCTTGGTAGAAGCCAGAAACTGGCAGATTTTTGCTGGTTGTTAGGGTGAAAGTAGCTACCTGTTGTTTTGCTTGAAAACACAAGACTCGTACAATGTACATTGTACCATACACCTTTTTGTGAAGACAGCTGTTATGAAAATGTAGGGCTCCACTTGTTGCCAATATTATTGGTCACATGTCTAAATAAATAGCGAGAATCCTGACTATTGAAAACAATAAATTTATATGTATAATACAGGTACATGACTGTATATACACGAGAGTTATGTATAATAATTATTATGCATTAATTTTGGTTCCTGTCTGTTATAATATATTTTCATTGGTCTTTTATTGGTAGATGTACTTTACCTCTATTTCAGGGGTTGAATTCACTAAACTCGCTTTAGTTTTCCTAACTTTTCCTGGCTGCTTCAATAAGTACACATTTTGAACAGCTCCACATGCTTCAAACAATCTCTTGAGGGCTGACTGGGGATCAATCACAGAAATAAGGTTAAGACTACTGAAAACACCCCATAAATCTCATATCAGATGATTTTATTAATCCTTTAAAGTGCCAATGACATGAAAAAAATTGATCCCATTTTTATTTCATTTTATTAAATTATAGGCTTCCCATAGCCATTTTGTGCAATGATAAATCAATTTGGTCAGAGCGTGAACATAATTTTATTTCGTATTGAAGTCAGGCATAATTGAGGCGACATTTTTTATACCATTAAAGATATGCTAATCACAGGAGTGACGTCACTAGGTCCTACACTAATATTCACAAAAGTAAAAATAATTTATGGCTGACTGCCATCGTCAAGGTTTCTCAAAGTATTACATATTTAAATTGAAAACTGGCCAAAAATGCACTTATTTTGTAGTATTTATGGAGACGAATATAAATGCGCAGACCTAGTGACGTCACGCATGCGATAATTACCATATCTTTAACAGCAGAAAAAATGTCGCCTGATTTTGGCAATTCCACCTGACTTCGATACGAAAAAAAAATTGTGCGCACTCTCCAAATTGATTTATCATTGCACAAATGGCTATGGGAAGCCTATAATTTAATAAAATGAAATAAAAATGGAATCAATTTGTTTATGTCATTGGCACTTTAAGTGATAAATTAATATATAAGTATAATATATATACACTACATGTATATGCAGGATGCTATGGTAGAAAACACCCAATACCTAATTAATAATTATACTTTATAATAGCAAATAATGATAATAATAAACAGTACACAAAGTGAATATTAAATATTTCATTATCAATTTAGAAGCTACAGGTACATTAAAATATTTTGTATGTACAAGGGTAAGTGCTTCCGCCTTTCATGTAGAAGACCTGAATTCACCTTCCAGTCTGATTCGATCTTCTCAAGGTATAAAAACCTGGATCTCTATACAATGGAACTGTGAACCCCTTGGGGGTTGGAGGACCACATAAAATGCTTGTCCTGTCTCTAGAGAAAAGAACCACTGAGGATGCGATAAATGGATTCCCAAAGATGGATCCCCCAAGACCAAGGCAACACTACGCTAATTTATAATAACTTACGTGTACAATACACATAAAAAAGCCGCCTTTAAACCGTTTCAGCCGTAAAAGGACTGGAATAGCCAGCTCCCTAGCAAGCTAACAAAACATACCTGTTTAGGAGTATTTAACTCTTCTCTATCCGTATTATTTTTAGAGGCAGATAGAAGTAATCAAAAGTGCAGTATTAATTTAATTAATTAATTAACTAATACATTTATAACTGTTCTCCACATCTTTATCTTTATAAACTTTATTAAAATATTATTCATAAGTTACTTACATGTACTTTTCATAGCCATAGTTTATTAACATACATTATATTCTTAACTTATGAGCTCCTTGTGCAGATTACATATGTGTACACATACATATAATTTATATACATGTACCTAGTATACATATACCGTATTTGATCGAATAAGCGCCCTGGGTGCTTATTTCAAATTTTGTGTTCAAGGGGGGCGCTTAATTGAGGTGAGGCGCTTAATTACTAGGACTCTAGAGTTTATTTTCTATGATGTAGCTTTTAGTTTAAAAAACATGATGTCCAAGGGTAGTTCATTCTGCATCTACATCATTGTCCCCATCTTTATCATTTTCGATAACGTTCACCTCATCATTGGCCTATTCCTGGTCGGTGGACATAGTGATATCTTGAGGAGGAGGGGGTGCTTAATCACAGAGGGGGGGTGCTTATTTGAGGAGGGGCACTTATTTCAAATTTCGTGTCTGAGGGGGGCCTTATTCGAGAGAGGGTGTTTATTTGATCAAATATGGTACTGGTAGTATCATACCTGTTTGCACATCTCTACATGATTGTAATGTTTATGCTCTAGTAATTGTATGTACATGTATGTTCGTACCTCTATTTGTCAGTAAGTTTGTCTGTCTGCTTGTTGGTTTATTCCTATGTCAGACTATATACAATGTATGTCTGTCGGACTATATACAATGTATGTCTGTTGGACTATATATGTCTGTCTGTCTGAAATAGCTGTCTGTCTGTTCATCTGTAGGGGTGGTGAATGGTCTCTGCATGTGTTTTTTTAATCATACATGTACATACCGTAAAAGACTTCCTAAAAGCCACACCCCGCATATAAGCCACACCCCCACTTTAGGCTTGCAATCTTATCTTGAGATCAATTTGAAAACTTTAAGGAAATATACCGCTTATAAGCCGCACCCCAACTTTAGTGAACTTAAGGGCCCATTGACTTTAGGATAAAGTCTTGTAGTCTGATGACGTCATTAAGTGACGTCATGATGACGTCATCGAAATCAGAAAATTTCTGATTTTCGGTAGGTTGCACCTGTGGTGGCAGATCTGACTATGTAGGATCTAGGCTCTTTAGCTGGATTTAGGATGGTACCAGGCTGCCAAGTTTTTGTATGGTGATCATACATGCGGATTGCTAAAGGTCATTTAGTAGTGATTTGAGAGTAGGCCCAGCAGTACGGTTATAATAATGGGCTTGCCTCTCTTGCCGCTGGTACAAGCTTTCCTTTACTTTGTCTGTTTTGACAAGGCGGGCTCTTTGGGCCATTGGCAATCTGGTCTTGAATCTCCTGTTGTTCAGCAGTTCTGCTGGAGATTTCAAGTGGTGATCAAGTGGTGTGGTTCTGTATGATAACAGTCCTAGATATGGATCTTCCCCTTCTTCCTCACATTTTCACAAAATGTTCTTTAATTGTTGTTTGGACCATACATTCTGCAAATCCATTTGATTGAGGATACAATGGGGAGCTTGTGATGACGTGTTCTATTCCATAGGAATTCACAAAGTTCTCAAATTCTTGCGAGCTATACTGCTACATGTGGTCCATTAATTGTCAGTAACTATTTGTGCAGGAATACCATGCTCTGCAAAGATACTCTTCAAATGACTGATGACTGCATTTGATGTGATGCTTGTGAGCTTTCTTATGATAGGGAATCTGCTGTATTGGTCTGCCAGCAGGAGGTAGTGGTGACCTTTGTATTCAAACAGGTCTGAGCTGAGTCTCTCCCATGGGTAGCTTGGGGGTTCTGGCTGTAAGATTGGTTGCTTCTGTGCTTTCCTTTGGTGCCTTTGGCATGTTTCGCACCTGTTGACAATGTTTGTGATGTCTGTTGTGATTCCAGGCCAGTAGTTACACAGAAGTGCGGGCTCGTAGGAGAAATTTCTCCTGCCCAAGTGACCTTGATGTATGATGCTTAGTATCTCTGATCTGAGATGTGGGGGTATTACAATCCGATCACCTTTCAGCACAATACTGTCTTCAATGGTGAGCTCTTCTCGGAAGTTCCAGTACTCGTAAAGTGATTTTGTACAGTCCTTCCTATTTTCTTTCATTTCCTTTTGTTCTTCTGCACTCATCTCCCATGTGTTGTACAGATCGAGTCCGTAGTCGCCTGTCCACAACAGCAAGTATTTGCACTTTTGCTCGAGCTTTCAATGGGCCGTCAAATAATAATTTGCACTTCTGGCTGAATCGTTTGAAATGTGTAGGAAGGTCAGCGCCAGGACTCCAGTCCATCTTTGGTGATTCAAAGCCAATCAAGTCGCTCATTTTGATATGTTTACTAGTTTACACACTAGCGAGTTTCCTGATACAGTACTGTAATTGCTAATTCTCACAGTAGAGAATATGGTTTTTTTCTTGTTTTTTTGTGTGATATTGCTGAACGATCTCGACTTTATTTGCTGTGTGTCGTGTGACCTTCTAGTCATTCAATTACAGTTTAGCGCTACTTTCCACGTGCTTCGGCAATACTTTTACTGGATGCTGTTTTCCTCGTTGCACTCGTTTTGTTTTAGGCGTAAATCCGCTTCTGACATCCATGTCTTGGGCTCTGTTTAATGTAGCACACTGCAGAGTGTACACCGAGTGTAGCACAACTTTACAACAACAAGATGGCGGACCCACATGCAAGCATGTGTTTATGCTAATGAGTTCATGTGATCACGTGATACTGTGACAGTTGATCTATATATTTGCAGTTTAAATGAAGCTATTTTTTTATTATTATCATTATTATTACCTTTTATCACCCAGCAGCCATATCATGTTGAGTCCCACTCCCAGGAGATTAAAACAATCTTTTTATTCCGTCTCGGCTAGATTGAAGAATACCCCACCACTTCGAAAGATCACTTGAAAAGCCCTTACAAATTGTGCAAAATTATCCATTTAGCTCAGGTGTATTTAGACTCGTTCTATGAATGATTTGGGGTTGAAAATGGGTAAGATTTATTTGAATTTCAGGGTTAGGTTTTTAGAAGGTTTGTATGAGAATTTGAGAAAATGCATTATTAATGAACCAAGTGGTGGGTATTCTGCACCCTTTGTTTGTCTGACCACCCATTTTTTTGTCTGACCACCCATTTTAACTCGTTTTTAAACTGCTCAGTGCGAGGTTAGATGTGGGGAAAACTACCACTTCGGATCCACTCTTTCTAGACAACATGGCTGCTACGTGAGAAAGCTACCAATATGCGAGGATCGTGACAATTGACAATGATGATTGATGTACGCCCCTACCATGTCACATGTGTCCATTGTCATTGAACCACCCATTGAACGCATGTGAAAATATCCTACCTTTGTGCAATAAGGAGGGACATTCAGAACAAATAACGTTTTGTCTGTTGGGCGTATCGACTCTTCTTCCCTTACAGAATGTTTCTTATAATACATTACGTGATGGGAACAAGAATTCTCGTTCAGCTTAACACAGATTGTTGTACGAAAGCCTGCAATCTCGTCCGCCATCTTGGATGTCCTTGGTAACCACACAACCAAAGGAACCCCAAATTTGTTTATATACAACAACAACGATTTTATTCATACCATAACGAAATGTTTTACATATAAAAGGGAGGGAGAATTAAACAATTTAATGGTATGGGTTACCTAGAAATAACTTAAAAGCTAATCAAGCTAGGTAACGCAAATATATTGATATAATGGAAATATATGTGCGGTCGGATACAAGATACACAAATAATTAAATAAATATAATGTTATAGAAGGTGACTGCCTATCTCGTCCCAAAAGAGGGACTTAAGAAGACATACAATCGATTTTCAATTAAAATAAGGGTTACTTTAGTTCTATACTATGCTTTTAAAAACATTTGTTTGTTATTTTTCGAAAAGAAGGAGGGAGGGGGGACGCCAAATCATGTGTTCTCGCCCCCAGGCGGAAGTTCAAGGGACCATTATGCAAATGCCTGCAACAACGGCGTGGAAAACTCCTGTAATCTATTATCTCGATGCTGTATGAACCCTGTATTGAATTTTACTCTATGTACATACTTGATAAAAGAAATACGTAGAAATGGTAAATGTTTTAGCAAGAATCTATATCTACGGTATGTCATCTTGTACCCACCCCACCCCCTACCGGGGTCCCCTTTAATACCTCGGTTGGGATCAAAATGATGGACGGCGATGTTGTGCTGTCCTCTGTTCTTGGGTATATTTTAACCTTCCTTTTGATTTCAAGACCAGTATTAAGCCTCATAGAGACACAGAAAAGTAAGTTAAGTCACGTTTAATACTTAAACTAGTCGCGTATACATTTTTAGATCTCTTAAAGGCCTTATTTTATGTATCTATAATCACGAGCCCACCCATTTGAGCTTCAGACGTTCAGTTCACGTTCACTTTCACTTTCAGTATAAACTTTAGCCTTTAGGGCGCGTTCGCTTGGTCGTATTCTGGAATAAGAGTAGATGGAATAATCTCTGGAAATCACTGGTTCAGGTACATTTTGCACTGACAAAGCTACAAACACTTTCTGGAATATGATATTCAGGACCCGGGGGGGGGGGTTACTCTACCTAAAGTTGGGTAGCGGTGTGCCGCTGGGGCTCTGAAACCCTTACCCTGTTTAAGACAAAAAAACTCAAATTTCCATACCCTGTTCAAGACAAAGTGTTAAAATTTTCCCTCTATATATCTATACTTGGATGTCAGTGTTTATTGTGATTTTGTATAATGAGTGTCATAACTAAATAAGTCTTCAGCAAGCACTAGACTAAATAATTGCACTAGATAAATACCATACCCTGTTCAAGATCTGTCGATGTGAAAATGGATACCCTGTCTAAGATCAGAAACTCGAAAAACCATACCCTGTCCAGCGGATCATCCCCGTATAGTCCATATATGGGAGTACCCCCCCCCCCCCCCCCCCCCCGGGATTCAGGACGGTTTCTCAGGACACATGATGTCTGACATTGTACATGCATATTTTAGGCCATTAGGGCGCGTTCGATTGATATGTAAATATTTGGTACGTTAACTATTGCAAACCATTCAAAGTTAAGAGTTAAGAGTTTTTTACTATTATTAATACTATATAATAAGTTAATATGGTGAAGCGGCTGAACTGACATGATGCATTCCAGACGTGATCAGTGTTGACAGTAATCGGAATTATAAACCACAAACTGGACTGGGTTTTACATTTACATTAAAAGATCCTTTGTGTGTGACGTCATCAAAAATCTAAACTATGAGATAATTATGAAGCTGTTCTTTTAATATGACTTAGATATCGGTATTCTCAGTATTCTTCGAAAATTTTACGTTGATACAGTGATTTGTTTTTGAGTTACAGTACTTTGAATTTTGTGACAGCCAGGTCAGCGTGTTTCCTACAATGTACACATGTAAATGTCAAGGAAATCCATATATTTTGGCCAATTTCAAATTTTAGACTTGATAAACCTTTAAAAGTGATATCTAAACTGTTTTGAAGTGAATGCTAATCATGTTGATGGGAAAAACAGCTTTATTTGTAGAGTACGTTTTTGGTACTCGATTGTCCAAACTTTCGGTCATTTCTATATTTTTACCTGCTCTATACACAACATTAAAAATATTTTACTAATATAAGTTTTTTCTTGAGGCAATTTTTTTGTGATGTCAATGCAAATGATCAATTCTGTTTTAATTACCACTCGAAGGTGGACGAGAACCTCAGCAGGCTTAAAGCCCTTCTATGGAGGCTTCCAAGGACCTACGATTTATCATCCTTATCCGAGAAGAAGTGAAGTGAAGAGAAAATATTATGGCAGGGAAAAGGATGGACTGCTTGCAGTCTAAAACCTCTGTAGACTGCTAGCAAGTCCCTTCTATTCCGCATTTTTTTTAGAATGGCTAAACAAATATGGTTCAACATGGTTCAAGATGGCTAACAATGGCTTGACATGATACATGTAGGGACTGCAGACTCTTTTATAAGTTTTGAATTCCCCGTCATCCCAGCAACAGGAAATACCATTGGTCAGTTTTTTTCACAAATCTGTCAGCAGCTTGTCTATTCTATTTCTATTTATGACTCGGTACACCCGGGGGGGGTACTCCCATATATGGACTATACGGGGATGATCCGCTGGACAGGGTATGGTTTTTCGAGTTTCTGATCTTAGACAGGGTATCCATTTTCACATTGACAGATCTTGAACAGGGTATGGTATTTATCTAGTGCCGTTATTTAGTCTAGTGCTTGCTGAAGACTTATTTAGTTATGACACTCATTATACAAGATCACAATAAACACTGACATCCAAGTATGGATAATTTGTTATTTGTCTTATAGAGGGAAAATTTTAACACTTTGTCTTGAACAGGGTATTAAAATTTGAGTTTTTTTGTCTTAAACAGGGTAAGGGTTTCAGAGCCCCAGCGGCACACCCCTACCCAATTTTAGGTAGAGTACCCCCCCCCCCCCCCCGGGTCGGTACAGCTATTCGCATTTACAAACCGAGGCGGTACTAACAAAAAAGAAAGTAATTACAGAAATAATAAATAAATAAGGTGTAAGCTAGACAAATAAACAAATTTAAATTAACTAAGTTGATTATAATTACCAAAGTTACCTATTTAGGCCATTAACCCTTTCACCACCGGAAGCGTTTGGGCTGAATTGGTGAAATTCAGAGTGCTAACTCAACCCTCCCCCCTCAGTTCCAGTTTGGCTTGCCCAGGGTAGTTAAATACTGCTGACTTTTTAAACCAAGGGCTCAAACTTTCCCCATGATGCCATTCGGCAGAATTCTACGGACTCGTCGGCGGTAAGTATGCTTTCTTCTGTAGGATTTCCAATGAAATGTGCTCTAATTTTGGACAAATAAGCCACTGTCAGATAGCCTGCGTTTCATCCGAACAAAACCTTGTTATTGTTCAGCCTAAAAATAAATGAGTTCTTCCAAAATATTTGTTATTTCTTGATAAAAGCTAAGAACAGAATATATACGAAGCTATTTGAACCGATTCTACATCCATATTTTTAAGTTTAGCCTCTATATTTCCACTAACGATTTCCTGCCAGACGAGTGTTCTGGCGAGTGGTTCTTGGATTCTGGGGAGACTAACAGGTGACAGGCTGGTGACAGTTGAATGACAAGTCAGAAGACGTGTAAGAAATGAGCATTTTTAAAAGCCAATCAGAACGTGTGCTCAAATCACGGTACGCTGCTGGGGTCTAGAACACGGTTTGTGTCGCTGCTTCGCAGACGGACTATACCAGAGAAAAGTCCGGATGTGACGCAGGCTACTGTCAGAGAGCTTGAAGACATCATTAAGTCTGATGACGGCTGAAAAGTACTTGGTTTGCTTTTAGTAGGCCTTGTGAGGGGTTTCATAGGGTTTTTCTTTTGTGTTTCTGCTTTGGGACACATGAAATAATTATTCACTGAAACCCTTGAAATTCTGCAGTTGGTTGTCTTTTCCCCCTGCTCAACCTATTAGGGTGTGTTTTTGTCACTTTAAAGCAACGGCTGGAGTCCAAATCACTGCTCTTGGTTGTAGGGGTAAAAGACTTCTAAAAAAATCCTACAGGAGTCCCAGAGGGGGGGTCCCCTTGTGATTTTTTTGCTGATTACCCAGCATGCAATTGGAGTTGGGGAGCAGGAAAACATGGTGGAGAGAAGTGCAGCATTAAGAATAGCACGCTTCACAGTCGTTTGGTGGATTTTATGCAAACAAACCTGCTGGTTGGAAAGATTAAACAAGGTACTGTAATGACTGAGTGGTTATTTTGTGTTTGCTTTTGATTTCAAGTGCAAATGGGAAGGTTTTCTTGAGCCGATTTTCAGCTCCTCAAAATACGCGAAAATCGAAGAAACGAACAGCGATCTCCAAAACAAATGCGTCTTTCTCCAAAGTGGGAGAGTCAAGCGATCCCTGTTATAGCTCTGACTTTGAAGTTATTCATCCCTTGAAATAGTATCGCAACATCGTATCTCCAGCATGTCTAGGTTTGATGCAATAATTTTTCCCAGGTACATGCTTCATATTGGCCGCTTTTGAGGCCTGTAACTGTAAGTGGTGAAAGGGTTAAGTGGCAATAAAGCTGCTCATTAAAAGAGCTAATGGAAGGCCGGCCTTATAAGTACAACATTATTATTTTGGTAAGTCATTCCATTCTGGAACAGTTCTAGGAAAGTAAGAGTACTTAAAGCAATCAGTTTTAGGAGAAGAGAAAAAGGTTGTACTTTAAATTATGCTTGCATCTAGTAAATTAGTAGAATATGAAGTAAGATAATCCTCGATAGGGATAGTGCAGTGATCAGGTTATTATTATTTTATAGAAGAGATTTAGTCTGCTGTATAATGCCTTCTAGATTGTAGTGTCTCAAGGCCATTTAAGGTTCTCTAACAATTATTGTTAGTAACACTAGAGTATCTAGAATAATCATTGTTTACAAATCTGGCAGCATGCCTTTACCCTGCGAGCAGAGGTTTCCCATCTCTTTGCCTTTCCTGTCGCCGAAAGAAACCTCTGCCACGAAACGATTGCTTTTCCCATTGAACGTGCGCACTTGCAACCTCCAAAATCTTGGAGGTAAACCACGTGATAAACCAGTTACCAAACCGGTTTTACCTGTTTGACATCACTCGGGCATGACTTTTGGGTGAACTTCGCTGGTTTTGCAAGAGCCCACAGTACCATCGCAGCCGTTATTTATGTCGTCACGCGTTTGTTGTTTGCCGACAATTGATACGAATGGGCTTCAAACTCCGGCTTTGTCTTCTTCTTTAACTTTACTGAACTGCACAGAAGACCTTGAAATTACCGTTCAATAAATCTACCTTAATTTATCCTAAAGAAAGCTTTGAGTTATACCTTCAAAGAAGGACATTCATTTTATTTTCTCCACTGCCGTTTATAACAATAGTAAATGGACAATTTGAAATCTACATACAGTGAATCTACAATGTTTACCGTCTCGGGTTTTTTTTGGCCAATGGCAATCCAGATACCGTGGTGCATGCTCAACGCGAAAAGCAATCGTTTCATGGCAGAGGTTTCTTTCGGCGACAGGAAAGGCAAGGAGATGAGAAACCTCTGCTCGCAGGGTACAAAATGTACATGCCTTTGAATCATTTCAAACTTATTGATATGTGACAATGTATTGTATAAGAATCACATGCAGTCAAGTTTAAAGCTCTGGGGGGGATCATCAATTATCTTCCTCCATTATGTTTTCATCCCCAAAAATAGAAATATTGCAAAAATTTATGGATAATAAAACTAAGTTAATATATACAAATTAATCTTAGTACTTTTCTAAGTAATAACTGAAAAGTAGGCAAGTAGGTGGACAATCTGGCACAAGCTTGTCACAAAATATTATGCATAACATATTAAAGATAACCATAATTATACATGTACATGTAATTATAAAGGCATTACTGTAAACTTTTAAAATGTCTTCCATGCAACTGCATGTCTGTGCAATCATTTCCTAATTCTTTCAAAGCTCTCTTCTCATACATGTACTTCACAATAACGTATCCAGTCAAAACAATTAACATAAGAAACAAAATAAAACTATAAGACAGTGGATGTTCAACATCCAAGATACAGTGTAACTGACCTAATGATCAATGGACTAATTAATATATGTAGTAACAGTTTAATAATTTAATATCATTGCAGATAATGTTTTCATAACCCATTCAGTGGGACCTAGTACAAAATCTAAAGCAACACCATCGCTTAGTTACAATGACCACTCGGTGTCACTGGCATCGACAACACTACCACGTGCATCATCAACAGCACCACTGACACTACCACTTCATCCCAGCAGCACCACTGCATTACTACCTACAATAACACCATCACCAAAAGCAACCTCTCAGTGGAAGAGAAATGTATTCATTTATTTGGTAATTGCTAGTGTGGTTACTTGCCTCCTCCTCTTGTTGCTACTGTCACTGCTGACTCTCAAGATATGGCGAAAAAGGTATTGGATACAGTCTGTACAAACTATGTGTATATGCAGTAACTGCACAGCGCATGTTTGTTTAAATTCCCTTTTCTCCAATGTTTTTTACAAGATCCCCCATTTTCTCCACCACCCCCTCCAAGTTAAATAATGACTGGTCCCCTATCAATTTAAAAACATCTGAGACCACCAACAAATAAATGTTTGCTGATCAACATTATCTAACATATAATACAAGATGCATTAATTAACCAATATGACATTGCAATCAACACTGTAAAGCCTTTATGCTTTATTATAATATAGATACGATAGTACGCGCGCTCTGATTGGCTAAGAAGCCATGTTTTATCAGAGTATATAACATGGTTAGCCGTGTTATATAGTTTTCAACTGGCGGTTTCCTTTCATCGCGCGCGTAAATTCGGCTTGTGCTTCAACATTTCTCTCATGTTCTCAAATGCCCATCGTGTTTTATGATAGTATAAAACATGGCTAAGGCTTCTTTATTTGTTAATTAATTATAAAAACTTTTTACCATATATGGTACTAGCTATCGTGTTATTATTTAGTAAATAAAACTTTTTTTTAAATGTCATTCTGGTTATACAATGTACATTAGAAAAATATTTTCAAGGAGGTGTGGGGCTGGGCAACTGCATGCCCCCCCTTGTCCCCCACTAGCTGTGGCCCTGTCATCTATATACACACCTTGACAATCTTAGACCATATTATGTTAGACTCATAATTATAATTATAATTATGACTCACATTCAGATTACTAATGTCAATTATGTTATAAATACTTCTAATGTAATTATACAAATAAAACTATCAGTACGACTCAATAAAATTGATAATCCCTGCCTCATTACTCAGCGTATGTATTATTAAGCTGGCTAGTATTGTCAGTTTACACTGAGTTCTCAAGGTTAATATTATTGCCATCCATTGAGGGACAAAATTCCTGACGTTTCCCCAACTTTTCAGTGCATGACTACAGACAACAATTTTCATTGACCATAACACTATTTGAATGAAGTGAAAGTCATTATCTAAACCTATAGCCTGCATGCCCCCAGGGGGTTCACCTGCCATACAGGTATATGCCACACCAAAGAGTATGCTTGTCAAGCTGTTTTATAATTAGTCTGAAATAGGCTATACATTAATTTGTCTTTTTGGTCTGGAATAGGTTACAATTTTTTCAGGGAAATACGAAGGTGTACATTTCCAGTTATTTAGCTTGTAATGATGGAGATCAATACAGGTCTGAAATAGGGTCACGTACCGCTTGGAGAGCCAGGTGGTGCACCCCCACCAAAAATCTCATAGGGGCCCTCAGCTTTACATTTGTATTACAAAAGCAGTCGACACACGTACCCACTGGGTACCTATTTTTGATTGAGTGTTGCAAAACGAAAACCAAAGTGCATAACGTAATCACAACACCAATATTACGAGAGCAAGTAAAAATACAATGAGCCAATCACAAACTGAAGTAATTCACAATTGGTTTTACTTGAACCAATCACGAGGAAAAGTAAATGCCATTGTGGATGGTGTGATGATTGATGGCATTTAATGGGCCAAAACACGTTTGGTTTTAGTTCAGCACTTGATTGGCTGATAATCACAAAACATTTTACACATCGGCCGGCCAATAGGAAAACTGAGCAAACGCAAAACGATTGCTTTTGACACTCAATCGAAATCTGCTCTTACTAGTGCTTAAAAACAAATATACATGTTCATGAAGTTCACTCTAGCCTGAGTTGTCTATAGTGAGTGAAACTTTACACATGATTATAAAAAATATACATAATTATTCTTAGTTCCGTGCTGGTATAAAACTAGCAAGTAAACTACTTTCAATTGGTTCTTTTTTTCTATGACTGAGACTTTATACTGTCAGTACTATAATTTTATGCTGAACTTGCAATGCTTTTACAGTTGTCTTTGAGCGGTTTGCAAGAAAGAAATTACATCATTAGCATATTCAAAATATAAACCTTCATAATTAACTCAGATGCAACACTCAAATCAAGAAATATTTTTATTTTCTATTCAACTATTTTCTTCTGTCATGTATTCTAGCTGATGTTAATGATAAAAAATGGGCTCGTATACATGGCAGTATATAGTTACGTGAATGTACATTAATTACTCTAATAATATTTAATTATCAATCAGACTGCAATTAAAGTTTAAACGTTCTACTGGTTAGAACAGGTAGCTAGTCTATCAAAGTAAGTAGAAGCCAAGAGCAAGATTCAAGTTCAATCGCATTACCAAATAATATTATACCGGTACATGTAGTTTAAACTGCAAGGCTAAATAGCTAAGGTGGTAGTCCAAGAATGCCAGTCATGAATGTGGGAGATCAAGGGTAGAGATGTATAAATATTTAGCTGTTGGCCTTGTCTCTCAACACTCTCTTTATAAATGGGGGATGTAGTCTTGCAATTCATGAAGAGAACAGGATTGATACCAGTACAATTAATAGCCTGTTGTTTTCATGTCAATTGTCCTTGTGAAAACTGTAAGTTGTATGCCTCAAAATTAATTAATCTCAGTAATTTAAGCTCATATTAGCTAGAGGATATGATATTTCTCTTTGGATGAAAGGAAAAGAGAAATGAGTTCCTTTTCCGAAAGATTGTGTTGGTATCCCTGTGGATACATTACATATAATGGACAGACTGTGCAGTTTTGGTGGGAACTAGAGTATACATGTATAAGGACAGTACAGTACCGCCTGGAATTATTGAAGCATTTACCGCAGTATTACCGCTTCCAATGACTGCAGTAATACCGCGGTTTGACCTCAGAACGACCGCACTTTTACCGCGGTAA
Organism: Actinernus sp. WN-2022; assembly: GCA_030867875.1. Classification (NCBI taxonomy): domain Eukaryota; kingdom Metazoa; phylum Cnidaria; class Anthozoa; order Actiniaria; family Actinernidae; genus Actinernus; species Actinernus sp. WN-2022. The sequence continues at coordinate 68,482,403 of JAOWCC010001634.1, forward strand.
TACCTCGGTAAAACCGTGGTCAACTGCGGTAATTAGTTGGATGCGGTCACGGCCGCGGCCGCTGAGATTTTTATCATGCCGAAATCATTGACTTTAGTGTGAAGATAAGATGTTCATGTACATGTAGCAGTATCACAAACGTGCTAGTTTGGTGCGATGACTTGGCGTTCTTTTCATTCTTTATTCAACACTGCTGTTAACTTTAGAATCTTTTATTTTCGCTTCATTTAGAACTCTAACGATGGGTAGAGAAGTACTCATCGGTGAAACGAAGACTTTAGAATCTTTTATGAGTGCTTCTGTACCTGCCGTTAAAGTTCTAAATGAAGCGAAAATAAAAGATTCTAACCTGCCGTTAGAGTTCTGAATAAAGCGGAAATAAAAGATTCTAAAGTGCTAGTTTCGCCGATGAGTGCATGCTTCTGTACCCGCCGTTTGAGTTCTGAATGAAGCGAAAATAAAATATTCTAAAGTCCTAGTTTCACCGATGAGTGCTTCTGTACCCACCATTAGAGTTCTGAATGAAGCGAAAATAAAAGATTCTAAAGTGTTAGTTTTACTGATGAGTTCTTCTCTACCCGCCGTTAGAGTTCTGAATGAACGGCGAAAATAAAAGATTATAAAGTGTTAGTTTCACCGATGAGTGCTTCTCTACCCGCCGTTTGAGTTCTGAATGAAGCGAAAATAAAAGATTCTAAAGTCTTAGTTTCACGGATGAGTGCTTCTCTACCCGCCGTTATAGTTCTGAATGAAGCGAAAATAAAAGATTCGAAAGTGTTAGTTTCACCGATGAGCTAGTGCTTCTCTTTCGTTTGAGTTCTGAATGAATGGCAAAAATAAAAGATTCTAAAGTGTTAGTTTTACTGAAATGTGCTTCTCTACCTGCCGTTTGAAACATGTATGTTTTATTAAACTTATACATAGTATTGCTTCATGACCGCGGATTTTGACCATGGCTTTCATTGCTGTAATACGCGTCCAATGACGGCGGTAATTACCGCGGTTTGACCGCGACCCGATGCTTCAATAATTCCAGGTGGTACTGTATGTTGTAGTTAGGTATTTGTGGCCCTGACTGCAATGGTTATCAAAGTTTCTTTCCACCAATGATTAACTTTATGTTACAGAGTTGCACATGGTAGTTTTCAGACTTTCATCTCCCAGAAGTCAGTACTCCTGCATTATATTGGGCTGGGGAATAAGTTTCCACTTTTTACCACATAAAATTATAATAAATTATTATTATACTGTGATTTTTTTTGTGGTTTTTCGTATCCGGCACAGTACATGATTGTATGTTACACAAAGTGTGTAGATTGATGTACAGCATTAAAGTATATGTACAATAAATGGTAATAGTGAACAATCACGTACCAAAGTTGTTGTCGGTAGGTAGTCGGTAGGTTGTCGGCCGACAACACGCCAACAACCTACCGACAACTACGTAAATTCCACCGACAACCTACCGACAACTGCAAGAAATCGGCCGACAATCTACCGACAAGTAATACGCTTATGTGTATCTTCTAAGACAAGATATTGACGAATTTACCGACACTTAAAACTTACCAACAAGTCTAAGCTTGTTTTCAGACCCAAAAGTGAAGAGAAAATACAAGATATTGAAGTTTCAATGTTGTTTCGTCAGGCATCTGTTGTTGGGCGCCATTTTGGGATCAGGTGTAGTTTACGACTCCACTTGACAAAGGAGTCGTAACACTGTGTAGTTTACGACTCTAAAGACTTCTATTAACTTGTTGAAGGAAAAATATCAATGGAATCACACTAATATAACAGTGACTTGCTAGATGTTTTTCTACCCCGTATGGGTTTGCGAAATAAACTCACCGTAGGCATAGGCAAACCACAATAATGAAGTGAAAGCTATAATAAAACGTGTTTACATATTGTTTGTGAAGTGAAAACGAGAATAAAACGTGTTTTACATACTTTTGGGGATTTTGTCATTTTTTACCCTCCCTCCCCTCCCCCCTACTTTTAAGACTGCTCAATTCAAATTATAACTATAACGTTATAGTTATAATTTGAATTGAGCAGTCTTAAAAGTAGGGGGGGAGGGGAGGGAGGGTAAAAAACTGACAAAATCCCCAAAAGTACGTAAAATACATTTTATTCTCGTTTTCACTTCACAAACAATATGTAAACACGTTTTATTATAGCTTTCACTTCATTATTGTGGTTTGCCTATGCCGTAGGCTGTACTAGCTTTTGCTCTGAAGATCTTGGCTTTTCATCATCTAATTCTATTCCTCTGTAGTTATAAATCTTAAAGCCCTCTGAGCGAAGAATGTGTGATATCTTCCTTACGATTTCCATTTGGTGAAACTGTAACTTTTGCTTCAGTTTCACATTTACGGCAGATCCTTGTCTTATAATGTTACTAGTATTACAGTTAATTTCACAAAACTTTGTTGCAAAGTTCTGACCGAAGTTCCAAAGTTCAGTTGGAAGATCACAATTTGATTGACAGATACAAAAGTAATTTGCGTACTTCGGAACGTACTTCCCAAGTTCCAAACGAACTTGGCAATCCATGCGGCCAAAGTTTTGTGAAATTAACTGTAAAAGGTTTCGGCAGAAATCATTGTAAATGATCAGGTGGCATAAAGTCCTGAAAGTGTAAAAGCATGTACAAAAATTGATCGTTTGAAGCATTTTAGAGAAGCTTTATAAGGCAGATTATTGACCAACAACCTACCGTCTAATACCGACAACACGCCAACAACCTACCGACAACTACGTAAATTCCACCGACAACCTACCGACAACCATATGAAATCGGCCGACAATCTACCAACAACCTATCGACAACCTACCGACAGGTTTTGCGCCAACAACCTACCGACAATCTACCGACAACCTGCCAACAACCTACCGACAATCTACCAACAGCCTACCGACAGCCTACCGACAGCCTGCCGACAATCTACCAACAGCCTACCGACAACCTACCGACAACCTACCGACAACCTACCGACAACCTACCGACAACCTACCGACAACCTAACAACCAAAATTTGGTACGTGATTGTTCACTATTACCCAATAAATTGTGTGTGCGGTTAACTGTCAGGGCCGCCTCCTGCATACATGTATATGTGTCTGTTGTCAGTTAATTGAGAAGCAATAATTATAAGAATCGAATCCTGAAGTCAAAGAATAAAAAATAACTACCCTTTACCTTTTCTATCTTTTATTGTTTTTGCATTTTAAACAATTAAGTTTAATACTACATTTTACAAGTTACAAGTTACTGAGCTTTAAAGTGCTTATAACACTTCTTGCAAGTTTAATTGTACATGTAGCTACAAACTTTCAAAATGTTTTGAATACTTACGTATGTGAAGAATGTTTTGGTTTACAGTGAATACTTTATGTTCTACGCGTGTTTGAAATCATATAAATTTGACCTTTCCTGACCCATGACCACATAAGTAAAAGCCTGAGTTGATCCCTCAGTAGACATCATCTAATTAATGCATTATTCTCCATGGTGCCTTTCCATCACATCAACATCGATGTATAGAAAATATTGTTAGTTGTTTGTTGTTAGTAAAGAAAAAAGTCATTTTAGTCAACATTTAAAATATTTCTTCAAAAGTCGAATTTATTATATGATGTCTAAACAGGAATCAACCCATTCAGGCATTTATACTTACATGGTCATGGGTCAGGAAATTGAAGTTCGAATTTACGTGCTTTCAAACAAGCGTAGAACATGTATTCACTGTAAACCAAAACATTCTTCACAGAATTTTTGGAAGTTCATAGCTATTATTGCAAGAAGGGTTATTAAGCACTTTAAACTACAATGTAAAGGTACTTTTTGAAGGTGACAGGATTTCTATTTCATATTTCAGGGTAAAAAATTCTGGTCAGGCAGATCGAGAGCTGCTGATGGGTGACAACCTACTGTAAGTGCATGCATGTAATTTTTAGAGTTTTGATTGGTCAGTTTGAGGTCTATAACCTCTCTTCCAGACCTCAAAATTGCAGCAAAGCTGGTATTCTACCAATCCTTTATTCCCCTCTTTATAATGTCCCCTGCGCTTCACACTTGGACCATATACAAATCAGGTAAAAACTTGAGTTACGTTCATTAATCGCATTCCAAGTAATGTATTTGTGTACATGCATTACCATGGCCAATCATAGAAGACTACATGTATTTTGTTGCTGGTTTAGAAAATAAACTGTGAGAATGATCAAGAATTTCCTTCAATGATTCCCATTGTATTGTCAGGCGAAGCAACAAGACATAAAATAAGTGGAGTCACCATGCATTAAAGTTCAAATATAAACTCTGGGTAGGATTTCAACCCAAAATCATACCTTGCCAGGAAAAACCTCTTGATCAGTACTGTACCAATTATAGTGCTTCTGAAATTGTTCCAAAAATTGAAGGAAAAACCTTTTATTTTATTTCAAAGGACTGTTTACAAGAGCTGTTATTTTAGGCACTGAGTTTGTGTCTTGCATGTTGTTTCTGAATTACATGTATGCTCCCCTCTCAATATTCCAATGCAATAATTATTGTAAGCAATTTAATGGCTAAAGTGAACAAGTTGCACCGTAAATTTGTTGTCGGTAAGTGGTCGGCCGACCACTTACCAACAGCTTACCAACCACTTACCGACAGCTTACCAACCACTTACTGACAGCTTACCAACCATTTACTGACAGCTTACCGACCACTTACCGACCACTTACCAACCACTTACCAACCACTTACCAACCACTTACCAACCACTTACCAACCACTTACCAACCACTTACCAACCACTTACCGACAACGTATTTACGGTGCAACTTGTTCACTTTAGCCCAATTTAATAATCATAAGGCCAGGTAGTCATTAATTGACTCCTAAAGTTTTATAGCCTGCTTGCCGGCTCTTCTGTAATTTTTTCGGTCGTTTCTTTTCGGATTGGGTCACCTGTGGCACGCGGTCAAAATGGGGCGAGGACAAAAATGAAGGGAGTGGGAGGGGGAAAGGAGGGGAAGAAAGGAGAGCCTGCACGAATGCCATTGTTTTCGGAGTATTTACCGTTCGTCCACGAACGGAAAATTCCCATTGGCTAGAATGTGACAGGTGTCAAGTTTGACATTAAGCACACACGAAACCGAATCCCGCGTGACATATGTAGTTACATCGGTCGTAACACAAACGGAGACATTTCCATTCGGCTGAAGTATTACTACTTTCACACTGGTCTCCTTCGTTTCTGTAACAACATCAATATTTAAATGTTGAGTGAGCACTTCATCGGCACTTTACTCCTGTTGAACTTGAAACAAATACTTTCTCGACGACAGCGAAGAAGTCGTTTTTATTGGTAAATATTCAGACCGTGGTTGTTTTCTTGCCAACGGGCTTCGATCGGGTGTCAAAACTGTTGTTGGAAGCTGGCGTTTGCTTCGAATGGCTTCAGGACTAGGACTACTGCAGCTTTCTCCAGCTCCACTTAAAAGTTTTTCACGTAAAAGTACAAATCATTGAGAATTCTAATCTTCCTCCCACAGGGATTACAAACTCGACTCGATAATCCAGGAGAATACAAAGCCGTACCACGGCTTCCTTGACGTTTGCATTTGGAAGGAATAAAAAAATTATCCGTAGAAATAACTCCAGAACAACCTGGATTTCCGTACCTAACCTTGAATAAACATTTGCAACGGCGGCAAAAATCATCGACGGATGTTTCGACCTGTCTTACTGGTAATTACTTTCTTTGGGGTTTCTTTTTGGTCCATATGCACCATTTGTGTTATGATTAATACCGCAAAAAAATTGAATGTGGAGCGCTGAACCGGAGCGCTGAACCGGAGCGCTGTCATTTTGAATCGTGTTGACATTTGCGATTTTCATTGGCCATTTATTTTACACTTGGAGCGTGATGGGCTGTCAAGCGTGGTCAAGCGTGGAGGGGCGTAATTCTCAAAACAATGGCATTCGTGCAGGCTCTCCTTTCTTCCCCTCCTTTCCCCCTCCCCCTCCCTTCAATTTTGTCCTCGCCCCATTTTGACCGCGTGCCACAGGTGACCCAATCCGAAAAGAAACGACCGAAAAAACATTACAGGAGAGCCGGCAAGCAGGCTAAAAGTTTTAAGGTATCCATGTCTTGATACAAGATTTGAGCCATATAATGTTTTCAACAACAAGAAACCAAAGCATACAGTTGCAAGAACTCAATCGTTAGGAAAACCAGCAGTTGGCAAGTATAAACAGTGACATGTTCGTTTAGCCAATCAAAGACCGAAAAGTGTGATATAATGTAATGAATTATAATGTACCAACCAATCATTAATTTCCCAGATTTTGGGGGAAATCCATGTGACCTGGGACATGAATAACGAACGTAAATCACAGATGCTCTATCCCAATTTTTAGGGTGAACAGTGGCTAGCTGTTCACAGACAAGCGCTTTAGTAAACCACCATAAATTGTCAAATGGTGTCTTGAAATTAAACGTGACTGATTAACCATTGCAACAAACACGAAATCTGACACAGTCTGTTAAATGCTCAACTTGAATCCGCAGTAAGAGTTCCGACAGCTAAACATTCCAAACAATTCATGGACAGCTTGATCTGTAATCATGCAGTTTCTCACCTTGTCAACTGCTGCAGGCTTTACTGAGAACACTGATTGTTTTTTTGTAGAGATGATATAACCATTCAGGGTGTAGAAGGAAAGCCTCTTCCTCCATTCGCTACTTTTGTTGTTACTGCCCTGTAGAAGTGAACCTGGGAATCTGCATAGGACAAGTGGAACATTATTTTGCTGATCTCCTCATTCAAGTATATTTGTTAAGCCTTCAAATGTTGGGAATGTTACTTCAGCCAGCAAATAGGATTCATAAGAAAAAGTCAAGTGAAGGTTTTCTATTTGATGTTGGTAATCCCTTCTGTCTGGCAGACTGTTATCCCAGGAGACCAATGATGCACTCAACGTTACCCCCTTCCATGTCGATTAAAACTGCAGTTGTTAGCAATATTATTAGTTAAAGGGAATCTTGGCTGAAAAACAATGTTTGTTCTCAAGTGTTTGTTATGCATGTCTTAGTCTGCTGTTGTGTTTGTCTCCAGTAAATTGTACACTACATGTCATTTATACACCAATATTCATGTCGATAAAAAATATTTGAATTTCCTGTGTGCCACCATCTTGGATTTTATGACATCAGTGTTGCCTCTATTGTCAGAAAACAATAGCTTGACTTTTGTTGTGTAACAATAGAGGCAACACTGAGAGATCCAAGATGGCAGTGCACAGGAAATTCAAATATTTTTTATCGACATGAATATTGGTGCATAAATGACATCTAGTGTACATGAATTTACTGGAGAAAAACACAGAAATAGACTTAGGCATGCATAACAAACACTTGAGAACAAACATTGTTTTTCAGCCGAGATTCCCTTTAATAACATTCTTGATTTAGCAAAAGACAATTTGCACAGTATTCCATTGAGAATAATGTATGTGCTGGCCTCGTATTCTCTGTATTTAAAGTTGCAGTTGTTATCAATAGAGCTCTTTAGCTTGGCTCAATGTTGTCTCATTTCAGATCACGGACCATCCACTTGGGCATAGTCTCTTTTATTTTTGGTTAACACATGAGAAGATACATGTACAGTGATATGGAAATACTTTGGATAAAGAATATTATTCCTGAAAGATTTGAAATGGGACAACATTGGTCTATAAGTTAAATGTATATTCTTGATTTAAACACCCAATGTCAACCATTACGCTTTGAGTGACTCTTGAAAGCAAATTTCGTATGATATGAAATTCCGAGCTTCAAAGCATAAAAACAACTCCGATATAATGTGGTATTGTTTTTAGTATTCACAGAAGGTATGTACATGTAACAATAGCTACACCCTCGCAAAGCATAATGGTTGACATAGAGTCTTTAAACAATAGCGATATAGTTAGTTTAGTATTGTATTTAGTATTCACAGAAGGTATGTAACAATAGCTATACCATCACAAAGCATAACGGTCGACATAGAGTATTAATTTTAAACAATAGTGATATAATTTAGTATTGTATTTAGTATTCACAGAAGGTATGCAACAATAGTAATACACCAGCGCAAAGCATAACAGTCGACATAGGATATTTAAAGAAATATTCTTAATATTAATTTACAGTTGCAGTTTTTGGCAGACTTGCACAGTATTCCAGTGATAACATGTGCTGGTCTCATATTCTCAATATTTAAAGTTGCAGTTTTTGTCATAGTTTATAGAATGTTGGATACAAAAAGACTTGCACAGTATTCCAGTGAGAACATGTGCTGGTTTCATATTCTCAATATTTATAGTTGCAGTTTTTGTTATAGTTTATAGAATGTTGGATACGAAAAGACTTGCACAGTATTCTAGTGAGAACATGTGCTGGTCTCATATTCTCAATATTTATAGTTGCAGTTTTTGTCATAGTTTATAGAATGTTGGATACGAAAAGACTTGCGCAGTATTCCAGTGAGAACATGTGCTGGTTTCATATTCTCAATATTTATAGTTGCAGTTTTTGTCATAGTTTATAGAATGTTGGATACGAAAAGACTTGCACAGTATTCCAGTGAGAACATGTGCTGGTCTCATATTCTCGATATTTACAGTTGCAGTTTTTGTCATACTGTTTATACAATGTAGAATGTTTGATACAAAAAGACTTGCACAGTATTCCAGTGAGAACATGTGCTGGTCTCATATTCTCAATATTTATAGTTGCAGTTTTGTCATAGTTTATAGAATGTTGGATACGAAACGACTTGCACAGTATTCCAGTGAGAAGATGTGCTGGTCTCATATTCTCAATATTTATAGTTGCAGTTTTTGTCATACTGTTTATAGAATGTTGGATACAAAAAGACTTGCACAGTATTCCAGTGAGAACATGTGCTGGTCTCATATTCTCAATATTTATAGTTGCAGTTTTTGTCATAGTTTATAGAATGTTGGATACGAAAAGACTTGCACAGTATTCCAGTGAGAACATGTGCTGGTCTCATATTCTCGATATTTACAGTTGCAGTTTTTGTCATACTGTTTATAGAATGTTTCATACAAAAAGATTTGCACAGTATTCCAGTGAGAACATGTGCTGGTCTCATATGCTCAATACCGTATTTACAGTTGCAGTTTTTGTCATACTGTTTATAGAATGTTTCATACAAAAAGATTTGCACAGTATTCCAGTGAGAACATGTGCTGGTCTCATATGCTCAATACCGTATTTACAGTTGCAGTTTTTGTCATAGTTTATAGAATGTTGGATACGAAAAGACTTGCACAGTATTCCAGTGACAACATGTGCTGGTTTCATATTCTCAATACATGTATTTATAGTTGCAGTTGTTGTCATAGTTTATAGAATGTTGGATACGAAAAGACTTGCACAGTATTCCAGTGAGAACATGTGCTGGTTTCATATTCTCGATATTTACAGTTGCAGTTGTTGTCATAGTTTATAGAATGTTGGATACGAAAAGACTTGCACAGTATTCCAGTGAGAACATGTGCTGGTTTCATATTCTCAATATTTATAGTTGCAGTTTTTGTCATAGTTTATAGAATGTTGGATACGAAAAGACTTGCACAGTATTCCAGTGAGAACATGTGCTGGTCTCATATTCTCGATATTTACAGTTGCAGTTTTTGTCATACTGTTTATACAATGTAGAATGTTTGATACAAAAAGACTTGCACAGTATTCCAGTGAGAACATGTGCTGGTCTCATATTCTCAATATTTATAGTTGCAGTTTTTGTCATAGTTTATAGAATGTTGGATACGAAACGACTTGCACAGTATTCCAGTGAGAAGATGGGCAGAAGATGTGCTGGTCTCTTATTCTCAATATTTATAGTTGCAGTTTTTGTCATACTGTTTATAGAATGTTGGATACAAAAAGACTTGCACAGTATTCCAGTGAGAACATGTGCTGGTCTCATATTCTCAATATTTATAGTTGCAGTTTTTGTCATAGTTTATAGAATGTTGGATACGAAAAGACTTGCACAGTATTCCAGTGAGAACATGTGCTGGTCTCATATTCTCGATATTTACAGTTGCAGTTTTTGTCATACTGTTTATAGAATGTTTCATACAAAAAGATTTGCACAGTATTCCAGTGAGAACATGTGCTGGTCTCATATGCTCAATACCGTATTTACAGTTGCAGTTTTTGTCATAGTTTATAGAATGTTGGATACGAAAAGACTTGCACAGTATTCCAGTGAGAACATGTGCTGGTCTCATATTCTCAATATTTGATACTATATTAGCTACCTCATTCAAACTATTAAGTCAGATTAAGGGCGCTTAATTCCATTTATGAGAACTGACTGGTCTGACCGGCCAGTTCTTAAATGAAACTCGTCAGTTCTATGAATTAAAAGCACCCTAAGTTTAATAGCCAACAGTTTATCATTTCTGATTTAACAATAGACTTGCGTGGCAATTTCATTTTGTGAATAGTTAGGACCAGACCATTATATTGTAATGCTAAAGGTTACAGCTAGTACATGTACATGTAACTCTATGAAATCCAATAAAAATGCTTGTTGCAATGTTGCAGATTCGTTTTACTTTAACAAATAAAGAAGCCTTAGCCATGTTTTATACTATCATAAAACATGATGGGCATTTGAGAACATGAGAGAAATGTTAAAGCACAAGCCGAAGGCGCGTGCTTTCAACATTTCTCGAGTGTTGTCAAATGACCAGAGTGTTTTATAATAGTATAAAACATGGATTTAAGGCTTCTTTATCTGTTTTATAATATAGATTTACACGCGCGATGAAAGGAAACCGCCAGTTGAAAACAATAAAATACGGCAAACCATGTTATATACTCTGATAAAATATGGCTTTTTAGCCAATTAGAGCGCGCGTACTATCGTATCTATATTATAATTATTTATAAAGTAAAGAAAGTTTGTGTAAAGGGAAAACGCCACAGGTTTTGTTTAGACAAATGTCTTTCTTTTGAACATGACCTACACTAAACCAACGTTTTGTGCACGTTTCCTGTTCAATACTGATACACAGGTTTTTATTTTTATAAAAATGTTCACAGCAAGTCTGATGAAATATAACACATAAATTTACATTAAAATGAAATTCAAAAATGAAATTTAAATATAAATGAAGTAAAATTGTTTTAAATACTAGTATACCTAATAGATAGTGAATGCTGCCGCTCAGTTAGGTGTCTCGATCGAAACTTCGAAGCCGCTTTGCGAATTTAAACAAAGTGTTTAATATTTTGGGCTAGCTTGTTCTGCGTAAATCTTCAGAAACAGCACACAATTTATTGATACAACTGATAATGTCAAAATCTTGAACCGATCACACATACTAATGACGTAATTGTGACCGTAAGTCAACCCGAAATCTAGTCGACGATTTGTTTTCAAACTGGAAACTATTCAAACTTATAACACACGTACACAGCGCAAATTTTATGAAATGGGCGGAAGTTGGCAAAACATTTGAGTTGTGGATTTCTCACCTTACTAATGTTGTGAGAGTTGAAAATTCTATGCGCCCTATACAACTTACCGTACCCCCTTTTTAAGGTGTTATGCTAATTTTTCAGGTGTTATGCTAATTTTTAAGGTGTTATGCTGATTTTTGCGGCGCGCTCATTAATTCAATGACGTCACGGTTCTATTGTCTTAGACTCATGAATAAAGTGCGGCGCGCTCATGAATAAAGTGGTACGCTCATGAATAAAGTGGTGAGCTCATGAATAAAGTGGTGAGCTCATGAATAAAGTGCGGTGGTTTCTCATCTTTTGTCTTTACGATAAACAAAGTGCGCTTTCCTCCTCGTCACCGTTAACATGGACCTGTTCAAGATGTGTCTTCAGCTCGCTGCCCTTCAATGATGTCAGCATATCCGATGCCATTAACTGCTCACTTACGCAAGCTGTTGACGATACTACCTACGATCCACACCTTCTAGCCTTAAAGGACAAGGGAACTCAGCCCATAGATTGGTTCGACCAACATATCAACGGCTACTATAAGAATAACATGAAGATCGGTCATATAAACGTAAACAGTATCTATGGAAAAGGGGATGAAGTAATTGGCCTACTCGACCGATGTCAATTGGATATTCTATTCATCGGGGAGAGCAAGATCGACAACACTGTGTCAAATGCACTATTTGCTCACCCTCAATATCGAATTATTCCGAGGGACAGGAAAAAGGGAGCTGGGGGTATGCTTGTATATATACGATCAACTGTGACAGCTTATCGTCGAGTCAAATTGGAGCCTGCAGGCACTGAGTCGCTTTGCTTGGATGTCAAAGGCAATGATAATATTTGGTTTCTGGTATGCGCTTGTTACCGTTCACCAGGGAAATGTAAAGTCTCTGACTTTATCCCATCCTGCGCCAATGCTGCCGAAAGAATGTACACCAAACGCAAGGAAATCTTATTCATAGGTGACTTTAATTTTGACATGTTGAAAGGAAGCAACTCCAAAGGCCCAAATCAGGAACTATCAGGTTTTTGTGACCAATTCTGTTTAAGTAATGTTATTCAGGAAGCTACGAGAGTGACCACAACCTGTCAAAGCTTGCTCGATGTTATTTTAGTGTCGCACCCTGAGAGATATGCAACCAGTGGTAATCTGCGCGTGGGTATCAGCGACCATGACCTAATTTACATTATAAGAAAACAAAAACTTCCTAAGCCGAAGGCCAAGTTCATCCAATTTAGGTCTATGAAGAACTTTAATGAAGCTGCCTTTGCGTCAGATCTGGAGGAGACCCCTTGGGACACCGCTTACACAATTCGACAATGCGGACGATGTGTGTTCTCATTGGGTGGGCTTGTATAAGCAGGTACTGGATAGCCACGCGCCGGTACTTAAATTACGCTTACGGAACAATCAACTGCCGTGGATAACACCAAACATCCAATGAGAGATACGTAAACGGAATCGCCTATATAAGAAGTTTCGTCGAGTCTGCACTGACGCAAACTGGGCTAAGTACAGGGAACAGCGAAACAAAGTTTCCAGTTTAAAGAGAACAGCAGTCCGCAACTTTTGTTGGGAAGCAGCCAAAAGTCCTAGTCATTCAGCTGGACATTTCTGGAAAAAAATGAAACCACTTCTACCGAATACAAAATCTAACATTGACAGCGGTACAATTCAACTCATAGAAGGAGGGAAAGTAATCTCGAATGTTCCTGCCGCGTTAAATGGCTACTTCTCTACTCCTTGTGTTGAAGAGGTGGTCTTAAAACTTACAGAGGAGGAGCTTATGGACCACCCTAGTGTCAAAGCAATCAGTAATCTGTGTACTGACCTAGACTTCTCCTTTGAACCAGTCAGTCCTAATTACATTTCTTCCCTCATAAAAAACCTTGACATTAAGAAGTCCTGTGGTCCCGATGAAATTCCGCCAAAATTTCTGAAACTGTCTGTACCTACCATCACTGCCCCAGTGACGAAGATGATTAACTACTGCATATCGACTAGTACATGGCCGCGTGATTGGAAACGCAGTAATGTGAGCCCTGTTCATAAGAAGGATGAGACTACTTCTAAGAAGAACTATCGACCTATTAGTGTACTATCTGTTATGGCGAAACTGTTTGAAAAAGTGAAATACGATCAGCTGTATGCAACGTTCAATACTATATTCTCTAGCAACATGTCGGGATTTCTTCGTGGCCACTCATGTTGTACAGCGCTAGTTAAGATGACAGACGACTGGCGCACATCACTTGATAAGAGTCATGAGGTCGGAGTTGTGGCCATAGATCTGTCCAAAGCTTTCGATTCTATCAGCCACAACCTTCTACTAGCTAAGCTAAGAGCATATGGTTTCAGGGAGTGTGCTTTATCGCTAATTCGGTCCTACCTACATGATCGTCAACAAAGAGTTAAATGTAACGGGCAGTTCTCTGACTGGCTCCCAGTTCGTTGCGGTGTCCCACAAGGAAGCCTGCTAGGCCCCCTCTTATTTAACATCTTCGTGAACGATGTTAATCAAGCTGTTGATATTTCATCACTGCGCCTGTATGCTGACGACACTACCCAGTATGCAGCTGACGTGAGTCCAGCTGCACTTGAGTTCACCATTAACCATGACATCAAGTCGCTGAAGAACTGGTTCTCTGATAACTTTCTTCAAGTAAACGCCGCTAAACGCAGGCCATGACTTTAGGAAAATCAAAGTACACGTACGACCTAAGAGTCCATGAAGATACTATTATTGTGAAAGACACCTTGAAAATTCTAGGTGTGACTCTAGATAAGGACCTTACATTTAAACCACATATTAACGAAATGCTAAAGAAAGCTTACGCGAAAATAGCGGCACTGCGCCGGCTCAAGCGCCTTGTGACAACAGCTCACTTGATACGACTCTACAAGGCGTACGTATTACCGCATTTAGAATATTGTAGTCCCATTTTGTTAGGCATTGGTAAAGGTCTTAGCAACAAAATCGAATCTGCAAATAGCTATGCTATCAGAACACTACTTAATTTAGGTAATAACGCAAATCATCAAGAAACACTATTAGACATGGCCTCAATGCGGTCATTGAAACATAGACGCAACGTACAATCTCTAATACAATACAATACAATACTTTATTTACCCACGTGTCAACTAGGAGCTATATAACTCGTTAAAACTTGAACGTGAACTTAAAAATAATAAAAAAATTACAATATATATATGTGTATAAATATTCTATTAAAATATATAATAAAATCTAATAAAATGTATTTCACCCCTTTATTAATAATAATGTGAAAAGTATCCCCTCCCACATTGCAACCAACCCCTTCCCACAAGAAAAGAAACACCCCGATGGCAGCCCCCCCCCCCCCCCCCTTCCCAGGGAAAATAAGACCAACACCCTCCTCCATAGACAATTACCCCAATAATTTACCCTAACCCCTAACGTAAAAATACTATCCCTACCGTACCCCTAATGTTATTCCTACCTAATGTTATCCCTACCGTACCCCTAATGTTATTCTTTAAATGCTTCAGAAATCAAGGTCCTGTATACATATCAAATCTTTTTAAACCTAGAGTCACTAGCTATAACTTAAGAGGTAGCGGTAATAACGTAGTTCAGCCATCCTATAACAGCCTTTTCAAGCATAATTCTTTTTCATACACAGTATCTCACATTTGGAACCAGCTACCATCGGCAGCTAAAACTACAACTTCTTTAACACAGTTTCGGCAATATCTTAATAAGTCTGACTTTATTGGATGCCAGTGTAAAAACTGCCTCTAACTAGCTCCTGCACACATGCACCTATATAATTGATCTACTTAGTTTACATTGATATCTTTAAATTTTGGCACCTTTAACTTAGAGTTTGTATATATATCGTATGGTATTAGTATAGCTAGACTTGCTTACTTATTATTGTATATATGTAAATAGTTTGAACTAGAGTTCTCTTAGCCTTTATCCATATTGTTATGTACTAACAATATTACTATATATATGTAAATAGTTGAAACTAGAGTTATCTTAGCTTCCATTCGTGTTATAATGTCATGCCCTAGCTTTATTGTCCTACTACAAATTTTATATTGTTACTATTAATTTGTCGAGCGCTTATATCATGAGCCCCACTGCGTTACCGACGGTAAATAAATTATTATTATTATTATTATTATTGTTCCTTTGGATGAGGTCATCGAACTATTCGGGCATGTTTGGCAAAGCCTATTGTTTGGAGCAGCTATAAAACCACGAGCAATCGGCCCTGAATACATTCGAAGTTGAATGAAAAAAGTAATAAATATCTCGCAATATCTAAACCCCTTTGTAGCGTAAATAGTAAGAACAAACTACTCGTGATAGGCTCTAAACTATCTTTATTATTTTCCTTTACAGTTAATAACTCATAAGATAATTGTATACAAAATCCACTGTGACTCATAAGAGAAATTTTGCTATTGTCATTAACGATAACTGAAGAGCCTATTGTTTGGAGGAAAACTCTTGTGATGCAAATTCTTCTCTAAAACTGAACTATAATTACCATACGAATATAAACAAACCACCAGTTAATTAAACAAAGTTTATTCAATCTCAAAAACACCAATTTTAAAAACAGTTCGTTTTCCTTATCCTCGCGGAGTTGATAACTTTCTTATTTCTCAGGTCTTGGATCCGAAGTTGAACCGAAAAAAAAAAAAAAAAAAAAAATGCTTACATAACCTGTTTTACCAAAAAAAATACATGGAACAACAAAATAGCTGGTTCCGTTTTTGAATATTTCAGAAATATGAAAAATCTATTTAGCTTTTTGCATTTTTGTATTATTACATAATTTAAATTTTATGGTTTAAACAAGAAAAACAAAACATGGTTTGTTGGAATGGTGCACGGACCGTACTAGTATACCCAAATACCTTTTAAAAATAATGAAGGGGATGTGTGCAAAAAGGGCGTGAGTGACTCTTGATCACGTTCTAAATTCTCTCTTAGAAAACAAAGAAATTAAAGGAGAATTTATAATGTGATCAGGAGACACGCACCTACGTTTACGCCCTTTTTGCACACATCCCTTCCATTATCCAAAATAGCCAAAATTATTACATGCAAATCGTACTGCTCAATCATAATCTTGCCATATACTTTACCGATACCAAAATTTAAATATACTAACATACCCATATTTCCATGTTAGATCAAAATCAAAATCTTGCCGTATACTGTACTTTACTGATACCAAAATTTAAATATACTAGTTAACAATTTACCCATATTTCCATGTAAAAATACTGTAGTGTACCCCAAACCCCTGGCCAACCCAGAATAGCCTTCATAGAATTTTGACATGGCAAAAGATATCCCCCTCCCCCCCAAATTCCACCAAATTTAGCTCTGGCCCAGCATACAAAACTTTATCAATTGAGATCTCAATTAATAACTTAGTACTATTTTAAATTCTCCAAATCAAACTCAACATCAACATATTCTTAAGTGTCCTGCTTAATGGCCCCTCCCCCTTAACGTTCACCCTTTTGTTTGTCGTTAACTTACAATATATGCTATAAAAAGTACAGCTCAGTCGAAAATCACACTGAGTATAGTCAATAAGAAGCTTTAGGACAATAAAATAATGTATTGATCGATTGTGTTCTGGTTAGCTGGTCTATGGAATCATCTGCAGGTTTGGTTGGTTCTGTGATTTATGTCGAAAGTCGAAACTGTTTACTTCAACTTCAGAAGCCAATTGGCCGCGATGTTGGCTCATGTTTTTGCTCCAATTTCGTTCCCAGAACTGTTTTGGTCTTGATGCATGCTCCTCCCCCTCTCCCCCCCCCCCCCCCAAATTTTTTTTTTAAATAAAAAAACGTCCAGTGGATCCCTAACGATAACGTACTGCGGCTTTTCCCCGTGCAAATTTGATTTGCCTTTATGCGTAAAGGTATATATTGATCCTCCCAATTTAATGGTGAAACATACCATGTAAAAAAAACTTAATTTAACCTGAGAAAACACATAGAAAATAATTATGAAGGGTAGAACATTTAAACACCACAACATATGCAGTGCATGTTTCATTTTGTACAGAGTCTCAAAAGTTTTAATTTCATTCGAGAATTACATTCACCTGTACAGATGAGTCTTCATCATTGTATGTTTCATCTATTTTGGTCATAAATGTGAAAATTTTGCTCCGTGAAAGATCTGTGGAAAAGTGTAACTTGGTTGATTGTAGGACTAATATAGTGGCAAAATTAGCAAATGTAGTAAAGTGATATGACGAAACACTACTGTCCGGTCAGAGCTGTAGAATATGAGAAATGCTAAAGCAACCGGCACGGACCAAATAAGGCGAATTATTCTCGAGCTTGTCTTGCAAGTGTTGTAGAGAGTCTGGGTAAAGCACAAGCTAACCATCATCATATTTCATGTGCTGTATTTGCGATGCACTCATTCACTGTAACATGTCTTTCTGGAAATCTCTTATTTCTTAGCCAGAGTATCTAACATTGGCTACACTTTCCCATGTAATCGAAGGTGAAATAATCATCTTGACTTGATTCCGCTGTGTTCTGATCTGTTGCTTTAAATAACTTATCAGTTTGGGTTTTCGGGAAGTTTATCTCTACATGCTCCTTCAGCGGTAATCACATACTCGATACTTTATAAACCATTTTCCCACTCACAATTCGCTTTTGCTCTGACGAAGGGCGAGCGTTCGTAACGTCATCTGCTACTCGCTTCCCACGTGCACGGTGGTTAGCATACCTTAAGCGACTTTCAGTTGATTATACCAGTGTTTATCTTCCCCGCCGACGCAGATCAGCACTAGTTTTTTTTACAGGAACTTGCCAACCATTGTTTATCTCTAGTACGCGCGCTTAATCGCGCTCTATTTATGAATGGAATTGAAAGTTTTGAGGAAGCTTATGTGACTGTTTACATGTCAATATTGCCGTGATTTCTCACCACAAAACGTAAATCGTTTACTGCCCTTTGACATTCGGAAGGTTGGGAGTAGAACGAGAACCTTGAAGTTGTCATTTTGTTGGCAAAATTCTTGCTCGGTGAAAAGAGTTGCTTGCCTTGTGACGATAAACAAACCTCCCGAAAACTGAAATTAAGTCAAATAAAGCCAACACAACAGCACATTCAAGTCAAGATCATAATTTAATTCGCCTTCGATAAACATTGGGTTCTTTTTTAGATAATGTTAGATCAATACTCTAAGAAATAAGGGATTATCAGAAACACTGAAGCAGTACACGAAATATCTGAAATGCGAGGATGGTTAGCATGCATGTTGCACTTTCCTATCTTACCCATGCTCCCTGAAAAGCTTGTTAATCTCGACCTTAGTTCGGAATATACTATTTCTCTTGACTGATGTAAGCCGTTGTGTTCTCTGATCTCTAACAGCTGGTTGATTTTCCCTTCAACTCTGAAAACAGCAAATGAAGAGAAACAGACAGGATTCTGAGCCTGAAGGCCCGGCTGATGGGGATCGACGCTTATCATCAGAAAGTCCAGTTACTAAAAAAATTAATGTGGGACGAGATGATGATGATGCACATGGTAATCAAGAAGAAGCAGAAAGTGCCAGAGGTTCGATGGAAACGAAGGAATCAGAGAGTTCTACTCCCTTTGGTTCTTCCTGTTCTGTAAAGGGAGATGGTGATGGAGCTGGTGGTGATGAAGATGGCGGCGGAGTTGGAGATGGTGGCGGAGATAGAGGTGGAGGTGGTGGTGATGGAGGTGGCGATGGACATGGAGATGGTGATGCAGGTGGCCATCACTCGTCTGATCTATTAAGAACGAATACTTCAAGCGGTCCAGCTGTGGATGTGATAGAGCTAGATCTTCGTGGAGATACCACACGCGAAGATATCCAACGGCAATGTAAAGAAGCAGAAAAATCCAAGTATTCAGTTGTAATTCGTGAGTTGCAATTTTCCACAACGTTAAGCGTTGTTCCACACCCGTTGTTAGACGATATTATCCAAATATTACCACAGCTAAAATACGTTGACATAACTGGATGCAGTGAACAAACCAAACAGGTAATTTATGGTTCCTCGGTTACCAATTACCCGCAAATAACAGTTGCGGACTATGCTGAAAAACATGAAGTGGTTCGTGAAATGTTTCGTCGTGTTTCCGATTTCCTATCAGACATCCTAAAAGGTGAGGAGAACGGTTTATTTTCTAGAGAGGAGGCAGAAAGATATGCAAGAAATTTTAGATCTCTAGTCCAGCAGGGAGATGTTCCGGCCAATCTTAAACTGAGCAAAGCCTTTTCCCTATTATGCCTTGCTTCATGTGCAGGCGACTTGGAGCTGATCGACATCCTTATTAGCAAAGGAACTGACGTAAATGCCGATAATTTGGGTTCAAACACGGCTTTATTTTTCGCAGAAAATGAGAAAGTCGTGAACACCCTCGTGTACTCGGGGGCTGACTTAAATCACCTTGGATATGAAGGGAAATCTGCCTTAATCCATTTTTGCCAAAATGGCAATGAAAATCAAATCCGTGCCCTGGTACAGAAGGGAGCAGACGTCGACTTGGAGGATCGAAGTGGCAAAACAGCCCTCTTTTATTCAAGAAGTAAGCATATTACAGAGCTTCTGATTGAAAATGGAGCAGACATCCATAAAACGGACAACCAAGGAAAGAACTGCTTGTTTTACACCAGAGATGAGGAAATTGCCCGTGTACTCATTGAAAAGAACATCAATGTCAAGGCTATTGATGATCAGCGCAGATCATGCTTACATTATGTATCGAAGCCAGAGGTAGCCCGTATCTTTCTTAAACACGATGCTGACCCTAACACACGTGACAATAGAGGCAGGACACCATTGTTTCATGTGGTAGAACATCTTTTCAGCACTTCAACGGATCGTGACATAGAACTTGTCAAAGCCCTTATTGATGGTGCAGCACATATTCAAGTCCGAGATAGTCACAATGTCAGTTTTCTGTCTTTTCTAATACATAAGATGATGTCTCTTGAAGATTGCGAATTCTGCTTAGCAACTGAAGAAGAATCTGATTACGAAGATGCAAGTGATGAAGGGGAAGAGGAGATTGCTGACACACACAGCGAGCTAGGACAGTACACGAGTGGAATCGTTAGAGAGATCTTTAGAATACTTTGCGACCGCGGAATTCACCCACAGCAATTTGTTGTAGAACTGCAAAACGTTCTCTTATGCAAGATCCTTGCCCATCCAGGTGAAGTAACAAGATTTCTCAGTGTTTTGGAAACGATTTTTAGTGAAATAAAGGACGACATCGGAGAAACTGCTATGGCAAAGGTGCTTAAGGAAGTCATGCAAAAACTGGAAACTTTGGACAAGGAAATAACTCAGAACATTGCCTGGGATAAAATCCAAACGGTATGTCTCATGCTTCTAGATTCCGGAGCAAATCCGAATTCACCTGATCCAGATGGAAACACTGCCCTTTTTCACGTCGTTAGATTACCCTCCAAAGGAGCTCCTCTGGATGATGTAATCAAGATTTGCCAGCTTCTTTTAACGCAAGAAGCCAGCGTTAGTACAAGAAGTCATTATGAAGAAACACCATTACTGTACAGTGTGTATGAAAAAGGCTTTTCAATAGATCAGTGGCCTTTCGTTGATATTGTGCGATTTCTTTTGATGCAAGGAGCATCTCTTAAGGTGTTCGATGAAAATAACAAATCGCTTCTGCATTTGACATTAGAGCAATGCTCACAAGCGCTATCATCTACATTGACGAAAAGATCTGTCGTTAAAGAATCTCAGTCAAAACGTGTAAAAGATGGTATGATCAAGTTCCTTGATCTGCTGTTTTCTAACCCCTGGAGAAATGAAATTCTCCCTAACGCTAAGGATAGCGATGGGGACACACCACTTCACATCTGGGCATCTCTTCCGTATACGAATTTCAATGAGAGAATTACCAGTGGCTCAGAAGACTCCCATGACTCGTATGTTGACGATTTCCTTAACACGATCGGTAAGCATCTGTTGTCTCTGTCGCCGATTCGGGACGCCCTAAATATGGAATATCAGACCCCACTTCATTGTGCTGAGACCTGGACTGCTATGAAGTTACTGCTTGGCTCTGGAGCGAGGCTTGAGGTGAACGATAAGAATGGCAATAACCCTTTGATTGCTCGCTTTCAGCGCATGAAAGAACAGCAAACTGAGCTCTTGTATCCCGATATTCCAAAGGACGGCAAATCATTTTGGAAGCAATTAATTGGTTCTGGCTTAGATCCCTTGGCACCAAATAGAGAGGGAGAATCTGTTTTTAGTATTCTCCTTCACATAGGAGTCTTTGGATTACTGCAAGAATTGATTGAGGTCACACCTGATGCCGAGGAGAACCAGCCAGATATGCGGTTGCATGTAATATGTAAGGATAGTAACAATCATAATTTCTGGAAGGTGAACGTCGTCGAATCTTTGCTGAAAAGTGGAGCGAATCCTAATCTCCAAGATAAAAGAAGCTGTACTCCATTGCACTATGCTTGCAAGATGGTAGTACAAACAGACGACCTTCAGGGGGTTCATGCGTCCATCATCAAGTCCTTGCTGGTGCACAAGGCAAATGCCAATATTCCAGACGACGGGGGCAAGTCTTGTTTGGATATTGCAAATGATCTAACTGGGATAGGAGACCTGCTTCGCAAGCCGGTCAACACGGAGGACGTCCTCAGAATCCCATGGTCTTCCAAGTCGATTCGATACAAGAATGACCTTGGAAACGTTGCCCGCTGTCTAAATTCAACTAAAGTGGAAAGCTTCTACTATTACAAGGAAAATATGGCAACAGGAGCCTTTGGAATCGTGTTTGCTGGAATATGCAAAAATGACGGCAGAGAAGTAGCCGTAAAGCGGATTGCAAAACAACGAATGAACAGGCCTCAATACCGCAGAGAAATCAAAATCCTTGTGAACCTCGGGGAATGCGAACAAATCGTCAGATACTTTTGCTGTCTTGAAGATGACGACTTTTTGTACACGATGTTGGAGTTGATGGAGGGAAACTTAGACGAATATCTAGCTGATTTTCCAAAAACAGTTGAAGTAGTTACGCTTTGTCGGGACATCGTAGTAGGACTTGATTTCCTGCACAGCAATGATATACTTCATCGTGACCTCAAACCAAGCAACATTCTCTACAAAACCACTCCTCGCACATGTCTTAAGATTGCTGACTTTGGACTGAGCACCAAGTTGGAGTCGATGAGCACCACATGTACAACCACAGTGATGAACGCGAATGCTGGGACCAGATGTTGGATGGCGTGCGAAGTAATCACCTCTCCTAAGGATGTGTATCCACATTCCCAAAAGTCGGACGTATTCTCTTGTGGACTTGTACTGCACTACTTGTTTTACAACAAGAAGCACCCATTCGCCCCAGATGACACAACCAACAAGAACGACTTAGTAATCCAGAATGAAACAGAAAGCAACGTAATACACCACAAAATGCCTTCACTTCATCCTGAGATACGACGTGGGAGTGGTCCCACTCTAGAAGACAGTCTGTCACAAGAGATATGTTATCTACTGGAAAAGATGTTGGACCACGACAAATGTAAACGTCCAACCACTCAAGAAGTGTATGGTTACCCGTTTTTCTGGTCCAACGACAAAAAAGTTAATTTCCTGAGATCCATCGCCAACCAGAAAGAAATCAACGATTACAAGTCCTCAGTCACGAAAGATCTGAATGCAACCGGTGGTAGGTTGTTTTTTCCAAAGGGCTGGGATTGCTGTAGCCAAAATATGGAATACGTACACCGTATAATGTTAAAACATCGGAAATACAACACATCGTCCTTGTCAAACCTGGTAAGATTCATACGGAACTCGTATGAACACGTGTCGGAGAAGGAACCGAAGTTCAAAAAGCTACTTCTAAAGGACTATGTGTTCTTCTGTGAGTTCCCCTTGTTGGTAACGGAAGTGTATAAAGTGGCTATCATCCAGCATAGATGGAACATTGGTAAGGATCGAGCGGAAATCCAGAATGTACTAGGCATGCCATAAGATGTATCATTTGTAGTGCAGGCTGGTGCGGTTGCTATGCGCAGTAGCTCATCCTACGTAGAGACAACGTGGAACACTAGTACGGTTGTCGACTTGTGTCCTTGCATTGAGTGTAATACTTCTTTGATTTGTCGGGATTAAGGCATAGTTCTTGTAGTAAGGTCTTGTTACACTGGTGTCGCGATCAAGATGTCTCAAGGGAAGGAATTCAGAGTGAATTCGAAAAACTACGAGTCGTATACGTTTAGGAGACAAAAAAACGCTGAGCAACAAAACAAACGCCTCGAACTTGAAGCGAATTTGTTAGTAGATGTTACTAGTAGATGTTAGCATTAGAATGACAAGTGCGAAAATGTATCTCACAGCAAGAGAGCAAGACCCTCCATCAGATACCGATTCAGCTACTACTGAGATGTCAAATATAGAGTATCAGAATCAGAACATGGTTCAATGAACTAAGACTGCTTTATCTGATGAGCGAAAGCGGCGAGAAGCAGAAGAAAAGATAAAGAAGATAAGGAGAGGCAAGAGTTAGAACAAAATGTGAAGGATATCGAAGTGAGGCGTCAAAAGGCAGAGCTCAGTTTCAGCAAGCTGAAATGGAGACAAGCTAGAGAGCTCAATATTTCTCCGTCCGCCGTCAAAGCCTAAAGGTGAAATTGAAAGTGACCAGTTGCCCTTTGATGAGATGAAGCCTTGCAGAACTCAGATATAGATCCCACATCACTTCGTAGCACCGATATACCCTCCTATGCTGAGTAGAGATATGGTGTTATTCTGTTGGCGAAATTTAACTACAAAAAGAAAATTGACGGAGATTCATCCAAACATTTATGCCCATAGTTCATGGCTATTTTGGAGTGCCACTGGATCAGCAGTGTATTGCATGAAATTGTTCCGCTTTGAAAGCAAGTCATATCTGCTGATGTCAAAGGTTTTGGAAGTTCGGCGATGAAGAGGACCAGGAAGCAATAGGACCAGGAAGCAATAGGACCTGGGAGCAATAGAAAATTTGCATAGAGTCAGTAAAAGAGAAGAACATTCAGGGTCTTCGAATATTCTACGCTTAGCTTCAAGTTCATGTGCAAATTCTAGAGGCATAATTGGACCGGATAAAGCAAAGGACCTCGATGATCCTAAAACAGAACGAAGACAGTACTGTTCAAGTTACCTTTAGACACTGTCATAGCACGGACCAGATACAGAGGAACGATATATTGGAACCGATTTGAATTTATTTTGTGAATGGCTGAGAAAATGAGAAAGCAGAGGTCAAAGTATCCTACGAACCGAAGGAAAAGCGAGAATATCGCTTTAGGAAGAATAGTGGACTCTCGGCTTTAAATACGAGTCAAGCACAAAAAAGGGGAAATAAAATACAAGTTAGAAGAAAGAGTGAATTACATCAAGGCAGTCGCTGTACAGCATGTTGAAAGAAGAAGCTAGATGTGAAGTGAAGCCAAGAAGAAAGAAGCCTGCTTTAGATGCTTGGGCAAAGACCATTTGGCACGAAATTGTCAATCCAGTGTCAAGAGTCCTGAAGGCTCTGAAGAGAAGCACCACACGCTTCTTCACTGAACTGAAAGAGGGACGACTACAGAGCCAGGACCACCTTGATAGAGTCTGGGAAGAGAATAAACAGAACACTGAGGGTATCGTGACTATGGAACAGAAATCGGACAACTAAGCAAACGTGCGAAATCAATCGCCTTTTCAGTAGTGATAGATCCGGCAGGAAAGTAAAGATAAATAGTTTAGAAGACCCTGAGGCAACCAAGTCATCCTCCGGCATCACTAAACTGATAAACGTCTGGCCGAAAGTCTGGACCTGGCTTCATGCAAACATGACACTCGGCTCTGTAAGAGGAAACAGAAACGTTGAGCTGTCAAAGGAAGTATTGATTCAAATTAGACCTGATGGGGAAAATGTGTCGAACTTCGTCAACGTCTTCGGTATCGGGGAGATTAGCAGCCATTCGCAGACCCTTCAGTTGATATCGTTGATCTGAAAGAAAGTACACTCATTTGGAGGATGTCGATATAATGGCCATATTTATATAGCGCCATATCACCACAGTCTCATGGCGCTATAGCTGCCACGCAGTTTACAATGTTGATTGTGTGGTTAGTGCAATGGCCAGGCTGCTGTACCGTGTGACAATCTCCTGCTCTTTTTCGAGTAGTAAAACAGGTTCTTTCACGTCCACTTCAAATACTGATTAGAAGTAGGAGACAAGGCCAACGGCTTATAAACTCTCTGCCCAAGGACGTTGCCGGGATTCGAACCCCTGACCTCCCGCACTCCAGACCGTGCTCTACCAACTGAGCTAATCCATGAGGCGGTTATGGCCATTATTATATGTCGATATCATGCTAGAAGAGGGCAAGACTGTCCCAGCCTGTTACGCCCAAATAGAGGTTCGTTAAGGGAACTCAGAAGAACCGTACGCTGTACGAACTTCACTCGGTTGGAGTATATGCGGACCCATCAGCGATGGTCAACAGGTATTTGTATCTTCTCACTACATACAAGCGACGATACTAGAAACGCCCGATATAGGTTTCAGCCTAAAGCGATTTTGGGAGTTAGAAAGTATCCCAGAAGAGGACGAAAAGGTAACCATGAACATGGAGAAGCCGAGAAGACTACCGTTCAAGTAGGAAATCACCAACAAGTTCAACTTTCGTGGAAGAAGTCCGAACAAGTTACTGACTTAAATGAAACCAAACAAGTTCCTGACTTCAATGAAATGGCTCTGCAGAGATTGAAAGCTACAGAACGCTAGCTCCGGAGTGACCCAGAATTGAAAGAAAGGTATTGCAAGGCTATCAATTAGGCATACATCAAAGAAGGCTTCACCGAGATTTTGGAAACCAAACCACAGGATAGAAGTTGGTACTTGCCACACCATCCAGTTGTATCGGGAAAAATACAAAGGAGCATGCGGATTGTATTTGACTCCGCTGCATGATAAAGTTAACGGAATATCGCTGAATGATCTGTTGGAGAAATGACCTTGCCTCTTCAATGATTTAGCAGGAATACTTTTGAGATTTCGCAGATTCGAAATCGCCATAGCTGGATATATTTCAAAGATGTTTCTGAGGATCCTACTTGATCCTAAAGATGATCCTAAAAATCTTAAATACGATCGATTCCTTTGGCGGGAGAAAGAGGGAGATGAGCCCGCGATATTTCAGTTCAAGTGTGCTATCTTTGGAGCAAAGTCTTCGCCATTCCTTGCAAACTACCTGAGGATGCACTGGGACGTAAATGTCGATGACATATCCTTCAGAGCTGAAGACAAAGACATTGTTTACACCAAGAGAGGCGTTTTAAATCAGTTGGCTAAGATATTTGATCCGTGTTCACTCTTATCTCCATTTCTAGTAATGGGCAAGATTTTGAGGCAAGAGCTGTGGAGAAGAGGACACGCCTGGTACGACTCAGAAGATGAATGAATGAACCAATGCTACCACAGCAATTAACGACCCTACTTTTGAACAAGATGCAGATATCGTGAGCCAACCGCCCGAGAGCGCGACAGAGGTGATCATGACACCAGGTAATGAGCAAGAAACCCGTCCACAGCGAGTACGATACCCAACTGCTCGTCAGATGTACGACGCTCCTAGTGACCCAGGTATATTATATACACCGACGGTTGTACCAAACATCCCATCTACGAACTATCAAAACATCCGATGATTACCAACGGGATATACATGCCCACACATTTCCAGGATGGAACACTGCAGCGATGCATTCTCCGTTGTATTCTACAACGCAACCGTCAGTGTATTTAGCAATGCAACCTACAATGTATTCTACAACGCAATCATCAGTGTATTCAACAATGCAACCTACAGCACTGGAATACAGCACTGGAATATCTGGACAGCTTCCATGGGTTGGAAATTTGTTGGAAATTAGAATTTCCAGCATATTTCCAACCCGTGGAAATGAAATTTCCATCCGTTGGAAGTGTACAAAACCTTGGAAATTCCAACTTTCAACATATTTCCAACCTATGGAATGGATCGGAAGAAGCACCTGTCTCAGTTTGCCACACTGTGGAGCAACCCACATTTAGATATCTGGACAATGAATGGCTGAGAACTCAAAGCAGCGACTACTTCTTTGAATCCCATGGGGAAAAACCCGAGTAGCTCCAGAACTTTATACATGATAACACGTACCCTATTATATGGTCAGCGTTGCCACAATATGTGGTAAGACTGCATGTTTAACTTACCCAAGATAGATAAGCTGCAGCATGTGTAAGGGCGGAACAGAGCAATCATTGAGAGGCAGTCCGTGGATGAAGTAGCAGGATCCTGAGAAGTACATGTAATTAGATAACCTGAATTGACTGCAACGGTGAAGCTGAACCACAAGGGAGACATTCTTCCTTTATTAAGTATCAGTGTATTTTTGTATCTGCGCGTCAGAGACCTGAAACCTGTAAAATACGCATCCCATACAAAAGTCTATAGATCCCATCTTTAATATATTTTCGAGATTTCATCTTATACTATTAAAACTTTCCAAAACTGTTGATTTATAGGTGCTCTTTGAGATGACAGTGGTTATTTTCATGTTGGAGATCCCAGTTTGCTGATTTTCGAAATTCAGCAAGTGTGAATAAAGTGTATTAGGACGTTTTCTCCGTAACATCATTTATTGTTGTGTATATTATTGGCTGTGTTTCAGGCTAATGAAGTTTCAGCGTGTTTTGAGCATATTTTTACCTTGAATCCCTGGCAAAGAAGGATGTCGTTAAAACTCTTTCCGCTGGATTTTTTGAGACAAGTTTTAAAATAACTTTTTAATGGAGCGAACCATGCGGTTGTCATGACGGCGTTCGTTCCATTATGAAAGTCTGCCGATTAGATTCAGAAGCTTGTGGGTTCATGACTGAGGAGGCCTTTTTAATTTTGCAATGCGTTGAGTCGCTGGTGAAAAGGGAATAAAGCCCGTGTGTGTGGGGGGGGGGGAGGGGGGGGAGGGAGGGAGGGGAGGGAGGGAGGGAGGGAAGGGAAGGAATCCGGTACTAAACTGCAAACGGGGTGCTCGGCGGTCATTTCAGTTGAAAATGACCCCTAAAAGGTACGCATAAATTAAAATTCTCAAACTGAATCCTTCGTGAACGTTGTAACAGAACCTTAAAATAAATCATTCTAAACCCTAAAAGGTATGACTCGGGTTGCGTAACTAACTCCTGCGAATATGACCACCTAAAAGGTACGGTTACGAGAATGTTTACCTCTAAAAGGAGTTGAAAGTTCTAGGAGTCTCCGGAACAAGTTTGGCGTTGTTCCAGGCTTATCTAACCAGTCCTCGTCAGCAAACAGTTATCGGACAAGAGTTTCATTAAGTATTCGGAAAGTGTCTGTTGGGGTCCCTCACCTTCTATCCTTGGCCCCTTAGTGTTCACTATTTACATTAACAATTTGCCCAATTGTCGGTTAGACATACTTCGGTAACATTATTTGCCGACGATACAGCCATGTACTGTTCTTCGAATTCAGTTAAGGACTTAGAGTCTATGCTTAATGAAGACCTAAAGAACGTAGCACAGTGGCTTTACAATCACAAGCTAACTCTGAACACCGCAAAATCTACGTTTATTCTTATTAAAAGTTCACAGAGGTTGAAATCCCTTGACACGATTAGTGTACACATCTACGACAAAGATCTTGATAGAGTAGATTCATATAATTAAGTACTTGGGCGTCGTCATTAACGAAACCCTTACCGCGCGGAGTGACCATGTCGATTACGTCCACATCAAGGTTAAACAAGGACGCACTTAACCTGGTTGAAATACCTTCACTTGTCAATCAGCCTTTGTCAAGTGAACATCTCTGTTCAAAGCTCTGCAACATGTGATGCTCCGCTTGAGTGATCTCTGATATTTGGTATCGTCTAAAAATACACTAAAGAGTTTGTAAACGGTTCTAAAACGCTATTGACAGGCATAACTGAGCAACTAGCTTTCTACTGTTTACTTTTTCTTGCCTTATTTTAGCTTCAGAATTTCACTATTCTAACAGGAGAAGACTAATTACTTGCTTACGGTTACTGTAGACCTTCAGAAGCAGAGATTTGTTAAAAAAAAAATTCCGCTTGTAATGTGTACCATGTCTAGCCATCGTTAGCCATGTGGAACCATGTTTAGCCATTCTAAAAAAAATGCACAGCAGAAGGGACTTGCTAGCAGTTCTTCATTTTGTGATTTGTCTCCAAGGCAACCAACATGACGTCATAGGTCATCTAATTTGCATATTACAAACGGAAAATGTCATTCCTCATTTCGAAAGAATCTTAAAATTAGATCAACTGAATTTTCGCTTCATATGCACAACTTGTATTTGAACTCCAGAGCCTTCGTTCTTTCGGCCAGCGGAGCATAACGTTTTCCCGCGGTGGCTGCCAGCTGCCATGTTGGTAGCCTGCTATGCAGACGTATTTTTTCACTCTCATAAATTCGAAGAAAAAAGTAACGTCTGCTTACCCGAGCGCTTAATTAGTTTCCAATATGCAAGCAGACGCCAGCACGTTTGTTTTATTTTTCTGCCCAATCAAAGCCATTGTTAGAATTTTAGTGAATTAGCGCGCCAGTGAACACTCTCCAATGATTGGTCAATGGCAAATGTATTGTCGTCACTTTCCAGGATATGGAAGGTAAAATCTGATTGGTCCATAACACAATGAGGTGTGCATATTGGAAGCTAATTAAGCGCTCGGGTAAGCAGACGTTACTTTTTTCTTCGAATTTACGAGAGTGAAAAAATACGTCTGCATAGCAGGCTACCATGTTGGATGCACGGATCGTGCCACACGGGCGGGGATCGATAATGAGAAAATCCCCCACCCACTCGGGCCTAATTACCTTTCAAAAGCATAATAATCCCTCACCGTTTAGGGTTTGTCAAACTATGCCGGCATAATTTCGGGCATAATACTTTATCTGGAGCATCGGGCATAATGCCGGCATAATAAAATACTAATATTTTGAATCTTACAGTTCAAAAAACTTTGAATTACAATCATAATTATTTCCTTATCAGTTGCCAGCAACTAGTGTAAAAAGTCATTATCATCAAAATACGCGGCCAACTAGAAGACCGGCCTCGCGAAAGCTCTCAAACTAGCGGGCCGATGACGAACCGAGCTGGCTGCAAGCACATTTTCCGCCCTGCTTCTGATTGGCTGAGAATGGATCATGCGATTGATGTTGGCCAATCAGATTTCGCGAGGAAACCATTTCAAAAGCGTTCACCAGTTCAGAGAACTTTAAGTTTTTAATATTATAATACGTTTGTACACCCCAGCTTTTAGTAAGCTGATTATGCCGAATGATAATTCAGTAAAGTATTTTATCAGTTATAAGGAAGGAACACTTGGAAAACTAGACTTGGGCCTGCCCACAGGTAGCCCAAGTAAAGAGCACATTGAAGTTAGTAAGAACGTAGGTTCGGTTTCAGACTCCCCGAAAGAAATTTATATTAAGCGAGGTGAAAAGAACGAAGAGGGAGACTGGAGCAGGCTACAAGTTTGCATACCAGGTATCCCCCCCCCCAAAAAAAAAACCTCGATCGCTTCGCCATACAAACCATACATACATACAACTAGTCATATTTGTTGTTCAGTCCAAAGCATAGATGGTCTATTGCCGGAGTATACTCTGCCTATACCTGCTGTGCTAGTCAGGTCGATATACCACCTGACCCACAACAAATTGCAACAAAAGGTTTCTCAGTGGTTTTCATTCCTACTGGATATACTGATCAACAGGAAAAAAGTCTACCAAAATCTGACATCCGGAAATGGGTTAAAACTGAGTCGTTTTCAAGATGGCCGCCACCGGGCTTTGAAATAACTAAAACAGCTATAACTTCTTCAATAATTGTGATAGAAACATAATTGTTGGTTCTGGTCCATGGTTTTAATGGATCAGCAATCCACTGGTGTCAATAAAATTCAGATCTGCTCAGTATTTAACACAAAATCCAAGATGGCGGCAAAAATTCAAGAGCGAAAAATCAATACATTTTCCATCTGAACCAAAATGACTGAACACCTGGTGCCACGAAACAGTTATTGGTGAACATTACATAATGACAGTTTAACTTATAATTTCAGTCCTCATCACTGTCCTCTAGTTCCCCAGAGGCTTGATTTAGTGGATTGTCAAAAAACGTCACTTGGCATGATCCACATGCAGACGTACACGGAAGCCGATTCTTTCTGCAGCTGCAACGGGGTGTGGCACAAGCTGTGGTGCAGTTGCAGCGTATCATCATCAGAAGAGCGTCTGGTGCAGCTTTCATGGCAGTCATGATAGGTACAAATCGATTGTCTTCAAGTCCCCAGCCCCAGTCTAGTGGATCGAGGTCACCCTCCATCCCCATCCAAACCATGACCTGGTAGTGCACTCGGAGACAATGAAACTTGGTGGCAGATTCCGTTGGGGGAAGACGTTCAGGTGTAACGAAAGACTTAGCAGCAGCGACCTTCTGTGTGAATATCTTGCAACACATGGCTGCCAGAGAACTTGTGCTCTCCCCACCAAATATAACGACCATCGCTTGGCTGCCAAGTTTCTGTATTTCAGCGGGGCTCACGCCTCTCGAAGTGAATGTATCTGCACACAACTGGAGGACTTGATCATCTGCCACGAGTTTCTGAAAGACTTGATTTTTTCCCAATGCCATACACACGAGATGTTGAATCACATCCTGTGAAGGCGTGCAGGAATAATAGTTGAGTGCACAACGTATTCCCAAGAAGATGCTTCATCCGATTGATGTCATATACTTTCAGATTGCTTCTTGACTGGTTGTCTGATCTGAAATATAGTGGTTTTCCATCTGGTATACAGTAATGGAGCAAAAGCATCAACAAATCTGTGTCCTCTCCGATTAGTGTGGTGGAATACAGAATTGTGCTGTCTACGGCTGTTTTGGCAATGTCCACATCAGCGTCTCCTAATGCCTGAATAACTGTGCAGCCCACTTTCTTCAGCTGTTCACCTATTAAGGTGATCAGCTGTTGCTTGTTACTGCCGACAGATAGGAATTCATCTCTCTTTCCGTCAAATTCAGTTTTTCCGGTCGGATAGCTGTTGGCTTGTCCCCGTCTCTGCTGAGTGTTATCCTTTATCGAAGGGCCTGCACCATAGCCATCAAAGACAACAGTTGCTGTTCCATAGTGTGTTGTTGTGAAGTCTGCATATGCTCTGGCTATTTTGCCATATGTATCTCCCTTCTTCCACTTGAGCTTGTGCAGCAAGGATCCACCATCAAGCACATACCTTTCAGTCTTAAGGTGTGCTGAAGGTCTGGTTTCAGGAGCTCCTTCACATGCCAGTGCCTTGGTACAGTGGTCATTGACGGCTTGAGCGAGTTGAGGT
The DNA here is from genome assembly GCA_030867875.1 of Actinernus sp. WN-2022. Taxonomy (NCBI): domain Eukaryota; kingdom Metazoa; phylum Cnidaria; class Anthozoa; order Actiniaria; family Actinernidae; genus Actinernus; species Actinernus sp. WN-2022. The sequence goes on from JAOWCC010001634.1 coordinate 68,515,414, forward strand.
TTGTCGGCCTTCCTCAAGATCTTGTTGTCCTCAAAGAGGGATGATGGGTATGGACTGAGCTCGAAACTCATCACGTCCTCAAGTGACAAATCACCTGTCTGGGAAACCAACAGGAATCTCTGGAACAGCACACTGGAGTCGATGGTTCTTTGAGGAGCAACCTGCAGAGCATTAGAATTTCCCAGGGTCTTTGCTTTCTCTGTCCTCTTGATGGAGAAGGAAAACACTGGTTGTCCAATCATTCTCTCGATGGTTTTGTTCCCAACAGCTTCATATTAATGCACGTTGATATCTTCGTTTGCCACGATACCATTTATGATATTTCTTAATGTAGGATCAGAGGAGAAACGTGAAAATGCATTCAGCTTTGTGCTTATCTTCGAGAGGTCGGATGCATCTCTTTCAATTCTGGCACCAGTTGCTTCTTTATGCTGTTCGCTTGTTGCGTATGTGAGATCATTGAAGTCCTGCATGGCGACGTTGACCTCAGATGTTATGGGGGCTGACATTGTCCACAATGCTCGCTGTTCCTCTGTCATCTTACTGCCATGTGTCAAGCCACCGGTGCTTTTTAGTGATCTCCTGAGTGTTTGTTCAACGACTAGATCACAGCTGAGGCCTGCCCAAAACTGGTTTGTTCGCCGGTTCACATGGAAGCCATTTTGAAATTTCTGATAGACATCTGGGTGTTGGCTCTCCAGTTCACTCATTTCTTCTACGTAGAGATAAGCGGACTTCAGGTAGTTGTAGTGTCCAGCTGCAGCAAATATTGTCAAGGCATCAGCAACAGCTTGCAAGTGATCCTTCCAAGCCCCAGTGCGATCTGCCTTGATCATTGACCGAGCTGTTTGGAGCATCTTCTGATAGCCCAGCCACAGCTTACTCGTTTTGGATTGTGCAGCAAGTTCAGATTTCTTATTTTCAAGTTCATCAATGATCTTTACAATTGCAGCTGATTCTTCAAGACTTTCAAGAGAGATGTCACCCGTTAACAAGGACGAATACATTTTCTCAATCTCTTCTACTTGGAGCATGAACTCGGGATTTCCATCCACTACAGATGCCACAATAATTCCATGTAGACACTTGCTCACCAGTAGATGGCCACGGAATGCCCTCTGAACAGCTTTTCCGGACATCATATGAACTACAGCATTTTCACCGTACACCAGTTCCAGGATGTTTTTCAGTCCTGTTCCCGCCATCAACGTGCCTATTGCTCCAAGCAGATTCATGAACGTGTGAAATGCACCCAGCCTAAGCACGATCCCCTTCAAATGGCTATTCTCTGGTGCAGCACTGATTATCTCGGCAGCTTTCCAGTACAGCGGTTGATCAAACGTGATCACAGGAGGGACATGGTGTCTGATGGCCATGTTGGACAGGAAGTCCAAAGTGGACAGAATGCAAGACTTGTCACCTGGATACATATCAATCATTGGCAAATACAGAATGGAGGATGCGCCAGGATGTGTCTGTCCTCGATGAAGGATGTGCATCATCCCCTGCCAGCCTGGTACCGTCTGCTTGAAATGGAAGGAAGAATAGCTCCCAGAAGATGTCAACTCTTATGTCACAGACTCGGAGATCTGGGAGATCTCGGAACTTGATGTTGCGAAGAACATTGGTGGCAAAACCATATTCTTTGATATCAATTTTGGACATCTGTACAATGTTCAATTCTGAAATCTTCTGCCTTGTCACAAGATGACTTGATTTTCTACCAGGAGTCAATGCAGCTATCATGCCCATTCCATGAAAAGTACCTTTGCCATCAAGGGTGATGATGTTGTGATCTACATTGTCACCGGCAAACAACACTGATAGGTCAAATACGCCTGTTTCTTCAATTAGTAAATCGGGTGTGACACAGCTTGCCACATTCTTTTCAAACCGCAGTGCTTCACCAAATGACGAGCCGTACCCCATATTACACAGGGTTTCCACAAGGAATTTTGACCGATATATGTGATGGACCTGCAGAGCGAGACCAATCTGGAGTGGTGCAATGACAGCCCGAGGTCTGACTGCTTGTACAATGGCTTGTCCAATACTAGCCACTTTACGTTGCGTGTGTTTGCCAATGAACAGACAATTCAACATATTTCGAAGTGTGTCTGGAAGAAATGCCAGTGCAGAGTCAAGTTCAAGTTCTTCTGATTTTGGGTAGTGATCAGTAACAGATGGTACACCTGTCTTGATATCACTCTTAAGCAACCTTGCTGCCGTCTCAATTATGGCCTTCTTTTGTGCCTCTTATTCTCCTTCTCGCTGTGCTTCTTTGTAGAATGACCAGAGTATGTGTGATGTTTTCTCACTGAATGTCATTTAGACCCTCTCCTTCAGCAATATAAATGGAGTCCTCTTATCTTTTCTTCATTTTCTTTTTCAGATAGTAGTTGGTGTATGGAAGAGATTTTTTATCCATAAGTAACTCTTCCATTTTGCCACGAAGGTACGAAGCAGTCATCTGTTCCTCATCATTCATCTCAAGATATGAACACATTCTGGAAAATGCCTGCTCTTGATCACTATCTCTCGGACGTCCAGATTTCCTACTTGTTGAATCTGGTCCACCAATGAAATTCTTTAAAAAGTCGACAAACCAGTTTTTCTCAGCTTATCCCTGGGATAGGTATCCGGAGGATAATGTCGTCTTTCGGGAACGGATTTTTGTCTGTGGGATAACTATCCTTGGGATAGGGAAGTTATCCTAAGGATAAGTCCTATCCTGAGGATAACTTATCCGTCCTTTCAGGAACCGGGCCCAGATCTGAATTGTATTGACACCAGTGGATTGCTGATCCATTAAAACCATGGACCAGAACCAACAATTATGTTTCTATCACAATTATTGAAGAAGTTATAGCTGTTTTAGTTATTTCAAAGCCCGGTGGCGGCCATCTTGAAAACGACTCAGTTTTAACCCATTTCCGGATGTCAGATTTTGGTAGACTTTTTTCCTGTTGATCAGTATATCCAGTAGGAATGAAAACCACTGAGAAACCTTTTGTTGCAATTTGTTGTGGGTTGACCCCTATTTTTTCATAGAATGACTGGACTATGCCTGATATTTCAAAATTAAAGTACACGAACAAGAGAACAAACCATAGTATCGATCGTATTTCTTCGGGGGAGACTTTGAAGGGGCCGATTGTCAGTAAAACGAATTCCATTTCTATACTAGAGCTTCTATAGCCAGGGAGAGAGAACGTCTGCACGCTGGCTAGAGCTTCTACTGACTGCCTCCCGCCTCCGCGAAAGTTAGGCGTGAAGCTGGACCCATTGTACTGAGTTGTTTCTTGAATCGCCCCTAAATGTATTTTTTTAGTATTTGCAAAACTTTGGAGATTTGTAAACTTGATATCTTTACAACTTTTGACGGAAAGATATTGCATAATAGTTCAGATCAGACAATAATCTTTTTAATAGTTTTGCTTTTAACTGAATTTCACGTCATTATTTAAATACTGCTAAAAGTGTCAAATAAAGGAATTAACATATTGGGATCAGTTTACTTTTATGTTACACTATGAAATGTAACCTTTTAAATATTTTAGAATGTGATCGGTGCTTAGCAATAAGGTTTTTTTTAAGTAAACAGCTAAAAATGAAAGCAGGAAACATAGTTAAAATTATTGTAAGGGAATCTCCAACTTCAGAGTTGATAATGAGTTCTTCTTCTCTTCGAATATAATTAAACAGACACCCATCAAAGTAGAGTAAACATAATATCTTTCACCCTCATTAACTCTACGAGAAACTCTTGTTCTGTTTGCTTTTCTAAGGAAATGTTCTGTTATTATATTTACTATTACTTATGTACAGGCAATTTGTGTTAGCTTGGAGTAAAGTATAGTCATGTTTATGTGATCATTACATATGGACCATAATTATGTACGATGGCCGAGAAGGGCCACTCCGACTTCCAACTTCCGACTTCTAACCTCCAACTTCCGACTTCCAACTTATGAATTACTCGTGGTAAATGGATTTTTAAAAGAGAAGCTACGCATTTGGTCTAGCGTTTAATAAATGTTAAACGAAAAGAACGTCTCAACCTTTATATTTAAATTTCTAACTATTAGGTAAGTTTAAACTTCCGACTTCCAATATCATGCAAGACACGTTCAGAGTTATCGTCTTCGAACTTCCACTCTATTAATGACAAAGAATTACAGAAGGTACAATGGATATAATGACTATTTCTTGCAAAGATTTAGCAACAAAGAAATCTTAGGATTTCTGACTATTGTTCAAAGTATAAGGATTGGATTGCGTACCGTGAAGCGGAGACTAAAGCGTATGGATCTTCGACGTGGAAGAAGTCGGATTCAGAGTCCCGGCCTTTGTGCGACATCATAGAAGCTATATAATGCGAGAATGGAGGGATATGTAGGTTCGTCAGTGGGCTATCGCGATATGACTCAGCGACTTAGGTTAATGCACAATCTAACAGTGAGACGAGATACTGTTATGCGTGCAATGCGCCAGGGCAATGCGTGTAATAGACCATGCAGAAGGTGTTGAGTGTCGTAAAAGACATCGACTAAAACGAAGAAAGTATGTAACTCCTAGTCCTAACTTCCTCTGGCATTTAGATGGTTGGGACAAGCTAAAGTCTTACAGCTCAGTTTTGCATTCATGGCTGAGTTCAGTGATGAGTTTTCGAGACGCATTCTTTGGTTGGAGGTTGGCTCCACTAACAAAGACCCCAAAGTGGCGGTTTAGTACTTCCTTAGTACAGTAAAGCAGCTTTAATTGGAGGGACTCCCAGACTATTGCGCTCGGACAGAGGAACGGAAAATGTATGGATTGCTGTGATGCAGAGGTTATTTAGGAGAAATGGCAGAGACCAGCTGGCAGGTCAGGAAAGCATCATACAAGGCAAAAGTATAGTGCAAATCAGAGAATTGAATCATACTGGTCAAAGTTAAACCAAGGCGGTGGAGGCTGGTGGATCAACTTCTTTAAGAACTTGAGGGACAGCGGAATCTACAAAGACCACGATCCTCTCCATAAGGAACTTCTGAAATTTTGTTTATTCAGTAGCAAGAATGTGGAACTTGAAATCAATCCAAGTGAAGAGAAATGTGAACATTCCCAAGGGAAAACCTGATATGATATTCTTGTTGCCGGAAGTATATTCCACCCGTAGTTATCTACGGGAAAACCTGATATGATATTCTTTTTGCCGGAAGTATATTCCACCCGTAGTTATCTGGTCGAGGTGGATGAGGCGGAGGTTAATAGTGCTTGTCAGGCCTTGTATTCTCAGGAATGCCGCGCCAATTTTTCTGCTGAAATCGAGAACCTTGTTAACCTTCTCATTCCTCGCTGGGCGTCCTCCAGTTAGCACTGACAGAAGAAGCCTTACAGCTCTTTATCAACATCACAAGACAGCTTCATCAGTTAGGAGTTTAGGCTGGGATCACCATGCAGGAGGCAACGAATAGTTACCGCCGCACATTCGTAAAGTTTTGATTATCATCCTGCACCAACATTAACTGCAACATTAACTTACTTTTCGTAAGTTCTAATTCGGGACTCATGTTTCAGTTGACATTTCGGACAAATTGCGACTTTGCAGATACCTCAAAGATTATATATAATATTTTAACTTTGTTAGGAAAATACAACACAAATTTACTTGAACATTTGCACCGAGTCGTTATCGATCACCTCAAAACAATTGTCCAGAGACAAAAACACATTATTTTGCATATTTTGCTTCGCATTTTGATATCCATCAGTAAATGTTAGTACGTTATCCACGTACATGACTTTGTATTAGATCTAAGTCTCGGCTTTGAAGAACTACGCACGAAGCTACTTGTGTTCAGGTTGGTGGAATGTAAACAAATTATTGCATTTCTCTTTTCACAAATCACACAGCAGGACGAATTTGTTCCGTGTTTCTTCTCACTCGCAAATTTGTAGAGGAAGACATGTTTTTTTCTTTACATTTCACTAAAAATAACAAGTTGGAAGTTCAGAAGTTAGAAGTCGGAAGTGGCCCTGCTCGGCCATCGTACATATGGCTACAAAATAGGCGGTCCTCAGTTTTGCCAAGGTTAAGCCCCACCTCGTCCTACCTGATACAGTGTTTACTAAGTTAAATAGGCCCTTTGCAGGTAACAAATCACGTGGTTGTACTGGAGAGCAAAATATATCTGACTTCATTTATTTCAAGGCCTTGTACGAGATCGGTATTGCTAGTAGCAATGCTATTTTCCACATCCAGGCGATTGTCGATCTTTCTAAAACTGCGATTTTAAAGATAGCTTGCTCTTCAGCATCCATGGAAACGCCTTTCCCATGGGGATCACGAGCTCAATTAATTCGTCCTTCTGGTTTTAAGACCCCCCCCCCCCCCCGGTTATAAGCCCATCTCATGTTTATACCGTTTATGACCCCATGTTAATATATAATCGGACCTAAAACCAGACAATGTGGTTACTTGCTGCTTTTCAAGTTTAGTTATAAGATATACGGTATCCAATCTTTTGAGCAGAAGTTGTTGTTATTACGTATTTATTTACTATGATTGGTTGGTAAAATAATTTTCATAAAATTATTTTCTCTGAATCCAAAACACTTTTTCCAGCTGGTTATAAGCCCCCCCCCCCCTCCTCCCCTTCCCTCGATATGAGATATGAGCCCCTCCGGTTATAAGCCCACCAAAAAACCCTTACCGAATGAGTGTAAGCGGCATGACAGCCTGGATACTAAAAAAAAACTAAAAAATCTGACAAAACAAAAGAGAAGACGAGAACTGGGGTAGACAACGTGAAGGGAGAGCCCCCCTCTTCTTTCCGTCCGCCATTTTGTTTTCGCCACGTTTTATTTTCATCATTTTCCCCAGTATCTAGAGCCTATAAACAGGCTAATACAAAGGGTAATTCCTTTGGTTTTATGCAGTGAACGGTCTCGTTTGAGACCGGTCGAAGAAATATATCTTCTACTCGAGAATACTGCCTAGATTACCAGAATTAGGTCACTAAATCATGACTTTAACGCGTAAAGATCTTCAAGAAATTTGGAAGAATGAATTCTTGCCTAATATTCGTCAGGAAATACGCTAAGAAACCTATTCTCTAAAAGAAAGCATGGCGGATATAACGAAAAGATTCGATGAAATCGAACACTCACAGAATTTCTTTATATATATAGTCAGTACAACAACACTTATGACAGCAATTCAAGGTACGAAGAAACAGGTCCAGACCACTGAGAATGAAGTACAAGCAATTGCAACTGAAATAGTTACGATTAGAGACAGGAACTACGCATTGGAAACCGGCCTCGATCAGCTAGAACAATACACCAGAAGAGACTCTTTGGAGATTACGGGAGTCCCGACCCAGCAAAGTTAGTGAATGAAACAGCTTACACGTTGAGCTAAGAAGAAAGGTTAAAATACAAAAATGTGCAATTAACCGGCCAGTTCTAGCAGGGTTGTATCACTGTCATAGCTAGTCCTTATAGTCCGGTTAGTCCCCTCAGTTCTAACAGGGTCGTTATTGATAATTATGTGTTCATATTCGCTGTTAAATTTGTATATTTTTTCCACTCGCCACTATTGCCGTTTGACCTTCTTTGCAACATTATTCCTGTATATTTTTATGACTAACCGGTTTAATCAATATAATGAGATAAGACATCGGCAAAGCTGGAAATATTATATTAGTGGATCGAACAAGTACGCCTTTCCAGGCCTGTTCCCCTTTATACTCCCCGGTGTATCGACTCAAAACTCGTTTTGCGAATGCTTAGTACGCCTGTTCCCCTTACTCCCCCGTGTATTGACTCAAAACTCGTGTTTCGAATGCTTAGTACGCCTGTTCCCCTTACTCCCCCGTGAATAGACTCAAAACTCGTGTTTCGAATGTTTAGTACGGCTGATCCTCTTACTCCCCCGTGTATCGACTCAAAACTCGTTTTGCGAATGCTTAGTACGCCTGTTCCCCTTACTCCCCGGTGTATTGACTCAAAACTCGTGTTTCGAATGCTTAGTACGCCTGTTCCCCTTACTCCCCGGTGTATTGACTCAAAACTAGTGTTTCGAATGCTTAGTATACGCCTGTTTCCCTTATATACTCCCCCGTGTAACTCGATTACTTGTTATAGACTTCAACTCCAACTTTATTCATTTTATCACTATAGTACAGTGTTGAAAATACCAAGCACAAAAGCATATGCCCTGTTGAGCATTTAAAACTCAAACTAGAAAATATAGAAGTGAGCTAGCATTTATAACTACAGGGGTCCACCCGGTGAATACTTCCACATTAACGCTATTCCCCTTGCTCCAAGGGAATAAGGAAAACAAAACAAAAAAACTCATCAAACATGGCTTCCCCTCAATCATAAAATTTACACATATCCGCATAGTTTTGTTTTACTATTCCCCTTGCTCCTAGAATCTTTATTTTATTTAAACTTTGTACCCCCAAAAATGGGTCGGTCGGGCAATGATAAACGAAACATTTTATTGGGATGGCCTTATCTATATTAAACAAATATTTAATATAAACTTTAATGACTGGCATACTTTCATTTTAAGATTAATTAGCCTGTACCTATACTACCTTTTTTTTCTTTTCTTATAATAAAATATAATATTGTAATTAATGCAATTAAGTAAATGAAAATTAGATTAACAAATCTATTTTATGGTTAGCTTACCCCAGTTCGGCCAATGTTAAAAAAGTTCAGGACCGTTTGCCCTGACCTAAATGGGAATAGTAGGACTTTGGGAGAGGTGAAGTAGTTGAATGGTGTATAGCACTGCCTCTTCAACCTCTCTTTGATAACCCTACTAAATCGATAATCAAACTCGAGCTGCAAGGGCATATCTGTGGCGCCACTTCTTAATATCGCGGAGAGACTTCAGTATTCTGCTGTCGTCCTCCATGACAACTGAGGAAACTGTTCCTTGGGGGCCTTGTGTAACAGCAGTGGTACCTGTCAGATTCTTGACCGCATCAACACACTCTTTGTCAAAGCAATGAACTTGCTCTAGTCTCTCGATTGCTTTTGATATCTCACCAGTGACGGAGGGGCTTTTTTTTGTATGAAGTCCAAAAGTCTCTCCAAAGAGATGCAAATGTTTCAAATAGTCTACCAAACTACTGACATTATTGCTTGACATGCGAAGAGTACCTGTTGAGGTATCCACAGTAAAGAGTGTCTCATAATCGAAGCAGATGCCTGTTGGCTGCGAAAACTGGGCCTTGCTTCCATCTCTTGTGCCCCGTCCACCACCGACCAACACAGAACATTCTTTAACTGTAGGTTTAAATACTTTGATACAAAAGTCTCCTGTGTCACTGAATGCAAAGGAGTGGTCATTGTAGCTAGTTAAGATATGGACTTTGTTACAGATTGAGCCCCCATTGTCAACGATCTTCTGTATCGAGCCAACATTGTCATCATCAAACGTAATTGTATATATACCACCATCATCGTCGTGTGCAGAAACATACACTGCACCGTTCAAAGATACTATCCCATAGAGAAGCTTGGAGCTTAGCTGAACAGAAGAGATTACTGCTAAGTTGATAAGGTTGGAATGAAGTTGTATAACATATACTGCACCGGTGAATGAAGAAACATACATTTGCCCATTGACATCAAAGCACAAAGCCACCGGCTGCTTTATTTCTGTGTCGAATTCAACATGCGATGGACAGGCTTCGCGTGTCCTGTGGAGTTCAGGAAGAGTGCCAGTCCTGTGGTTTAATGCAGACAACGCTTCTCGGAGTTTTTCTTGAAGGTATTTCTTTGGTTTCCTTCTGCAATCAACACTCCACGCACCAATATCTTTCAGCTTTCCTGTGAGCTTCTCAACAGTTAATTTGTCAACATCGACAATTGTATCCCCTGTCAAGTCTTTAAACGCAATTGAATTTTTGTTTGATTCGGCACAATACAGTACATTGTTGAAAACAGCAACTCCAATAGGACGGTCCAAATTATCCAATTCCACAATCACATTTGCAGGATAGTGATTCGCTCGTACCTTGAAAACCTTACCCTGGGCAACATCGCTGACGAATACATGTCCCAATGGACCCATACAGGTGCCAATGGGGGCCTTTAAAACTCCATTTTTGTTGTCATCTCTTAGTCTGTATTTTTCGGGTACTACTGTGTGTGTCACTGTCTTAGCCTTTTCCTGAAGAACCTGTGTCACTAAAGGAGAAGAAATATCCATAATAGAATCAACGTCTTGACGATCCCGATTCCTTACAGAGCTAAGCGGCAGTAACGGTGCTAATTTCGAATGTAGGTGATTTCCATTTCTCAGCTCTCTAAGCTGAACCAAATTGATACGGTACTTGTTTACTAATAGGAACCAATTTGAGAAACTTTGCCGTTTTCTCTTTGCAACATGTACTCCATCTGGAATAGGAGAAATAATGGACACCCGCGGATCAGATTGGTCTTCTTTCTCTTTTAAAATGACCCTTAAAGGTCCATAAAATGGTAAAATACTTATGACATTTATTTGTCCCGTAAAACGAAGGAAAACTGAGTTGAAAAATCTGAGTTCCCTCGTCTCCCTTGTTCCCCAAAATCAATAGCCAGCTCCCTTGATCCTTGAAAATAATTCTACAATCTCCCTATATCCCTAAAAATAAATACCCGTTCTCCCTTGATCCCTAAAACCCCTGGGAGGGCCTCTTCAGCGGCAGCTTTGCCGCTACTCTGTCGAATGGAACCTCGAAAACTTCCCCTTGAAATGGTTTAAATGCATCGCTAGCGATATACTCCTTCAGCCTTCGTTCTGCCATCTCGCTCGAAAAAGCGTACAACTTTTTTGAAGGCGGATCAAGGCCATATACGAAAACGCGAAAGAGGGAAATGGTCGCGGCACCGATGCGAACTCGCCTTCTGCCATGATTCCATAGCTGAAGAGAATTGAATATTCGGCTTTGTACGTGATGACAAGCTGCAAAGTAGACAACAGTGCGTGTTGATGGAAACTTACATTGGATTATTACGTTACCATAACAACTAATCATTTGGCCCCAGTCGCCTGCTGTGAGATTCAGATGCTCATGAACTTCGTCATGAAGAAATCCGAATTTGTAGGGTTCCCTGAAAGTACAACTATAAAGCGACACTTAGAAATTTTTAAAACGAAAATACTCACAAGCACGCCACCCTCAACTTAATATTTAAAAAAATATTTAGCGTCTGGGAAGAATCGAAACAAACCCTAACGCTGATTTTAAACCAAACTCTAATCGTCACTAATCCCTCACCACTACGCCACGAGGGATTTCCCTTCTTATCTTCCTTTTCTCATTTATAGCATACACTAATCATTACTATGTATTGTATTGCCATACTTTGTGTTGATAAACATTACAATTGTTATGCTAATGAATCAACCATGGTTTCAAAAGGCCGCTTTGTGTCAGGGACCAATGGATCTCTGGTTGGCACAATAATGACAATGGACTGACGTGCAGTAACTATCGTCTGAAAATTATTTGCAATTCAAATATTCGGGTTTCTTACACCGAGAAAGAACCGAGAATTCTCTACCTCTTTTATAGGTTAGAAGAGAGGAGTCGTCTAGTACTTTTGAAAATTCAATACTTCTGATTTTTCCAAAGTCAGATCAGATCATATTCAGTCAGTGCAAACATTGTGACGGAGCGCCGGAAGATCTTTGAAGTTTCCGTGGATGCATGCATTTGATCACGAGCTTAATTGCAACGTCTTAAAATCTGTACACATTAAAAGTATTAAATTTTACTCCGTGTATATACTTGAAGAAATGAAATACGAAGAAATTAAGAATAGAAGAATCTAGTCCCCACCCCACCCCCTATGCAAACACCAACGTCTAAGAACTACAGCCACATTTTGTGTTCCGTGACTTACTGATTGTTTATTTTGACCAATCAAATTGCTAGTTAGGTTTTCCCTTAGGGACCGACCGTTTATCACGTCGTAGGGGGGGGAGGGGGGGGGGGGGGGTGGATTTGCAGGGAGGGGGGGGGGTTACAATTTCCAAAATCAGTTGAAATCGGGGGGTACATTTTTTGTAATTTCAAAATATGGGAGGTACATTTTTTGTAAAATGTTTCCATGCAACACAGTGACTTTTGATTTGAGCTACTGAGCATAACTTGAACAATGAAAATGATGATGAAGAAGTGGGGGTACGTTTTTTATTGACAGAAATTGTAGGGGGGTACAAATTTTACTTTAAAATGTTTTTTTCAGAAATCCAGTCCTCTCCCTACTTCGTGGGCCGTGGGAACACCGGATGGTGTAATTTGCGGCTCGACGGCTTGGCGGCTTGGCGGCTCGACGGCTTGACGGCTTGACGGCTCGACGGCTTGGCGGCTTGGCGGCTTGACGGAATGGCTTTGTAAGAGTGCAGACATACATACACTATTTACAGAGTAGCTGAAATAAGCTAATATCTTATACACAGTGAAGTAAAATTCACTGGAACGGAGCTAGTGAAATAAATACACGAAAATACAAATGAAAGCTAATTAAGAACGTTTCGAAGCGTTTGAAACAGGGACAAATGGCGAAAAGGCTAATTGATCTGTTTCATATAAATATAAACTTTGATAGACCCAGCTCAAATTGGAGGATTTGCAAGAGCTCCGATCCAGTTTAACTTTTTTTAAACCTTTTTCAAAGTTCTCACTCGACAAAGCTTAAAGGTGGAATTATGTCGTTGAGTGTGCTGCAGAAGTTTTCTTTTCCCTGAAACTTTTCTCGGCTTTCTTTATTTCCCCGGGGCTCTTCACGGTCAACTTCCGTTTAATTACTTACTTGCATATGTGTGAATGCAATAAAAATGAATGCAATTTCTTTTCCCTGAAACTTTTCTCGGCTTTCTTTATTTCCCCGGGGCTCTTCACGGTCAACTTCCGTTTAATTACTTACTTGCATATGTGTGAATGCAATAAAAAATTATTTGAGTTTTTAGTATGGGTCTGTACAATGTGCGAGGATATGCGAGCCAGCATGCGAGGCATGCAAAAAAAAAAAATTAATAAAAAACAAAATTTAGCCAGACAAATTAAAGTTCAATCGATTATTTCCAGTACTGATGATGAAACACTCATACAAATCATTATTCAGTTGACCGGGAATAGGGAAAGTGCGTGTTGAAATGTTAAGGGGAAAAAATGGCGGGGAAAATTAAAGACATGATCTGTCGCAGTGTGGAAATTTCGAAGATCGGCTGAGCCAAGTCCAAGAGAATTTGACTTACTTTCCGATTAACGATAAAGAGCAATCATTTTTGACGACCTTTCGGAATCAGTATTCTCCAGATACAGAACCGAGATGAACAGACCGAAATAAACAGAACAGAGATGAACAGACTTGGTTTTAATACGGACATGAATCGAATTAGTGCAGAACTGAAAAAACTACTTTTCGGATTGCAAAAACAATTTATCGAACTGCAAATGACGTGAACAAACTAGTAGGATAAAGAATAAAAGTAATAAACCGAAAAAAACCCCGACAGAACAAGAAAAACGAGCGAAACTCAACTCTGAGAGGAAATTATAAAATTGGCCGGACCCCTGTGGAAACATCAACAAAGGGTGACTCATTCAGAAAGGCGATTTCGATTCTCGCTGGAAAATCTATGGAAACAACGGTTGTCACGGAAATGATGATTGTTGTAGTTAATTGACATTTGAGATGCTATTAGGTTTTAGTTTAGAAGTCGCATGTGTGTTACAGAACTGTTGACGTTTCATGGGTTTAGCGCTATGGATTCGGGAACGCACGAAATACAGCTAGTCGATTGTATTGTAGAGCGGCCATATCGAATGTATATTGGAACAAGAGCCCACTGGGCTTTCACTCGGGCCACTATATATTCATCAGGAGACATTTTGCATGTCCCACCTTTATGGAGGAATGGTACTCCCATAAATAAATTGTTTTCAGTGTCTAAGGGAAGCACCATTAGAAATGTGGAGGGGGGAGGTAGGACTTCCTCAAGATGAACATTTTGTTCGTCGCTGGAAGCGGATCAGAGAAACTAAGTAATAGATTGAACTGAATTGTGATTGTAATCGAAATATAGTAAATTAGAATTAGAAAGGACTGTGAATAACTGTGAGGATAATGAGAACAAAATAAAGCTTACAGCGAGGTATACGCTGGTATAAAAATTAAAACGTTTCATTTTTCTAGGGATCCAGAAGCAGGGGTCCACGTTTCGTCGACTGACTCGGGTTCCTGCATACGGAAAATGTGATTTTTTCCACCTCAAAAAGCATTTACCATTGCAGGAACTCTAATCTCAATTTTCTTACTTTTTCTTGCAACTCGCATTTTTCAACTTGCAACTCGCATTTTTCAACTCGCAACTCGCATTTTTCAACTCGCATCAAACCCATTCTCCAAGTTGACTGACAACCAGTAAGCAAAACATACACTGGCGGAAGCTGAATACTACCTTCTGACATTCATTTGCAACGAAAACCCCAAAACCCTAGCCCTGAAAACATATGGTAACTCGAGCCACCGACATAAAATCCGCGGCTGTACTGATAATGAGCCAACAGGTATAAAATATCAATAGCAAAGCTTTTTGCAACTGTTGGTTACATTGTACGACGTGTCGTGTGAATGGGATTGGTGCCTGTACCAAGCATTTTGGCCAAGTGTCTACACCCCTAAATTTGGTCCGCGGACCCAAAAGTTTTCGGCACGACACCTATTTTTGTCGTGTACATATGAACATTTCATTATCTCGGTCCGCCTGGTTGGAGAGCCGTCCTTGAGAATTATAGCATAAGTCTACAATAATTATTACCTTAAATAAAGCTTCCCAAACATAACGAAGGTATATCGGTTAATAAGAATTTTATTATATGGCCATTTTGAAATCTAAAATAAAAGGTAAAGGTAGGGAAATGTTTTTTTATTTGCATTGCTACAGCGCGTGTGTAACACTCAAATGGCTTCTCCAGTACTTTTATTGAATACAAGAAACTACGCTTGGGATTTTCAAAACGATTGATAGTATCGTTGTTTTAGGCATGAAATCTAACGAGAGGAAAGCCTATAAAGCAAAAAGGTGTTCAATAAAGTGAACAGTGTTCGTTTAAAATGAGATAAATCAAACATCTTTCATCACTATTAAAAGCGGCGCGGCAATATGTTAATTCAAACCGGTAGTGTCCAGACTGGGAATCCACTAGTCTCCTTTGTAGCCGTTCTTAGCGTCAGTCCCATACTCGGACCGACACTAAGAACGGCTGCAAAGGAGACTAGGAATCCACCAGATCTTCATCAACTACTACATGAGGGTCTACATGTCAGTGGTCAGTTAAAATTTTGGCCATTTATCAGTTGTCAGTTAGCCCTAGTTAATCATTACTAGAGAAAATTTACAATGTTTGACCCACAAAAAAAACCAAATTTGTCAGTTGTCAGTTATTTTTCGGTTGTCAGTAAAAAAATCGTCATTTGTCAGTTCTCAGTTATTTTTAAGGCCGTTTGTCAGTACTATACTCCAGTTAACCCCATTCAGACCCTCCTACATGCAGCTTTGATAGGAATTCGCAGCAATTGTATGTGAGTATTTTTTTTTTGTATGAGGTTTTTTTTCATGGCTCGCATATTTTTTATTTGCATGGCTCGCATCGTTGGCTCGCATGGCTCGCATGTTGTCCACACTCCTTCATTTTCCCGCCTCCTACACCCGCGCGCGTTCATGTATGAAATAAGATCGACAGTTTCACACGGTCGCGATAGATAGATTTTTAATACAACGGTTTGAACGTTTTAGCAATTCGATGGTTTTGTTTATTTGACGTGCCAGTATTTTAAGTGTAAACCAAAATGGAAGAAAATAGCTAAGATCTAAGCGGCCTCCTTTGTATGTGATTAAATAATTATAAATTTCTGGGAAACCTGTCTCGAAATCCTGACTTAAGGATCCTGACTAGAGATCTCCTTCCTGCCGCCGTTGTCGGAGCAACTAACCACAGTTAAGTTTACTACGGTAAACCGGCAGGTCACACATGAGGATGCCCGTTAACTATAGTAAACTTCGTCCAGTGATTAAATTTATCATAATGTTGTCATTCCACCGTTCCGTCAAAGCCGTCGAGCCGTCAAGCCGTCAAGCCGTCGAGCCGTCAAGCCGCAAATTACACCATCCGGTGGGAACACAAACACTTGATTGGCCGTGATTATTTTGACCTTCCATTTTTGCACGTGCTAGCCTGCACATGCAAGTCTTCGTCTCCTCTCAGTCGCCTAGACAACATAAAATAACTTCAAAACGCTCAGAGGTTGCCAAGTGGTCAAAAAAACGATATTTCAGTGCATAAAATTTGGACTTTGGCTATGGATTTTGAAGCTTTCGAATATCTCTAAAAGAAATAAAGATGTCTTTCCCGACGAACTGTGCCAACTGCCGGGAAAATAAGAGCTCCTCTCTGATTGGCTGAACAAAAAAGTGCGAGTCGACGTTGGGAGGAGGGAAACGAACCACACAATGAGTTCTGGGTACGAGACTGTCTGCGGAGGCCATGGCCATGGGTAGCATGGACGGTGATGTTGTGCTGCCCTCTGTTCTCGGGCTTATTTTAACCTTTCTTTTAGTTCCAAGACCAGTATTAAGCCTCATTGAGACACAGCAAAGTAAGTTCAGTCACGTTACTTAAATTAGTCGCTTATACGTATAGATCCCTTATTTTATGTAGTGCCAAGACTCCAAGAGTCAAGACACGAAAGTCAAAAGTTAAAATAGATAATTTAGGCTTTAGTACTAACTAGCATTGACTGTTGTGTTCTTAAACTTTGATTTGGATTGTTTTTCTTGTTCATGATCAAAGTGACTGCTCCATATAACAATGCGGTGATCGGTAAAACGAAAGACCTAGACCGGCCGCGGACGCTTATAAATACTTATAGCAGTTACTGACACGTGTTTAAACAACTACAAAATTATACAAGTTACAATGGTAATTACACCGTTCTTACAGTAAAAAATAGTTAATTAAGCTTAATATCAGTTAACAAACAAGTGAAAAAACGTCTACAAAACATTCATGTTAAAACTACAAAGCATGCTTTATTATAATACTCGCTTGATAACTCCCACATGTAGTTTCTTGATTGGCCAGTTGAATGAAATGTAAAAAAAAAAAAAAATATGCAGGGATTGTGGATTTTTAATATGGATCAATCAGGATTACATTGACTTGAGATCATAAGGCCATGCAATGCAATCAGTTACAAGTGTATGCCTGAGATAGTTTGGTTCTCTACGTGTTGTTGCCTCTTGCTATTCAGCTGGCCGGTTGGTCATGAATTTCTTCTCAAACTCAAGGGAGGTACATATGTATGTCATGGTTGTGCACATGTACAGGGGAAGATCCAGGAAACGCAGAAAGAGGGGGCTGCGGCATAAGCCAAACCTTGTGATGTATATACACTAAATATTAGCTAGCCCGGGGTGTGGGGCATGTACATTGTATCACAGCCAACAAATGGGGGGGCTGCGGGCCCCTTAATTCGCCCTCCCTAAATCTGCCCCTGATATTGTATGGAGTCTATGTTCTATTGGTGGTTGTTAATTTGCTATACGTACAAAAAGCTAAAGTCCCCTCCCTCAATGCTTGTTTGAAATGATATACAATATTTTCCTTAAGACTGTCTGTACACAGTTTGTTGGTCATTTTTGTATATTTACCTTGATTTTAACCATTCCACATGTGCACAACATTTGTCAGTTCATAAGAAAATTGCTTAAAATAACTGTGTCCAGCCCAGACTGTGACTATAAATGCCTCTCACCATGACATGTCAGTTTGAACATTTTTACTTTCCCTCAAGTGTTTGGAAAAGCTAGTATCAGCTACTGTCAGTGCTTGAATCTACTTCTTACTATAATATCAGTCCCCAGTTGTGACTTGATCTTTATTGCCTCTTAACAGTAAATCTCATGAAAATTTGAACTGCTCCAAAGTCAAGAAGAGCTATGTGAATATATCTACTGAATACAATACATATATTGCTGTATGTTAACTTTAATTGATAAGAATATTTATGTAACAAAAATGGCTTGTTCACTACTCTCATACACTACATTTACATGCAGTAAGGGACCAGTCATTAATACTGGTAATTAGACAAGTGCTGGTATAATCAACTTAAAGTCAATTAAGATATGCTAACCACCGTGGGAAGCAAGTATAATAGCAGCTGATATTTAGAGCACTAGCCTTTCGTCAGAGCAATCAGTCTCATTAATAATTAGAGACAGCACTAGCACAGTACTACATTCTCCCTTAGAAAACAAAGAAATTGAAGAAGAATTTAGAATGTGATCAAGAGTCACTTATGCCCTTTTTGCACACAGCTCTTCATTTGTACTTGTTCCTAATGGTCTCTAATGTAACAAATCTATATCTACATTGTACAATGTAGCTGGCCTTTATGGGCTACATGTACATTAGGGAAAGGGGAGCTGGGTGGTGCAGAGATTGGTTCCCGATCAGGGCCATAGCTAGTGGGGGGCAGTTGCCCCCCCCCCCCCCCCCAAGAAAGATGGGACCCTGGGCAACCTTCATTTTAGTACCTCTTAGGGGTGAAAACAAAAATATCCAACGAGCATCCCCGCCCCTGATATACGGGAGTCCCCCATGGCTGTGCAGAGTCTGCCCTCCCAGACAAAAAATCCTAGCTATATATGGCCCTGCCAATGTCATAAGTGAGTTGAGTTTGTTGATTCTCATCGATGCTCCCAAGGGTTTCTCTTCAGCTTTTCCAATTTTCCTTCCTTCATAAAAATCAATGTGATCTACATGTACAATGTAGTTGAGCATTGAGTACAGAGAATTTATGAATGCACATGTAGTAAGGAGTGTTTGTAGAATGAGTCTCTCATAGACATTAGAAGTATACAAATGTATCAATGGCCTATTGATCAGCCTCATTCATCCGAAGAGAAACAAAACATTTATTTTTAGTTAACAAGGAATGAAGCTATTAAAGTCAACCTACTATCAGCCACCTCCAATTCTTAGGTGTGCATGTAAAGAAATAAATATCTCCCTATAGGAGGCACACAAAAAGGTTTTCAAGCCAGTCTAAGACTGTTCACTTTTTATAGATACTATATTAAACCCTATCTTCTTGTTTTTTGACTCTCAAATTTTAGTGAAATCAAGACTTTGTGTTTACCTGTTGCAGAAATGGCATTCCTTCATTGTGTGGAGACATTGCAGATTCTCGCAATTCACAAAAGCTTGAATCAATCAAACCCTAAATATAAAGCAGAACAACTCTGCCAGAAAACTTTAATGGCCAACCTTTATCTTGTAGGGGTATAGAATGGTCAAATCCGAGACTTGCAGAGACACCGAGACCCTTGTTTCAAAATCCGAGCCTGAGACTTACTTATCTAAGGGGTATAGCTAGAATGGTCAAATCCGAGACTCCAAGACCCTTGTTTCAAAATCAAAGATTCTTTTTTGAAACGCTGAGACTCACGATTTTTTGAGGGACCATTCTATACCTGTTTTTGTGAATATACTTTATCGCATCCTGTGCCGATTTTCCTCTGCCAAGAGAGTAAATTTCTCAACGTAACTCTGCACACCTACTATCGGCCACCCTGTGGATGAAACATTACAAACTAGCTAGCGCATGCGAGCAGAAGTGGTGGGTTAATTCCGTTGGCCTTAATTTTGGTGGGAATTCTTAATTTTTGTCCAGAGTGTAAACAAACAAACTTATAGTGAAAAAGGCAAAGGAAAGGTAAGTTATTGCAAATAAATGGTTTATTTATAAGAATATGAAAACTCAAGGCACAATTTATAGCACAGTGTAGAATCTATAAAACAACTAGTCATGCAACAAGGCAACAACAATGCTTATTCCCACCAGCTACTGGCTTGCCCGAAATGAAGTATGTTTTACAGGCCTACATGTACATGTAAATAGTTGCTAAATACCTGTAGCCTCAATCTGAACACTTTTTAAAGGTTTTCCTATGGTTACAAAGCAAACAAACATTGTGTGGGTGATAGTGGGTTTGTGTGGGTGATAGTGGGTTAATCTGGTCGATAATAAGGCTTATCAATGAAGGACATTCAGTCGATTTTCAGGGAAAATAGTGAAATTCTAAAGGAATCATGTTATGAACCATAATCACAACTACTATTAAGATCACGAAGGAAGAAAAACATTGCCAAATAGCCCTCTTTGTTATACAACTAGAAGCGATCAAAGCAAACTGGGCAGTAATAGGTTGACTTACCTTAAGTCTTAATGAATTTATTTAGTAATGTAACCAAAGAATATGATAACCAAATGAAACTGACACACCATATCCCGAACCCAAACAAGGTCAGAACAACAAAAGTTATTTGTGTTGGTTTCATAATTAATAGATGCAGTACTGTGATTGGATCAGGAGGACAAAAACAGTAGGGATACCATTTCAATGGCACAGCATGTCATACAGTAACCGTGCTGTAGTCAATGCCATAGTTGTCCCACTCGTACGAAACCTGCTCTACATGTACATGTATGACTTGTCCAAGACTGTGTGTTTTATGGTAACCATGTTGAAGGAAGTCATTCCAACATTATGGTATGCCCTATAGGTTCATAACTATCATATTACAACAGTCATGCAGTATTGATTTAGAAAGCATGAAGACAGCAAGCAAAATGAACACAGCGTGTACTATTCACAGCTGAAACAAACAACAGATGTTAAAGCATGTTATTAAATTTTGTATCGTTATAAGGTTTTTTTGGATTGCTGCTGACATGTTAATATGGTTGCTAAGTAATGAATAGATGGGTATTTTGATATTCATCAGTGAGGATGTTATTCCTTGAAACTAAAATTTAATTAATATTCTATATATAGATTGAAAGAAACAATCATTTTCAGGTATTGTTTAAATTAGTCATAACACATTTAGCCTTACGAGACTGCTTGAAGATGAGAGATTAAACAAAGCAAACCTAAGTTTATGTACTGGTATCATTTCTCAGTTATACTGTACATGTACGGTATATAAGCAGCGCTCAACACTAACTTTTAAGACTTGTGGAAAGGTAAGCTGAGTAAATATTGAAAATATACTGTAAAGTGCAGAGCGGCCTGTAAATATATTAATGATGTGTACATTAATTATTATAATACCTATGTTTTGTCTCCTGTTAATGAATGGTTCATCAAACCATTGTTATTCAAAGACACTTCCTATAATGTTAAAGTGTGTTTGAAAATGGTGCTCTAATATCGATAGACATCAATAGACCCTTTCAGCTTGCCTGTTTGTTGCCCCATTTCAGACCATGTGACAGTAATTGATCTCCAGAGAATTCAGTGCTCTGTTTTCCAGTTATAGAAATTAATACATTTCCTCTTTGGATACAGAAAAACATGACTTTACCCAGGGGAAAAGTCTGGAATGGGGCTATAAAGAGACAAGCTGAAAGGGTATATTGTGCCATGATTCACTGTATGTATGTACATGTACATAATTATATGCTACAATGTACCAAAATCCCATGAAAGAATGAAATACAAGTTTGACAATATAAAAATTCATTAATTATAAAAATGCTCTGTTAGATTACCATGCAACTGAAGCTTTCTGCAATAATCAAACTGAAATATTTATTATGAACCACCCATTATTCTTTAAATTAATATATTTTAGTTCATATTGTGTGAATAGCCCACTTTCAATATCTGCTTCACTTGTCATGCACAAAGAGGGGGACATTGGGGTTTGCGGTGTGGGCCAGTTTTTAGTGCGGTATTTTGGTGAATTAAAATGTTGCGGTATTGCTCATGTGATCTCAAATCCTGCGGTGTGCGTTGTTTGTGTTTTCAACCCTGCAGTGTTCGGTGAAACGTTTATTTTCAAAGTCAATTCCTGTAAATCATGGGACTCTTAAAATCCTGTGGTATGCGTTGTTTGTGTTTTCAAACCTGCAGTGTTTGGTGAAATGTTTATTTTCAAAGTCAAATCCATGTAAATCATGGAACTCTTAAAATCCTGTGGTAATAATGCGTTGTTTGTGTTTTCAAACCTGCAGTGTTCGGTGAAACGTTTATTTTCAAAGTCAAATCCATGTAAATCACGGGATTGCTGTGTCGGTATTTTGTCAACGTTACATGTGGTGATGCAGTGTTTTCAGATTTTTTGGCAGTGTTGCAGTATTGAGAGCCTCCCAATGTCACCCTCCACAAAGGTTTCATTATGAGGCTCAGGGGTAATTTAAATTTATTCTTTTCTCTTTTCATAAATCACTGAACATGATGCCCCTGAGCCTCATATTGAAACCTTTGTGCATGACAAGTGAAGTATATAATTATCGAAAGTGGGGCTATTATGAAATTAATAAAAGCATAACAATATTTACAATAATTTTATTATTAACTTGGCGTTAGGTAAGTATATGTAATTAGCATATACATTGTACCACACCAGTGAATATCACTTTTCGCATGCTCTGATTGGCTACTCAAACAGTGAATATGATTTCATATTCACCTCCGAGAGAAGCAGTGATCACCTCGCGTGAGTTTTTGTCCATTTGACAGAAAATAAAATAACTATTTGATGCTGGCTATTCACCTGCAGCGTGGTATATACTAAAACAATTATTCACCTCGGTGATGGTGAATACCGAAGCGGCTTGGTAAATATCCACCACTATTCCCCTCCACTTATTATTTTCATGGAGTGTATAGAGGATATTGTGCACCTATAAATATTATGCCCAAGGGGCAGGCGGGGTGGGATGGGTTGCCATTGCTTGGGGGAAAATGTCAAAACCACTCTTGGGACATTACACCTTTGGTCAAAAGTATCAAAACTCCTCACCACACTGCTGCCCTATCTTCCTTGCTTTACCTACTAATAACCCCATCCGGCCCAGCATATTATGTCAAAACCCCTCCCCTTTTGGTAACCAAGCCACTATCAAGTCCCCTTAAGCTGACGCCTTGTACCCCCCCCCCCCCCCCCCCCCCCCAGATTTAATAACATTGATGGGTGCGTCAATAGTCTGCTTGGAGATACAAATTTTATGTTTGAGTGTTGATGAAATATCTTACGAGTGAGTGCAGCAAATGAGTAAAATATTTAATCAACACAAAAATAAGAGAATTGTACCTTAAAAGCGACTATATGTTTAATATATGAATTATGATAATATCAAAAAAATATTTTATTGATGAAATACCAGTTTTCATTCCTTTAATACTAAAAAGGCAAGAAGACTTTAAATAAAGTTTATATTCATGTGTGAATAATTAATATAAAGTCAGTATGTATCAGTTTTTTTCTTCACATGTGATTGTGATATCACCTTTTTAGAAAGATATAAACTCTAGTATTTCATTGATATACTGTATCAATACTTTTACATTAAATAGACGATAATACACTCATATTTGGCAGATATATTTTGTACATTGGCAGAAATAATTAAGTAATTTATGTTTTGATTGAAATAACAGATTGCAACTCGTCCATTGGAATTGAAAGTGGTAAAGTTGACGATTCCCAATTTAATGCATCATCCTATATCACCTACTTCATTGGCGATGGAAAGTCTGCAGAATTAAAGCCCAGCAATGCTCGTCTAAATGGCCCATTGGCCTGGTGCACAGATAAGAGAAGGAGGATAGATATATGGCTTATGGTAGACCTTAAAGAGGTGATAATTCTCACTGGTATTACTACTCAAGGTTTTGTTGGAGTAAGTGACTACCATGTGATAAGCTATAAGATAGCTTATAGTATCAATGGGCATCAGTGGAGTTCTGTAATGGAAGGAACAAAAGAGAAGGTATGGTTATTATAATACTGTTTATACAACATACAGTTGTACGGTGTTCATTCTAGTCTGTGCCCTTATGGCATTTATGCAAAAAAAATCCCAAAGCCACATTCCCAAGGAAGACATAATTATATGCCTTCTGGATCACAAAAGAAATCAACTTCATGATCGGCATCCATGCATCCATAATGTCAAGTCACAAAATAATATTAATGTCAGAACAAGGGTCTTCCAATCTGTGTCGATCGAGCCAGAAACATGTATGAGGTTTATATTATTAAGATTGAAACAAAAATTCCCTTCCAGTCTTCTCTTGGTGTTGTGATGTCCATGTTGTCAATAATGTGTAGTGCTTATAATAAGCTCTCTAGTTTTGACTATTAATACAGTAAATGAGAGCATCACACACAAGACTTTTGCTTTGTTTTCAAAATGGCATCTTGCTCAACTGCTCATGCAATTGAAGGGCTGTGTGCAAAAAGGGCATATAAGTGACTTGATCACATTCTAAATTCTCCTTCAATTTCTGTGTTTTCTAAGGGAGAATTTAGAACATGATCAGGAATCACTTAAGCCCTTTTTGCACAGAGCCCTTCGATTATACATTAAGTAACTATAATAGGCCATTTTGACAATGTTGCATGCACAGCTATAACTATTACAATGGCTATCTGTTTTAAATAACAAAAGGCTGGTGAACCAGAAAGAGTCTTAATTACCAGCTTGCATCTATTGTTCTACCGATGCGTGCGCAACATCGTCAAAATGGACTATAAGGCTTCATTTAAAAAATATGTTGGGCCCAATATTAGGGACGGCGGAGATGGGGGGGCTGGGACTTTTTGGGCAAAAAATATTTTGCCTACAGTAGTAGTTACATTTTTGCTGTGTACCCACAATTCTTTTCGGCCCGTGTAATGTCCGAAGGTAAACCGAAGAGAATCAGGTCTAATCTGTGTTAGCTACGGGGATTTCGGAAAGATTATAGTTTTACACAGCAGAGTGACTAAACTCTGTGTATAACTTCTCAGTCAATTTAAGACTATAATTATGTAGTTTGCATGGTCATACTGGCTCAATGACCATTTTTAGCCCTCCCCCCCCCCCCCCCCCCCCCCCCCCCCCCACTTGAAATTTTGTTCCGCCGTCCCTGAATATTACATACTGTCACCACTATATTAATTATTAGGCAAGTACTGCAGATGAAATTGGATAATGGTGTTGGTTACAAACTCTTTTTACATTGTAGTATGCACATTCTGATTGTCTGATAGCCATGTTTCATTAGCCTATGCAAACATGGAAATGATGTCACACAGTAAGACAAGCACCATAAGTGCTGCTTTTATCAAAATAATAATAATTTTATAAAAGAAATGAACAGATCTTCCATGTTAATGCACATGCTCATGCAAACCTCGGTAAGTTTGGGAGAATTCTTGAGCAGGTACAAACACTAGACCTGAGGTCTCAAACTCGTTTGTTCTTCTCTTGAATTCTCCCAAACTTACCTTGGTTTGCAAGAGCCTGTGCTAACACAGAATACCTGTTTCATTACATAAATAAAGCCATTGGCATGGATCAAAACAAAATAATGAAATTGAATATCAGGCTTGAGTTTTTATATACCATGTACAAAGCGGGCTTGTTGCTAAAATAGTATGTTGCAGCATTTTCGTTTATGCCATTAACTCTGAACAAATTATATGCTTTGAACATTAGGAGCTTTGTTGCTACAAAATTTCAAAGGAATTTTATCTTATTTTCTTCAATAAACACAATTTCAAGGGTCTTAGGACTAATACATATTTGTCTTTCTCCAGCCCAATTGCCAAATGAACCTCAGCAAAACAAACTAGCTAGGGTTATTGATTCACTAGCAAATAAGGTTAAAAACTGTACAAAGCCAAGATTCCAAGGCGACCACAAACTATCTTTCTTTCCATCTTTCACGTGTCACATCAGCCCTGTGAAGCCCCAAGATCTCTTGCGAAGCAACTATGCATGAGATTACGGAAGATAAGGATGATTTTCAGGAGGCTCCACAATCACGTGGACTTGTTACTGGATGGCAAAACAAATTTGCTTTGAGTTCATTTAATTAAAGGCAATTGTATGAGATTGGTAGTGTTGTTAGTAAAACCTGTTTGTAAATGCTATTTTCCACCTCCAATAAAATTATTATTGATTGCTGATCTTTCTAAAACAGTGTTTTGAAGTTTATTCACCATCCAGTAAAGCCTTTCCCATGGTGTTAACTGCCACATATGGCAATTAAAAATGGTGGTCTGAAACTGGAAAGAATTTAACAACACTTGGTTGACCAGGATAATGCACCTAATCCACTTTAATGTATCTCGTCTTAATGGTGGTGTATCATGCAGGTCAACGATAAATGAACACTACATAAGGTTGAAAAACTGTACAAAACCAAGATTCCAAGGCAACCACAAACTATCTTTCTTTCTGGCTTTCATGTGTCATGAGCCCAAGTCAATATTAAGCCCCAAGTTCTCTTGCAAAGCGACTGAGATTACGTAAGATACATGTACATGTAAGTCTATGTGGTGTCTATGCACATACATGTACTAATGCAATTCAAGAGTAAAGATTTGGCCAATTATTACACATGGGATCACAAGCTCAATTCATAATTATTGGTTATTGATAGAAGTGATATACATGTATCAACACATGACTATTTCCAGTAAATTGGCCTTTCCCATGGGACCACAAGCTCAATTCATATTGGTTATTGATAGAAGTTATATATCAGCACATGATCCGTGCACTGTTTACAGTAAATTGGTCTTTCCCATGGGATCACAAGCTCAATTCATATTGGTTATTGATAGAAGTGATATGTCAGCACATGTATGACTGTTTCCAGTAAATTGGCCTTTCCCATGGGATCACAAGCTCAATTCATATTGGTTATTGATAGAAGTGATATATACATGTACATTGTATCAGCACATGACTGTTTCCAGTAAATGGGCCTTTCCCATGGGACCAGTACATTAAGCTCAGTTCATTGGTTATTGAAGTGATAATATATCAGCACATGACTGTTTCCAGTAAAGCCTTTCCCATGGGACTACAAGCTCAATTCATTGGTTTATATTGATAGAAGTGATATAATTATCAGTATGTGACTGTTAATTTCCTGCAAAAGACCTATTACAGGGTAACTTACAATGTATCTACAAGTCTATTATGTTATATCAAGGGCTTCACTGATTTCTATTTTAGGTATTTAGAGGCAATCAGCATGGAGTAGACACCATTAAAAATACATTTCCAGACAGGATCCATGCAAGTTATATTAAAATCATTCCAGTTTCCAGCTCATACATTCTTTGCTTGAGAATTGAACTCTATGGCTGCAAATCTGGTAAGCAAACTAGTATAATGCTCTTATTTGTTTTTACTTTTAAGGTAATAGCTATATCGTGGTTGAAAGGATGCCAAAATCTTTATTCAATGCTTTCTAAATGGGACATTTTGGATGTTTTTGCATCTAAAGATGAGACCTGATTGATTGGTTGCAGTGTCATGTTTTAATTTATATCTAATTAAAAGGGAACTGTCAATCACATTGAACATTCAATTTTATTTTATTTAAAACAAAACTACAAAAATAACGTTCTGAGAAAGGAGAAATACCATGTGAATGTCCTGATAATTATGCTTTCCAAACTTTTTCGATAGAGGATGACAAAGATTAAAGTGGCTTACAAATTAAAACTTATTCTAGAAACTTGATTTCCGATACAGTGAACCGATTTCAAGTTGCTTTAAGTTTCTCTTTAAAACATTGATTGTTTTCATCTTATCTTTCAATGCCATTGACCTTCATCAAAATAATATTGTCTTAAATGTTCTCCAGTATACCTTTCATCATGAGGAAGTTTGTCATTTGGGGTTGACAGTGCCCCTTTAATGTTCACAGGTGACTGTTGTCTAGACCATCTCTGTGATCAGTCTGTTTACAATATTTCTGTACTATGTTGGCTGGCAGTCATAAACAATTGAACATAAAAATGCTTAAATGTTAACATTTAGAACAGGAGCATCAGCACTCAATGGCAGCAGAATGTAAAATGGTGTTAATTTTATATTCTTTCTCATAATTTCAATGATTGAAACTCATACATTCAATGGAAAACCTGAGCAATGTAATATATATTCATTAGATAACTTCATGTTTCAATGTAGTTTTGATCATAGACAAGCTATTACTATGGTCTGATGTCAAAGAAGATTGTATTTGGAGAACGACTACGTTCTCACATTTGCTATTCTAAGATCTTTGTCTTCACCCTTTCCTTATTGGCTGGATGGTGTTTTCTTCCAGTTTTCACAGTAAAAATGACACTTTCATAGAGTTTCCTTTATTTTCTGTTTGTAACTTTGACTGTGGACATCTTAGATAGCATGTAAAGGCGCTGTGTCATGGTTTTGCGCATGTCTGCAGGAAT
Source organism: Actinernus sp. WN-2022 (assembly GCA_030867875.1). Classification (NCBI taxonomy): domain Eukaryota; kingdom Metazoa; phylum Cnidaria; class Anthozoa; order Actiniaria; family Actinernidae; genus Actinernus; species Actinernus sp. WN-2022. Next base: position 68,543,739 of record JAOWCC010001634.1, read on the forward strand.
CAATGTTCGATTGGTGGCTGTTAATTGGCTTCAAACAGTTAAAGTCCCCTCCCTTAATGCTTGATTGAAAGGAAATGCAATATTTTCCTTGAAGACTACATGTAGATCTAAGCAAAGTTTGTTAATCATTTTTGCACATTTACTTTGATTTCATCCATCCCACACGTGTGCTATGATACATGTAGTCAGTTTATATGGAAATCACTGAAAATAATCTTGTTCTGGCCCAGAACATAAAGGTGTGTCCCTCACCATGACACAGCTCCTTTAAGGAATATTTAAGCAAAGTTGTATTTGGGGAACTTAAAGCTCATTTCCACACCCTATTGTCTTAATTTTGCCCCTGACTAGTGCTTACCCCAACTATTGATATACTGTTTAATGTCATTGCAGATAATATTTCAAGAGCCCACTCAGTAGGACCTAATACAAGACCTAATTCAAAACCTAAAGCAACACCATCACTGAGCACTCATGAGCACTCGGCAACATCAACAATAGAACTGCCACTTGGCATAGTGTCATCAACTACAGCACTTGCACTTCATCCCAGCAGCACCAGCAAATCAACAGCAACAGTGACAACACATACAGCATCACTAACTACGATAACACCAACACCAAAAGCAGTATCCCTATCGTTCCTTTACCTTAACCCAACCTCACAATGGCAGAGAAATGAGACTGTGCATAATCAAATCAAAGCAAGCACTCCCAGTTTTCAGCCAGCCCTTAATTATAGTACTCCAAGCATTGTAGCCAGGCAAAAAAGTATACTGCATAAAAATGCCAGATTAATAATTATTATAGGTGTCAGTGTGATTGGTTGTCCCATCCTGTTGATACTGTTCCGGCTGGCTTGCAAGATACAGCGAAAAAGGTATTAGCTAAAGTGAGCAACATGGATATGGGGCTGTATAAGTTTCATTATGACAATTTAACAATTTGTGTGCTACTTAAACTACACAGTACTGTAAGCCCAGGGTTACTACTAACAGGGGTGTTTGGCACTCGTTTTTGGGGAAACATTGTAGTCATACCGGCTAAAGTGAACAATCTGCACTATAAAATAGTGGTCGGCCTACCACCTACCAACCACTTACCAATCACTTTTTTACAGTGCATATTGTTCACTTTAGCCAGTCATACCTTTAGGGGGTCCTATCCTCACAAGTTAGTTATGCAACCATAAGTCCTCCCTTTAAGGTTCTTTTACAACACATGAGGAATCGCTGTATAATGGCCACCAAGCAACCAGTCATTTTGGTATCAGAACACCCCCCGGACTAAAGTACTACAAAATAATGTAGTTAATGTTACAATATGAGTGACCAAATTGTATATCCAGTACAATTTGGACACCAATATTGTAATATAATAATTATTAATGATATGAACTAGATAAAATTGGGGAAAAAACTGAAATTTTGACGAAGGGTGTAAAATAAGAGTTTGGTGATACACATATTTTGCATCTTGGATAATATACATGTAATGTGCAGCATGCACAATAACAGGATGCATAATGGAGAGACAGTTTGTGTGCATCAAGACTGAACTTTAAACAGACACTTTGAAGGTGACAGTATTAAATATATTTTCTATTTCACATTTCAGGATAAAAAAGTCTGGTCAGGCAGGGCTGTTGGTGGATAGCAATCTACTGTAAGAGAATACATGTCATTTGTAGAGCTTTGGTTGGTTGGTTGGAGGTCTAGCTGTAACTTCCCTTTGTACCTCGAAATTGAAGCAAAGCTAGTTTGAATCATGAGAAAGTTATGCCAATTCTTTATTCCCCTCTCTTATGTCCCCAGTCCCATGCTTGGTCATAATCAGGGAAAACTTTGGCCATAACGTACATGTACATGTACTTGCTTTATCATATTTGTATAATGGAGTATTTTGCCACAGAAAAGATCATCATTTTTTGGAATCTGGATTGAATTTCCAAGAAATACCATATTTATTTCGTAAACTTAGCCTAAAATCTAAAATGAACAATGCTAACTGCCGTTAAACAATATGCACCAGAACAAAGAACTTTCAAGTTCCCATATGTAATACCATGTAACCTGGCCTACTAATCTCACTTTGGATTTTGTGCATGCTCGAAGCAACACCTGTGTGAAGCTCCAGCGTGAAATCCCGTTCGCCGTTCTGCGCCGGACTCCTCAGGGCTTCTCTTGGATTATTTCCATCGGTTCTGAGGATTATCAGTGTTATTTGGACCTTGCTAGCACAGATACAGTGTAAGTGTGTTCTCGGTCTTTCTTTCGTGGTAAGAGTAGCGTTTTCTAATACGTACTGTAACTTGCCGCCATTTTGGATTTGCATTTTTTTCTTCGCACTAGGTATCTTCTTTGGTTATACCGTGTTTATTTAGCCAGCTTATCCTGTTTTCAGGGTGCTGGATATATTTATACGTTTTGTCTCATTTATTTTTAGACACGTGGTTCGTTGCGTTACCTTCTCTCGTTTGGAGTGTTACTTACCGGCGATACTTTGTAACCTTGTATATTTGTGTGTTGCCTGTCTCAGCAGTATTGTACATGATCTCTTCCAGTCTGATCTACCATGTCTGCATCTGACCAGAGGACTGACCTAATCATTCGGAAGAGATCTGGACTCGCCGCTGCCCGTTCAAGCCTTGTTGTATCGGCGGTAGCGCAGAAGAGTTTCTCGGTGGCTGTTTCAAATCAGCTCGCCACCGGGGAACTCTTAGAGCATTTTAAGGCCAATCAAGCTGTGGTTGCTGCTCTAAGGGAGTATTAGTGGAATGGCTAAAGGCTCGCCAACCAACTCAGCCTCAGCCAGATTTGTCGGAAATACACTCGGTTCGCTCGAAACGAAGTTGTTCTGCATCCAGCAGTCAATCTTCCTTTAAACAACCAAGAGTCAGGGATGACTTATCGTTATATGCTCCCCTGGTCTCTGTATTCGGGGATTCCCAGCTTTCACACCAGCTGCTCCCACGTCACTCAGGAGTGGACCCAGAGAACTATTTATCACGTCAACAGCCCTCGAACACTCAAGCTCCGGGCTTTACTGACAATGTGACCTTCATGTCTGACCTTCTTCATCTGTCGCAGAAGAGTGCCTCGTCTGGGTTCTTCAGAAACATTGGGAACAACTCCTTTCCTCTGAAAGCGAGGAACGGTCACCCGGATCCCTGCCTCCATTGCATTCAGTCACTCACTGGATAAAAGAAACCAACAATAAAATTTGTGGAACGGAGGTTAGAGACGTACTCAAACAACACAAGGACTTCACCACAGAGCCATGACGGGTTCTGAAATGTTCACCGTCAAACGCCACAAGATATTTCCTGTGTCTTCATACCGCATTAATGAGCACACAGTTGAACCTCGTCCGCAAGTCTTGGATGCCGACCATGCACGCTTGGCCCATTCAGAATCCATGATACAGAGATTGAACTCAGAAGCTTTCATAGCTAATATGGAAGCCCTTGTTCGTTCCTCTCTGGATCTACTGTCGTACATAGAGCATTTTGAAGTGGCATCCACCAAGCTCCTTCAGGAACACCTGGTGGATGTTCGCCAGGACAGCCAGGAGTCCAGATCGCCCAAAGCCCAGATGCTTCTTAATCTAAAGAAATCCCAGGCTAGGGCTCTTTCGCATGTAGCCAATATCAATGCCAAACTCTTGGGCAATGTGGTACTGGCCAGAAGAGACTCCTTCCTTGCCAGGTCTAAGGTACAGTGTAGCTACGGATCAACAGCTGCGTATTTACCTGCGGTGCACATCTCTTACACACTCTTCACTATTTGCGGGCCAAATAACTTCCATTGCTAAGGAGCTGACAGAGCGCCGCAAAAGGCTGCCAAATCCCACTCCATGGAGAACATGGTCTTCCACTGCTACGGTATCTAACCCTCAGCAATCCTCTGAGCATCGACAGTCATTTAGGCCAGCACAAACTCGGCCTTCTATGACTTCATCCCCTGTTGCAGCCCAGTCACAGCACCATGGTAGGGCAATAGGTATGGCCGAAGTAGGAATACTAAGACCACCTCAAAAAACTTGTGACTGGATGGGGTGCTGGCCTCACCCTGTCCTCTCACCCAGCCTTTAATAGACCTACCTCTACTCTCTATTCCAGTGGGTGGTCGACTTTCACTCTTCCTCAGTCAGTGGCAGTCCATTACCCAAGACAGCTATGTCATTCAGCTTCTCCAGGATGGTTTCCAGCTTCAGTTTCAGATAAAACCGCTTCTAACCATCAACCCAGTGCCTTTCCCACTGCCAGAGGCCAGCAGCAAGAGACAGTACTTGGATTTAGAGATCCAATCCATGTTACAGAAACAAGCTATAGAGAGGGTAGACAACATTCACTCTCCAAGCTTTTACAGTCTCCTGTTTGTCGTCCCCAAGAAGAATGGGATTTGAGAGCTCTGAACAGCCATCTCCATTGCGCCATTCAGGAAGGAGATTGGGTAATATCTGTGGATCTTACAGATGCATATCTCCATGGCCCTATTCATCTATCATCAAGGAAGTTCCTCCGCTTCATGTACAAGTCGGAGGTCTTTCAATTCAGACTGCTGCCATTCAGTCTCTCGTCCAGCCCCAGAGTGTTGACGAGAGTAGTCAATGCAATGATGGCTCATGTGAGATCACTGGGGATGCAGGTTCACAATTATCTGCGCGACTGGCTTCTAAGAAGTCAACATTGCCAAGCTCTAATGCAGCAGACACAAAGCTTGTTGAGCCTGACCACTCGATTTGGTTGGCTCCCCAGTCGAGCAAAATCAGAGCTCTCTCCAACACAGGACTTTGTGTTTATTGGCACTCATTATCGAACAGACTTGGGCATGATGTACCCACCTGTTCCAAGGGTCATACAGGCGGCAGCGCATGCTTTCTGGGTGTCTCGCCAAGTATGTCACTGCCCAAGTCTTCCTATCACTCATTGGGAAGTTAGTGGCAATGACAGACATGGTTCCTTATGGGCGGCTCAGGTACCATCCCTACAGTGGTATCTGCTGGCTCATTGGTGCCCCAGCAAGGGTTTCCTCTCCGATCATTAGATCATCCGTTCCTAAACCAATTTCTTCTATGGTGGACAAAGACATCCAATGTTCTATGTGGGATGCCCTTGCATCCACCAGTGTCTCAGCTTGCCCTCTTCACGGATGCCTCGACCGAGGGTTGGGGTGCTCGTTGTGCTCATCTGTCCACATCAGGCATCTGGACAGAAGCCGAAGAACAGAGACACATAAACGAGTTGGACCTCCCACACTGATCATGGAACAGGTGGTGACAGTGCACTCAGACAACTGCTCAGCAGTAGCCTACATACGGAACCAAGGAGGCAAACACTCTCTGGCCATGTTCCACCTCACCTGGGAGATCCTACTGTGGTGCCAGGAGCACAAAGTGACTCTGTTTGCCCGTCACATTCCAGGCAGATTGAATGTTCTCGCCCACAGTCTGTCCAGGAAGAACCGAATAATTCGGACCGAGTGGTCGCTACACCCCAGCGTAACTCGACACGTGTTTGCGACCTGGTATATGCCGGAAGTGGACCTGTTTCCTACACGGCACAACAAGAAGCTTGCAGCCTTTGTGTCCCCAATTCAGGACGTGAAAGCCGTAGCAGTAGACGCAATGTCTGTTTCCTGGAACAACCAGTGGGCGTATGCATTTCTGCCAACTCCACTGGTTCAACAGGTCCTTATCAAGCTACAGCAGTCAATGCAGTCCAGGATGCTACTCATTGCTCCCTTAAAGTTTTATCAGCCGTGGCTCCCACCCTTCTCAATCTACTGGTGGATGTTCCCAGGGAGATTCCACCCATACCCAGACTGCTGAAAAAGCCCACATCACTGGTGTTCCACAGCAATCCCAAGTCGCTCCGGCTTCACGTGTGGAGCATATCCAGCGAGGCCTCAGAGAGAGAGACTTTTCGGAGGCAGTTGCCACTCGTCTTGCCCACACAATTAGATAATCTTTCGCCAGTATCAACAATTGTAAATGGCGGGTCTTCCAGGATTGGTGTGGTGCACGGCAGATTAATCCACTCAATGCCTCCGTTCAGCAACTAGCCAACTTCTTTGAGTTTCTTTTTTCAGCTAAAAAGTTAGCCCCTACAACCATTAAGGGGTATAGGTCAGCTATTAGCTCTGTGTTCAAGGCCCGAGGCAGCTGGAATCCAGGTCATCATCCAATTTTGTCCCCCTCATTCACCCAAGATTGTCCCGCAGTGGAACAATCGTTGTGCAAGCCTTCCTCCATGAACCGTTTGAGCCTATGGAGTCACGTGAGGTGAAGTTCTTGACTTGGGAAACAGTCTTCCTGGTAGCCTTAGCCTCGGTCAGAAGGGTCAGTTGTCTACACGCCTTCTCGCTGGAACCAGACCCACAGCACTCAGAGTTGCCTGGTTTGTTAAGATTTGGAAGACAAAGGGCAGACGTGACAATTTTCACTAATCCGGCTTTCAAGGCCAAGAACGAGAGGTTAGATTCCAACCCTCCAGTGGTAATTAAATCTCTGCGGAATTTTTTAGTTAGTCAAGAGGAACCAGATAACAAGCTGTGTCCAGTTAGGGCCCTCTTATACTATCTAAAATGCACTCAAGCTAGACGTGTCAATTGTTTCAGACTCTTACTTCCACACAAGTCAGGTGATGGATCCAATAAGCTCCAACCGACTCCATTTCTCACTGGATAAAATCTGCCATCAAACAGGCCTATACATGTACCTCTATAGGCAATAATGAGTACTATAGGGGCCCAGCTGGCATCTCTGCCCATGAGGTTAGAGCAATTGCTACATCTTGGGCGGTCTTCAACCAGTCACCTCTGGATGAAATTCTGAAGGCAGCATACTGGAATAATCCTAGTACGTTTTCAGCCTTCGTGACATGTCCGCTCTTTCAGAGGAGATCCACAGATTGGGGCCATTATTGGTTGCACAGACTACAGTCACGCGTTAGACCGACTCTGGATTTGTGCATATTGTTTCTATATACAGAACGTTTTCTAACGTTGTAAATAGTGTATATACATGTACCAGTATTTATGTATTTTAGGTCACAGACGCTCCCCTGATTTTCACCTTGGAATGTATTGATGAAACAGTCATAGCTACATTGTACACTCCTTATTCCTGTTTCTTAATGCCTTGCTTCTTGCTTCAGCTATTCCATGTGGAGCCGTGTTAACAGGTACTCAGCTGTAGGTGGCCTTTCCCACCACCTTTCATGATATTCATCTATTCATTTTAGGTTCTAGGCTAAGTTTGTGAAATCAATATATCATTTTCTGCAGGAAAATTTATATTTATGAGTAATACTTACCTAAAATCTAAAAGAGTTTTACTCACCATATGGCCCTTTGGACTCATATTCCACCTCCCCGCAGACTATCTCAGCCTGAGTAGGGTGAGCTTCTCGCTACACAATCGACAAGTGAGGTTAGTAGGCCAGGTTACATGGTATTACATACGGGAACTTGAAAGTTCTTTGTTCTGGTGCATATTGTTTAACGGCGGATTAGCATTATTCATTTTAGGTAAGCATTACTGATAAATATCAAATTTCCTGCGGAAAATGATATTTTTAGCAGTCCGTGGGTAGTTTAATAACTACATGTATCATGCTACTTGTATCAGTGTAATTTTAAAAATAAGAGTTCTAAATATATATAGCTCACACGTACGATGTACATGTAACAGTGCAAACATTCCTCTTCTCGCCTTTATTGCCCACTTTAGAAATGGGTAGTGGATTGGGGCGAGTTCAGTCTTGCAAAGGCATTTGGGATCGTAATTTGGACACCCATTGTATTGAATACAAACAAACATGGCAAATATTGCAATTAACTCATCGAACTCCAGCAGAGAAATTAAGCGAAATAAGCTTGAAAGAACGAAGACACTGACTATAGCAGAAGTGAAGCTCTGCCAACAGAAGTGTTGAGGAATGTGGGTTCATAAAAGCCAACTTCCTAAATCAGCACAGGAGTGATGCATGCTATGTGTGTCCTGAGTAATGACCCCAAATGCCTTTGCAGGATTAACTCACCGCAATCGCCTACTTGTTTCTAAAGTGGGCAATTAGCACCTGGTACATGCACATGCTACAGGCTTTACTGAGAACACTTTTTTTTTTGTAGAGATGATATGACCATTTTTCTAGAAGAGAAGCCCCTTCATACATGCAGTACTAGCTTGATGCCCTGCAGAGGTGAACCTGGGAATTTGGAGCCTGCTTAGGACAAGTTAACCTGGGAAACCAGCCGACTCTTATCGCTCCCCACTCGCGAAAGAGACGTCTGGGCAACGAGGCAGAAAATTCCATACTGATGACGTAGCAGATAGCCGTTTCACGATGCATAAATTAGTTGCAATTCTCAGAAGCCGAATGCGAACAACAGGTCTTTTCAAGGAATATAACTACCGATGCTGCTCGTTTGCTTGGCAGTGGACAACCATGAAATTCAAGCATATTTAGCGTGTGTGTCTGTGCTGTTGGTGGCTCCTTTGCATAGTTCTTTTAGCAGCTAGTAAAACGGAATGTCGTACTGTCAAAACATTTACAAGTAAGTAATCAAAAACTAGTACTGTAATACTTCTTTATAATTACATATATACTTACACACACTGAGCTATCACAGAACACTGGATGAGTTGTTGTTGCTGGATAAATCGTTCAGGGCCACTTTTCAAGCCGGATGTTTTGCTAGGCAGTGAATCTCGGCTATGAATAAACATTACATGTATTAAAGTGCGCTATGAATGACGAACGTGATGGCCGTTCACCCAAGCAAACGGTAGCCTTGGTAGTATACCTTGAAAATAACTGCATTCTGTAGCTAACCTCCTGGCTACTGACCTGGCAAAAGAGCTGGCTTGAAAAGTGGCCTGCTGTGCTGTGTGTAGGTTTTGAAATTATAAACAACTATTATGTTTTGACAGTCGTCGGACAAAATATTCTTCGCTTGACCGGGCCGAGCCGCTGAAAGAACGAAGCAAACTACATGTAGCTACCGACACACGCTAAATAGGCTTGAATTTCATGGTTGTTCATGACGGTGATCCACTGCCAAGCAAACGAGCAGCCTCGGTAGATATATACCTTGAAAAGAACTCTGTTGTTCGCATTTGGCTTCTGAGAATTGCAACTAATTGATGCATCGTGAAACTGCTATCTACTACGTCATCAGTATGACATTTTCTGCCTCGTTGCCCAGACGTCTCTTTCGCGAGTGGGGGAGCGATAAGAGTTGGCTGGTTTCCCAGGCTAAGGACAAGTGGAACATTTGCTGATCTCCTCATTCAAGTACATGTATGTAGCCTTCAGATGTTGGAAATGTTACTTCAGCCAGAAAATAGGATTCACATTTCGTAAACTCAGTTATGAAAAGTGTAAAAAAAGTAAAGTAGATTATCTGTATTTAACGTTGGTAACCCCTTCAGTCTAATAGTACTAGACTGTTCTCCCAGGAGGCCAATAGTGTACTCAACTTTACCCTCTTCCGTGTCAGCTCCCGATTACAGTGCAACTACTGAAACCTGGCTCACTTAGATAACGAGAACCAATCATGTTGCAGAACGAAAACAAAGCATTACAACTTTCGGTTACTTGAGCCAATCAGTGTTGATTACAAGACTAGCATTTCAACTTGTTCGAGTTTCAATCTGGTATTAAAGGCAAATTTGGTTGACCAGTTCTGAAAGTGAAGAAAATTGAATGGATATGCTAGTATTTAGTCCGGCAGAATAGGACATAGGGTTTGCATGGAGGTATATAGTTTTTTCTACGTTCGTTTTGTGATGTTCTTGCATCAAATAACACATTTCCAACAACTGTCAGTTACGCAGTCGCGGGGAATTTGATCTATTTAGATTTATCCAAAACCGCATCAAAAACAATTGAATTTGGCTGAAATAAAGCCTAGTGGTCAATAATGAGATGCCAATACGTGTAGAAATTATATTATATCATCACTTACAAATGCACTTGCCGATTCCGTAATAGCTATAGACTAATACAAGCATAAACTTCTATGATTAGGCATCAATTGGTTTACCAGTAAACCTCCCATCAAAAATCAAAATCAACGAAAATGAGTTTTTATAGGTTATCTGCTACAGTTGGCTTTAATCATCCTCCTCCTCTTCCTCATCATCAGAGGCTTCGTTTTGGACAACTTTGGTTTGTTCATTACAACATGCAGCACTGCCCTGACAATGACAAAACATTGTACATCCCAATCTGCCACTGTTACAACCACGGCCCTTGGACTTGCATGGACTCTCCGAAGAACAAGAACACCTGATGAGCTTGAGTATGTAATCTGGTGCTGGAGGAGAGTGACTGGCTGTAGGGACTTAGTTTCCTCATCCCTTACCAGCCATATTCCGTAGGATCAGGGCATGGGCTGGTAACATGTTGGGAATTATGCTGGCAAGCTTTATCACTAGCACTAATATCCACAACAGCTCTCCCTTTCCTAGGTGACTGCATTATCATAGGGATGTTGAGCCCTGTATTGAGGTAATGGTACAGCAACAGAACGTAGACATCTGGGTCATCTGCCTCAACAATGACTTTCTTCTTCTCTTGTGCTGCATATATCGCCTGTGCTTCTTCTTGGTCTGTCTTGAGGTCTGCTCTCTGAATTACTATGCCTCCCGGAGAAATCTCCACAGGCACTTCATCTTGGCCAGTAATGACTAACTTGTGGGGATGGCCTCCCAGTACATCCATGTCACCTTTAAAGTTCTCACAAATAATTTGGATCAGTTGCTTCTTGTTTTGAGAGATGTTTAGAATCTGGTTCTGAGGAGGGAGCGGTGATGATGCCTGCAATTGGAACACCCTACAACCACCTGGACCCCGTGCCTTGCGGGCTGAACACTTGTTTCTGTAGTGAATATACCTGTCAAAGACAAGGTATACATATCCCATCCTTAGGCGTTGCTGTACGATCCCTTTGAAACTCTCTACATAGAGGGCTACTGTTGCTGGCCTTGTATCACTTGAGGCAGGCCAAAGTACTTGCCATAGTATTGCACAGCCATCAAGAACACTACAATCCATGGCTGTCTGGTTTCTTGTGGACATCTGAACTCTCGTTTTGTTCTTGAGGTCAACTTTTCCTTTACCGATGCGCATCTCTCCTGAAATGGCAAATTAAAACAATGTTAGTAAAATATGGTGTGTGGTCTAATATGAATTTCCACAAACAAAAGATAGCTAGAATGAAATACATATTATTTTAGAAAAAATACCAGATAATTTTGAAAGGAACAAACCTGATTCCTCAAAGAGTGCAGTCGGTATTGGTGAGAGTTAAAGTGCACCTAACCCCTTTTGCAATTTTTATACATATGAATCTTTGAAAAGTTTTGAGTACTATTGCGAAGAAAGTTTTGGCTTACAGAGAATATTCTATGTTCTAGGCTTGTTTGAAATGGAGAAAATTTTACCTTTCCTGACCCATGACCGTGTAAGAAAAAGCCTGGGTCAGGTTAGGTGCACTTTGATAGGATAATACATCTTTGATATCAACCTCTCTTGTGCTTGCCTGGAGACCTACGATGCGGGAATAGATAAGCTCAGTGTCATAGAGTACCTTTGGACCTAGAGGGATGCCTTTCTTGGTCACTGCCATTGTTTTAACCTTCCTCTATGCTGACATATTAGCCTCCACGAAGATCCTCTTGGAATTGACACAGCTGGGTTTCTCCGACGGTGAGTGCATTCTCAACATTTACTTAAGCTGGTGCAAGTGAACCGTTTACCACATTTACCAAGCACTCAGGGTGAACATCAGGGTTAAGAGGATCAGTGCATGTTTCCAGCTTCCTTTGGATAACTAGTCTTTTCAGTCTGCTCTAATGCGCCCCTTGGCACCTCCTCTTTGTGTGTCGTTTGAGATTTATCTGCAGTGTCCTCCCTTAGGTAGGTCTGTCCTCCATCATCTGACTACAGATGTGTCGACCCAAGGCCCATGTCTTCAGAGTCTCAGGCTGGAGAGTGATCCCAACAGTGCCTGCCTTCCCGTGGCCATACCTCATGAACGTGGACCCAAGAAACATATCACTCCATATTCCATTCCACAGGCCGGTCTGGTGTCTCATCGCGTGTTCTTCTCTCAGGAAGTGAGGCAGAACATCACTGGGGAGATTTTCTATTGTTCTAAGGTAGATCAGACCAGACCTTGCATAATGCATGGTGATGCCCTGCTGAGAAGAAATAAGGCATCGTGGCCCTAACACATAAAATGTGTAGAGCTCCCTAACGTTCCGCCCTCACATATCTCATCATTAGGCAGTCAAGCCACAGCTTGCAGGTCTTACTCTTAGCTGCACTCTCTTCTAGTGCTTCCATGAGGTCGTCATAGCAGTGTGTATTGGCAATGACCGGAGCTAGAATCACCTCCACAGCAATCCGAAGGGCCCAATCAACATTTTAGCTACATCAGCAAACCCTGAAGAAAGTATATCAGCAAGACCAGTCTCGGTCATGAGATTACCAACAGCTCCAATGAAGCCTGTCAATAGATGCATTCCTCCTAGTCGAATGATAAAGTTTGGAGGAAACAACTGTGGTAGGGACCACTGGATTTCAACAGCAAATCTATACAACTGTTAGTCTACAGTGAAAAGTGTAAACATCTGCCCTGTCTTTTCAGTCAACCTCTTTACCTGAAGCATTTAGGTTAACATGGTATCATACTTTGCTGGTGGTATGTCTATCAATGGTAGATAAACTGCTCTCGTCTTAGGCTGTAATGACTGGGGAATCATCCTTTTCTACTATATCTTTCAAAAAGGAAAATTCTGGCTCTGCTGCTCTGCCACAAGCCACAGTCATTCTGGCAGAACATTCACCTTCACTGAATCTGCAGGTGGGTCTGGTTTCTGTGGGCCAGTGTAACAGCTTATCTCCAGCTCGTATGGAATTTCATTTCCCAATTCATTCTTTCTTAATCTCAGTATTTTCGGTTCATGTTCATCATCCACTGAAGCTCCGAGCTCCTGTTGCGTCAGGAGTAGGGCCATGGAATGTGTCTGGAACTTACCATTTTGTGAAGCAATTTCTTGGTCAAAGTTATCACGTACACCTTGTACTAATCCATCCACAGACCCTTTGATTCCAGCCTAGTTCCTTTGAGTTCTGAAGTACCACAGCCAGACCAAGTTGCAGTGGTGTTGCTGAATTGGTCAGAAGAGAAGTAATGATATACAACTTTCTTTGCTGAATCGAATGCTACAGGCATTTTTATCAATCTCTATGTTGTTGACTTCCCTTGCAATTCTCTTGGCCACTTTATTGACAGCTTCATCATCATCATCATCAATTTCATCAGATGTGAGATGTAACACTTTAGCAGTACCAGTTCTGAATGCCAATATAGTTGCTAATCCTGGAGACGATAAAGTAATAAGATCACGATCAAAGTGCTCGATCAGCCCGGGTATCAACTGCCTATGAGAAAGAAAGCTCCCCCTGCATTGACATACTCAATATACACGTCTACAGAGTTATAGATGTTTGATCTGTTCTCACTCAAAAGTTTGATCACTGATGTAAATGCAGCATCAGTGGGGTTATGTGATGAAGTTGAGCTTTTAAGAGTAGATGTCAGAATGTTTTTGGCTGATATGAATTTTGCCTTACAGTCCTTGTGATAACGAGCATCAGCTGCATGCAAGTCACTAACAGCCCCACCAATCCTTATTCTAACCTGCTCTAACTGTTCATCGTTCCTTTTTTCACAGACTTACATAATCTCATCCTTAAAACGTTTACCACCTTGAATGTCCACCTGTCTACATACGTATGCTCCACGCCATCTATCTTGATGTCTTGTGGGTCCTTATTAACATCACATTTATCACCACAGTAAATGCAATGTTCGAGGAACACGAGCTTTGTTACTTCAGATCGGCTTGCTCTTTTGGCTTACCTGGATGAGGATGATCCAGCCTAGTCAGGTGTTTCACTTTCAAAGCGTTTCAGAGCCTTTTCTACCTGTCTTGGATGGCAATGTTTGTTCACATAGTTTGCATGAGCTCTTATCGTCAACTTCTCATCGTTACTCGACATTTCACTGAGCTCCACATGAATGTCATCCCTGTATTGTTTACTGCATCTTATTATAGTTTCTATACATGTTGTGCCAGTTGTAGTGAAAGTAGACTCTTTCTTCTTGCAGCCATAACTCTTTTCAAAGAAGCAATCCTCCATTCTTCTAGTGATACCTGTTAATGAATAAACATTTGTAAACTAGGAGTTTCTAATAGAAAGTAAAGTGCTGCGAGTAGAATTTCTCCATGAGAGTCAGTGACTTAAAAACAGATGCGAGATGAAATAAAATGACCGATTATAAATTGTAAAAATGGCACAGAAGGGAATTTCATACAAAGAGAACAAACTTCCAAGCTAGGTTATTAGGTATTACACTTTAATTAAATTTATGGACGAAAAAACGATTGTAACGTTGGCAATTAAATTTACAATTACGATTTACGTTACAATTAAATTATACAGTTAATGCAATGCCTCTCCATTATGTGATAAATTGAGATAAATTGATAATACTGTTTGGCTAAACTCTCATTGCATTTTTGTTTCATCCAGAATTTGTTTTTCAGTATTTCCAATGTACAATGCGATGTGAATTGTTGCATTGTATCAGTTCGTCTGGGCTCACAGTAGAGACTGGTTGGGGTCGATTCAGCAACACGGCCACACAGTTGTAAATCTGGCAAAAACTTAGCAAAATCGCTGTGCAAAGCTTTCCAATGCTTTGATAAAAAGCTCCAACATTGTTTTTTAACAGCATTGTCTGTTTTGAGTGAAAATTATGACTTACCAGGGTAGAAATACGATAAAAACACAACGAACTTGGACCGATGGGAATCAGCGAGCCGCCATATTGCAAATTACCTCGAAGAAACTGGGAACGAGGTTGCGTCATATCCGCACTCTTGAATACGAGATGCGTCATATCCGCAATCGTGGCATGATAACGAGGCTTGTTGTGTCTGACCCCGGCCGTACGAAAAGACCTCGATAGACTTGGTAATACAAGTAATCGATGAAAACAGCGAGAAAAAGCCGTGAAAAGTTAAGCATGACCTTCTGAACTAACCAAACTTAACAAAAATAAGAAACAGATGTTTAATAAGAAACTTGTTTAATAAGAAACAGATGTCATGAATTAATCCTGTGCTTTTAAAACATTGAATGGGTGCATATGACCAGGTGTATTTATACCCCACCTAACTTTCATGATTTTCTCGCCGACTTAATTAGTCACTTTGACCTGGTATTAAATAAAGCTGTGAAGAGCAAATTCCCCACCACTGCCAGAGTGACAGTTGATGGATCATTGAAGTAGGCTACCTAGGCAAGCTGTTAAAGCAATACATTGTTTTTAATATATATACCCAATAGCAAGGTTCAAGCAAAAAAGCGATCTTTTCTACCGGACTATCAGTTGGAATGGTTTATTTTCGTTTTGCAATGTGTTTAGAATGTTTTCGTTGTCTAACTGTCCCCGGTTTCAATAGTTACACTGTAAGGGAATTCAAAGCTACATGATTGTATGCATGTGAAGTAGTCCAGTCCTAGCCTCTCTTTTGGCTGCTTCATGGACTGGAAGGTCATGGGAAAGAGACTCCAGTTAATATGTGCATGCTCAAAGCTGTCCAATCAGAAATCAATTGGAAACATTGCTAATAACAAGTATGATTCCCAACAGACAAAACAAAAGAAGATATGCATGTGGCTGAAAGACAATGGTTTCATTAGGAAAATATTCATCCTTTTCAATTCATTATAATGAAACCAAATCAAAGAGAAAGACTTGTGATTTCGCACTGTTCTCGATTTACCAATTTCTCCTTTCTGCCAGACAACATTCATTGACTAGGAAATTGCATCTAGTGGTGATCATACACCAGTTGCAAGGGTTTTCATACATGTATGATATCCAAACTTGTCCTGTTGTTGCTACATAGGTAATATAATAAGAATAAGAACAATGATGACAAAGGAATGGAGTTTTTTTTTTTTTGCCATTAGCGCTGCTTAATTATAAGCAGCACTAATGGCAGAGAACACAACACTCGATCCCTTTTCTACCATTGTTGACTTATTCTTGTTCTTATTATATTACCTATGTAGCCAGGGGACCTCCATATTTTTACGGCTGTCACCTGGTTATAGCTGGTCTGCAGCAGGAATCGAAATTGGGACGGCATGCCCAACGTGTCGTACACCAACCTATTGTGACACACTTTGCACCTAATAGAAAGAAAATAGAAATATGAGAATTGCATTTATTTAATATATAATTACATGTATGTTTAGGTAACTCATATAAAAAAGTGACCAAAACACTAAGAATTAATTTTTATAGCACTGTTCCAGAGAGAGCATGCACTTATTGGTAAATGTTTTTTGTTACTGTTAATATTTTCTGAATAAAACTTGGAAGTGCACAGTATTTCAGTGAAGGTATGTGCATATACTTAATAACTCTCATAATTAAGGAATTTCCTTTTATTTATATGCAGAGAACATGTACCTTAAAAGAGAAAAAAGATTATTTTTTAAGATAAAATTGATGTAAAAGATACTTTCAAGAATTGCTAATTAATACTTTTTTATGTGATAAGCTCAATGCAACAGTGCACTATTCCAGAGAGAATATGCACTTTAAATATTATATACATGTATAGTATGTACAATAGTATTATTTTTTATATTTAAATGTACAGTATTCCAGTGAGGATATGTCCATATGTGTTCCTTACATTTGTAGATAAATCTGTTTTACAATGTTCCAGTGAAAGAAACGTATTAGGCACGTATTTCATAATGTTACATCAAAGATGTGCAGTATTCCAGAGTGAATATGTACATAGTACTTTATATTTATATGAGTGAATCCAATAGCTTTAAACAGACTTGCACAGTAGTCCAGTGAGAATATGTGCTGGTCTCGTATTCTCTGTATTTAATGTTGGATAAAAAGACTTGCACAGTATTCCAGTGAGAATATGTGCTGGTCTCATATTCTCTGTATTCAATGTTGCAGTAGTTAGCATAGTTAATAGCATTCTTGATTTAAAGACTGTATGTTTACCGTTACACTTTGATATGAATTCCGAACTTGAGAGCGTAAAAACAATAGCGATATAATTTATTATTGTTTTAGTATTCACAGAAGGTAACAGTAGACATAGGATACTTAACAAAAGAATTGTACATTATTCCAGTTAGAATATGTGCTGGTCTCATAATATTCTCAATGTTTACAGTCACAGTTTTTGTTATAGTTTATAGAATGTTGGATAAAAAAAGAATTGCACAGTATTCCAGTGAGAATATGTGCTGGTCTCATATTCTCAATATTTATAGTTGCAGTTTTTGTCATAGTTTATAGAATGTTGGATAAAAAAAGAAATGCACAGTATTCCAGTGAGAATATGTGCTGGTCCCATATTCTCAATATTTACAGTTGCAGTTTTGTCATAGTTTATAGAATGTTGGATACGAAAAGACTTGCACAGTATTCCAGTGAGAACATGTGCTGGTCCCATATTCTCAATATTTACAGTTGCAGTTTTGTCATAGTTTATAGAATGTTGGATACGAAAAGACTTGCACAGTATTCCAGTGAGAACATGTGCTGGTCTCATATTCTCAATATTTACAGTTGCAGTTTTTGTCATACTGTTTATGGAATGTTTGATACAAAAAGACTTGCACAGTATTCCAGTGAGAACGTGTGCTGGTCTCATACATTGTATTCTCAATATTTACAGTTGTAGTTTTTGTCATAGTTTATAAAATGAACATCAGATAACAAAGACTTGCACAGTATTCCAGTGAGAACATGTGCTGGTCTCATATTCTCAATATTTACAGTTGCAGTTTTTGTCATAGTTTATAAAATGTTGGATAAAAAAGCCTTGTGCAGTATTCCAGTGAGAATATGTGCTAGTCTCATATTCTCAGTGTTTTTGGAACATCAGCATTTCCAAGGTCAGGAAGTTTTGTTTCACAAAGGAAAGACAGCATTTTTAACTCATGGATGCGCACATGTGCAGAAATGAGTTATTGGGATAGGTGAAATTGTGTCACTCACTCACTCACTAAGGTGTTAGCATGCCAGAGAGCCTGGGATCGTTTTATTCAATATTTGCATATCGATATGTGACTCCAAGTTGAACTAATCAACATATTAAATGACCAGTAATTTCCGGTTTTGGTTCAGCTGAATATCATCGGTTTCCCAAACTATCTGTCATTTTCAATAAAAAAATGTGGATTTTTTTAGATTGGAAAACAGAACATTATCTCTACTGCTAGGATCAACGTGTTCAGTTTTTTTTCAAACCTAATAAAAACTCCCTCGGGTTTATGGATGTTTTCTGTAACCACATACAGCATAATTCAATGCACTCTTGCCAAAAATATCCACGAGTTTTCCATATGTTTCTGAAATAAGGTACTGGATACCATCGGGTACAAGTTAAATGTTATTAATATTGTGTATTATTAATTAATGGGAACCTATATGCTACAATGATCACTGGTAAATTGTATGTACTAGTATTAACTGTTGTTATGGTAACATAAGTTGAGAGAATTGGCACTGAAATCTGATAATTTCACATATTTGAATTGTATGTATATCTATATATATCCGCTGAATATAACGTATCCATTTCAAAACTTTGCAGGATAACATATAATGCCATGGTCTTCAAAGCCATGTCGGGGGACTTTGATGTTTTATTTTAAGCGTAGTTTTATGGTCATTTGAAGGTGAAAATTAGTGGCAGGAAATAAAAGCCATAACATTCGTTTATAGCAAAATATCAAAATTTGAAGACCATAGTGTTCTACGTTGTTGTGCAAAGTTTTATATTGATACGTTATATTCGCTTATAGTCTATATGAGCAATTCAAACATGTGAAATTCACTTATTACTCGGGCCAGGCCTTTGGGTGCCCGAGTCAAGTTTCGCAAGTGTTTTTTTGGTGTCTTCGAGTTGGCTCAACACGTGACAGAGTCAGGAGTGAAAAATATGTTCGCTTAGATGTTATTTCAGCAGCATTCTGAGTTTTTGTGCATTCTAATTGATCATGAGTTTCTTGTTTGCTGCGAACTAGTCTGGTGATCGATCTCTCGCAAGGCCAGGTATTATGATTTCAATTATTCTAACTTAATAAAATTGAGGACTCCCAGTTCCTTTTTTAAAGGTACACGCTATCCGAAAAAAAAACCCGGCGAAAAAAAGAAAGATTTAAAAAGAAATAATTAAAAAGAAACAGCTACAGCACGAAGCATTTCCAGGGAACCGGCCAACTAGGTTCGTCATGACAATTACGTGTGTAGAAAACTTTGCTGTTTCATTATTTTCTCCAACATTTCGGCAAAGTTACCTTCTAACGATACTTCTAACGATATCTGTTGGCCTGAGTTCGGTTGCAGTGCCAGCCTCTTGTTTGAATATAAAATTTCCCTCTAGTTACGTTACTATAGCAGTAGTTTATTTGGGTATATATTAGGTTGTCTATGAACAGCCCTTATTTTTTCAATACATAAACCCTATTTAGGTATCTAATAACCTTAGCCTGTAAACAAAATATACGAAGTCATTAGGATGAAAACATACGTTATCTTTAAATCTAATAAAAAAGAAAAGACTCGTTTCTTTTCTATTTTAAATTACAAGTTCAGCGTAATCATGACGAACAATACTAAGGTTCTTGTCCAGTTTGCAGCAGGTTTGTATGTTTGTCTCCCTGAAACATGTTGGGGTGAACATATCGAATGTTCGTTATAGAGGCTACATTTTGTAGGTTTATCACCCGTTTTCAGTATTGTTGATCTAATCATAGTTTTAAGTAATGGTCCAGATAAGAACTGTAGTGTCTACGGCAAGGAATGTTAAAAGGTGTTAATTTTCTATTATTCTTTCTCGTAATTTCATTGGTTGATACTTATAAATTCAATAGAAACCCATCGAAATAATGCATTTTCATTCGATATTTTTTTGTGGTTTGAATTTATTTTTGATCAAACTAACTATGGTTTAATTTCGAAGAATATCGTGTGTGGGGAAAGTTCTCAAATTTGCGATTGAAATATCCTTTGTTTTCTCTATATCCGATTGGCTGGATGGTGGCTTCTCTGCGTTTTCACAGAAAAAAGAGCCAATAGCATAAAAAATACTTTATTTTCGAGATGTAGTTTGGACTGTAGATACCTCCTAAATCACTTAAGGCATATTCAAGCAAAATCGTATGTGGGGGAGGCTCATTGCCGCAGAACAATGGATTCCACTACAGTTCTTATCTGGACCATTACTTAAAATAGAGTGGAATGGTTAGGAAACCCGGCAAACTTCAAAAGGGCTAACAAAGGCGCTGCGATTGCGGTTGGAAGGGGGCAAGACAAAAGATTGTGCACTATCATAGTTCATTAGCGTTCCCTGAACGACTGAACTCACACGTTTCTATTGGCTGATTGACTAACATGTTGGAATTTCTATTGTGTTTTGTGCACGGTAGTGGTCGAAAAAAGCTAACAAAGACCTATAACAAAGAAGGTCCCTGAGTTTCCTAACCATTCCACTCTATTAACTATGATCTAATGAAAAACCTACACTATTCCAGGGCCCGGTACTTTATCCCTGGGATAGCGCTAAATCCGTGAGTATAATCTGTATAGTTTACCCACGGGTTAGTGAATTTACCCCGGAGTGGCGCTTACACTTACGGTGCGTTCGATTGACCCTATTCCGGAATAAGAATAAACAGAATGATCACTACAAATCGCTTATACTGGAATTTTTTAGCCACTGGAACAGCTGGAATACTAATTGTATCCTGAATTTCATATGTCAGCAATCATTTGTAGCTTACAGTGTAAATTGTGCCTGAACCAGTGATTTCCAGAGACTTCCATATATTCCTATTCCATAATACGGTCACTCGAACGCAACCTTACTTCGAACGGAAACCGGGTCAGCCGAGGGTAATGATTTGTTAGTACCAAATTAACGTAACTTTGTAATTATAGTATCTCAATCAGTGAAATACAGTAAAAACGTTTGTTGCAAAATCTCTGTGTTGAATGTTGTTGTGCAAAATATGGCTGGCGTTCACACCATGCAATATTCCACTAAGTGATTAGTACACGACCCAAACTTTCTTCACTTGGAGTTTTGTCGTCCATCAATCAAACTTGCCTTTGGTCAAAGCCTTTGTGCTCTATTTTGATTCTGATTGGATGAAATTTGAAACGAGACGAGAAATTGTAGACTTCTTCAGCACTTGAATGGTTTATGCACCAAAGTAGCCAATGTTGAGTGACTGCAGCCAATCGCAAGCCTGGGGAAAGCGCGTCACAGTTCGCATAACTGATATAACACAGGCAGCCCAAGCTAATGATTTTTACAAGGAATGCATGGGAATGTTTAGAAAAAATCTAAAACTGTACTAAAATGATCAATAAAGGCATGAAATCGTATCTGTGTGTTGTAAAGTTACTCCTCTTCATCACTGATGTGTTTATTTCTGGTTTGAGGCACTTCTGTGATCCCCCCCCCCCCCCCCCCCCCTCCCCTATATAAATATTGAGAAGGCGACTCTTCGAGGCTCGTAATTCTTCGAAAATCCAAACTTTCAGCATTTAACCTCCAGAAACCCTTTCTCGCATTTCTCTAGCACTCGTTAAAGGGTTTCTGGAGGTAAAATGCTGAAAGGGGGGAGGGGGAGGGGAATCACGTGCCTCAAACCAGAAATAAACACATTCCCAGAAGTTCCAGGAGAATAAAAACCTTTGTTTTTGCGTGGCTAAACTCGTTCTGAATCTGCTCAGTGCGACACCAGCCACTTTTATATCCAACATGGCCGCTGTGTGAGAAGGGTGAATTGAAACAAAAGATAATTAGGCGGCTTCTTTTGATCTAATTGGGTTTGGCACATGAAAAGTTAGACTTTTGAATCGGCTTTTAGCATATATTAAACCAACCTTGTTACCAGGGTCTTCTCGGTCAGATCCGAGAGAAGACCCTGGTAAATGCTGAACTACGACATATTCTGATTGGCTCTTCGGTTATGACGCAAACGATGTCTAACGATGCTTTTTATTGACCAAACGGGCTGAGACCACAGAGATGATTCGTATATAGTATAATTTTCTCAAAGTTCATCAATAAAACTATTTTGAATGACCTTAAAACACATTGTGTGGGTAGAGCAATATATGAAGTTTATTACTGTAGTTTTCTCGTAAGTTTCATCAGTGGGAAAGCCAGGAGAAGCCGTTTAACCCGAGCATGTGCTATCGATCGCTTCGCTTCAACGCTAACGGAAAAAGAACGGCTTTTTAGGATTCTCTTCTAGCTTAGATACATCCTGGTAGCATTGTGATACCCTTCCACTGTTTCTTTATCCAAGTAAACTCCATTTGGAGCCGTTTAGTAGACATCGTACGCCGCGTGGAAATACCGGCGTTACTCGCATCTCGCTCACTCCGGATTGGGATACCTATGGTTTGTAGGCACGTGTTAAACATTTCCATATTTAGCTTGGCCGCCATATTGGATGCCCACATCACGTGATTAAAATCTCCAGGATTTCTGAAGATTTTTGGTCACGTGATTCAGAATTCTCTCGGAGTAGCCGCCATCTTAGATCTGACCGAGAAGACCCCGGGAACGAGGTTGATATTAAACACTTCCGAACGCGCTAGGAATTCAACAAATTATATAGCCTGCTATGGACCCTATGCATAAGTCCTGGTAACTAGCATGTTGAAATTGAAGCGCCCGGGGAAATAGTGAAATGCACTGAACGAATGTTCAGTGAAACAATGCCGCTAATTTGCTATGCGCCTGGCTGGTTGTACTATAAAGAAAAATAAAGTATAAATGAGGACAGATTAGCAACATTTTTCAACTAAGCAGTTAGTCACGTTCGCCAATGTAATAACATTTCTTCATATTACTTGAAGAAGGCTGGTTTGGCCAGCCGAAACCTCGAAAATCTACGTTGTGTCGGCTTTGCTACTCAACACGTTTCACACCTCCTGCTAGTATTTCAACTGCAACATTCCAGAGGACCTACCGGCCTCTTTTTCGTGTTGTGACCACGGGTGTTATGCATAGTGTGTATGCAGACATATTTTTTCACTCTCATGAATTCGAAGAAAAAAGTAACGTCTGCTTACCCGAGTGCTTAATTAGTTTCCAATATGCAAGCACGACGTCAGCACGTTTGTTTTATTTTTCTGCCCAATCAAAGCCATTGTTAGAATTTTAGAGAATTGGCGCGCCAGTGAACACTCTCCGGAAGCGTGAAAAACGCCGCTGTGAACGGGCGTATATAGCTTCTCGGATTACAGTACACAAACAGATCTAGTATGAACAGTGCCGCAGTTATAATGCTTTGCTTGAGCAAAACAAGAGCCAGTACTACAAGTCAAAAATTGAAGATAGCGATCAGAAGAATCTGTTCCGGTTAATTGGTGGAATGTTCCATGTTAAGCCTGTACCTCCCCTCCCCTCTCATAATTCGCTTGAACAGCTTACTGAGAGGTTCAGCAGATATTTCATAGACAAAATAAATAATCTTCGAGAAGGTCTATCATGTATGCAAGTACCAGAATTGTCTGTAAACATCAGTGTCACATGTTGTTGTTCGCTTGCTGAATTCAGTGTGGTCTCCATGGAAACTGTACGCAAGACCATCTTGGATGCGCCTTCCAAGTCATGTTCATTTGATCCAATTCCAACTCGGACTCTAAGGATTGCCTTGATGAAGTGCTTCCTGCAATTACTGCTATTGTCAACTTGTCGCTGCAGACTGGCGTATTCCCTATGGTGCTCAAGAAGGGCCGTGTTCTTCCTTTTATCAAGAAGACGACCTTGGACCCTGGCGAGTTTGGTACCTTTCGACCAATTACGAACCTTGCATTTCTGTCGAAAGTCCTTGAACGGATTGCGGCTGGCCAGTCCCGCAATTACCTTGTGGCTAACAAACTCTACCCCAGTCTACAAGCGGCATATCAGCAGTACCATAGCACTGAGACTGCGCTATTACGTGTTCATAATGATATTCTTCGTGCCTTGGACCAAAAGAAAGAGGTTGTTCTGATACTCCTTGACCTGTCCTCTGCTTTTGACACTATTGATCATGATATACTTATCTGCAGACTTGAATCTCAGTTTGGATTTACTGGATCTGTACGTCCTTAGTTGGTTTACGTCTTATCTTCACGGTCGCTCTCAACAGGTTGTGATAGGAAGTACGGAGTCCAAGTTCCAACCAATTACATCTGGTGTCCCTCAGGCTCGGTATTGGGCCCATTGCTATTCATATTGTATTTTGCCCCCTTACAAGACATTATTAAGTCACATGGCCTCGATTGTATGCTTTATGCAGACGATTCGCAACTCTACATTACGATGAATCCTGCGTTTAGGCAGTCATCACTGGATAGGTTAGATCTTTGTATTCAAGACATTCATACTTTTTTCCTTGCAAACAAACTTGCCTGTAATCTATCTAAGACGGAAGTAGTCCATTTCTCCTCTCGGTTCAGTAAGCTTGAGCCTATCTCTAGCATCATACTTGGTAAACATAGTCTAGTACCTGCAAATGAGGCTCGTAACCTTGGCGTCATTTTCGATCGTCATTTGACTATGTCTCGTCATGTTAACAAAGTATGCCGATCTGCTTTACACTCGCTCAAACATATAGGTTGAATAAGGAAGTATTTAAGCAGGTCCAGCACTGAACGTCTAGTACACGCATTTATTACGACCAAGCTTGATTATTGTAATTCACTTATATATGGTTTACCGGCCACGGAAATCTCCAAACTTCAGCGTGTACAAAACGCAGCAGCAAGGTTAGTAATCCGTGCTAAGCAGAGAGACCATATTACTCCTATTTTGCGCGATTTGCACTGGCTATCTATTAGAGAGTGTTGTGTTTTTAAAATATGTCTGTTAGTTTTTAAGTCGATTCATTCTTGCGCGCCTTCTCATGGAAATAAGTGGCCTAAACATCTGCGAAAAAAGGTTTCTCCTTGAAACGATCGTTATTTTCCATCCAAGTGCATTGAATGTCATCACAAGCTCGCGAACCGACAGCCTTCCGCAGTTCATGCCGCATGGCAGTTGTCGCGTCGAGTACAGAAACCATGGTTTTAACTCTGCCACATCACTTAATCCATTGTGATTTGAAGCTGCAACTTCATTCTAGCCACTTCTAAATGTATTAACAGGAAAGGCATAGGATTTTCCACCCCTCCCCCCTCAGTTTTGCAAGGTTCGCATATCTTACCCCAAATTTGCAACCAATATGTTGTGTTCGTCGTGTTTACTACCCAAACTAAGATTTTAAAGCTGCAACTTCATTCAAGCCAATTCTAATGGGGAGGGCACCGTTATTAACGGGAAATGCATAGGATTTTCCACCCCTCCCCCCTCAGTTTTGTAAGGATCGCATTTCTTACCCCAAATTTGCAACCAATATGTTGTGTTCGTCGTGTTACCAAAACTATGATTTTAATGCTGCAACTTTATTTAATCCAGTTCTGGACTCGGAAATAGCAAATGAAACCTTCCCAGCATGCTTTGCGGCCAAAAAAGAAAGGGCGATGGATTTTTACGGGTAGAAAGGAACGTCGTAGAGACATGGAGTTTTCACCAAAATGTTACACATAGAAAACTGTAGGGGGTCTTCTTAATTTAGTTGAGATCAAATTTCAGGGGGGTAAATGACGGACAAAAGCAAATTTAACCCCCCCCCCCCCCCCCCTGAACTTCATTTGCGCGAGCGTTACATAAAAAAAAAATCTCTCTGGGTGAAATTACATCAGATAGGCTTACTTTTATTTCCCCTAGCTACGTGCAACATACCAAACATTAAACCACGAATTACAAATATTCCCTACCCCACCTCCCTGGAAACGGTATACCAATTTGTTTTGGCAACATGTCTCGGGAATGTCATTCATGACAAAACTGATCGGTTCCTAAGTTTTCAAGTTCAATACCGAAAGACAGAATTAACGTTAAACAGCTGCCCAGGCCCCGCTCGGCCAAGCAAAAAGCGAGAAAAACCGCCTTAACCCAACACCGCGGCAAAACGACTGCGCATGCGTCACTTTTCGTCTCGTTTGAAACAAGATGGCGGCCAGGATGGAGGCTGAAAGTTCGTTTCTGTGTTAATTAAGTCCTGGCAAATTAAATTCTAAAGATCTCTGTGGCACTTGAAGTTTGGGAGCCACGGATCTGTGCAAGTGGTGGATAGATTGATCGTGTGTTCCAGTTGAACAGAACCAGGTGACAGAACCAAGTACGGTCTCATTCTCGACAAAGTCAAGAACCTTAAGGCTTAACAAGAACCCCCGAAGGACCTTGCAAACAAAAGTTAGTTACTTTGAGTAAATATACAGTTGACTGCCTCTCAGGCATGGCATGCAGTAGTGAGTGGAGTACGAGTTTTCAGTCAATAAGTGTGCATCACGGTTTAAAAGATTTTGCCAAGAAAAGCGTAAAAAATATATGAAATGATTTTTTTACCAAAGTGTGGCTTGCGAAAGCTGAGGTGGAGAAACCATTTGAAACACTATAATGATCCAACATGAATAGGCTGATTTTTGTAGAGAAGTAGCTTCGTGGTTGTTGGTTTACTTGTGAATTCCCATTTCAAGCTATATAATGATTGATAGTGGGCAGGATCTTTACTGTTACTATTTAGATTACATATGTCATCTCCATCATTCAGAGGCCTTCACCTCAAAACCTTACATTTTATTGGATCCCATTTGGATTGCACTGACAAAGAATTCCATGTTTTAGGGTTTGTATTGTTTCAGGGTAGGTTATTGTTTGGATAGCCAGTACTATTCCAGGTTCGTCGGAGGTGAAGGCTACCCCCCATATTACCCTCGTCAAATGTGTCAAGTTATAGGGGGAGGATTTTGGTATATATATATATATAACCGATAGAAGGCATAGGTCACATGATAGGTGAGCACTATATAACACAGACTGAGTCCACGTCTCCGTAGTGCAGTGGTTAAGCCATCTACTTTCTATGCTGTGTGTTGAGGGTTTGAGTCCCAGTAGGTGCCCATAATAGTTTTTTCTTGTCTTTTCTTGTTTACTTGTGAGCTTTAATCATCAATTAGCTCTAAAGCATAGGTTTACTGACCAGTCACAATTTTTCAAATTATCGGTTAAGCTTTTGTATTTCCTCTAAGTTCATCGGATTATCAGTTCCCCATAAAAAAGCGACACAGAAATGACCCCCCTATATACAATGTAGATCATGACTGGTATAACCCTCATTATCTGTTGCTCTGAATGAAGGATTGATATGCAGATGGTGTAAGAAGGATAATGCACAGCATAGTCGGTGTTCTCACCAGAATTTTGTAGCTTGGGATCCAAGCTAGCCCTCTAGTATATAATTTTTTTAGTGCACCATTTCAAAAACAAATGTGAGAATCCTGCAGTGGCATGGTCTGGTGTGAACACTGCATAGTCCAGGCCTGTAGCCAGACTAAAATGATGCACTAAAATGAAAAT
The DNA here is from genome assembly GCA_030867875.1 of Actinernus sp. WN-2022. Taxonomy (NCBI): domain Eukaryota; kingdom Metazoa; phylum Cnidaria; class Anthozoa; order Actiniaria; family Actinernidae; genus Actinernus; species Actinernus sp. WN-2022. The sequence goes on from JAOWCC010001634.1 coordinate 68,571,348, forward strand.
GGTGACCAAACCGCAAAGAAAATGTTGACAGGAAAACACCAAAACGATGCTTGTAACTTGTGGAAGGTCATTGCTTTGTAACTCTTGCAACCTCATTGGACAGGTGAAGTACTGAAATATCATTGGACCCCTCAACTTCAAGCGATTTGATTTTTTTAAATATTTGTGACCACACACGGGAAAACATACCTTTACGAAAATCCGTTCGAACGGCAAAATAAACGGGCAACGAACGGCCAACGAACGCTTTAAAAAAACGTTCAAACGGTTTCTCAAAGCATTCGAACGGTCTGTAAAAATAATCGAACGGGCACGCTAAATTCTTGAACGATTTCCTGCAGGCGTTCGAACGGCTTGATGTAAGCGTTCGAACGGTCTGATTTAAAACTCGAACCGATTGCCCTGAACGTTTGAACGGATTGCCCTGAACGTTCGAACCGGACTTGCCCTAAACGTTCGAACGGATTGACCTGAACGTTCGAACGACTTGCCCTAAACATTCGAACAATTCAACATAAGCATTCAAACACTTTCGAATTTATAGTGTAAATTATGTTTAAACGCCTACCAAACGTCTTCGTGAAAGCTCAAAATTGAGCAGTCAATGTCTGTCCGAAAATGCGTTCGAATGGCCAAATAAACGGGCAATTGACCTATATCATTATGACGTCAAATCAAAACAATCTATTGTTTAAACGCTAAGGATCACGGTCGTGGGAGGGGGACAAAACAGCAACAACACAAAGGAAATCGCTATCAAATGCATTTTGTAGAACGTAGAATAGCGGTAACAGCTACCGAATACGGTAAATATTGTGGGATAAACATTGATACAGCTGATATATCTGGAAACCAGACAATTCGAAGTTAACTTTTCCTCAGCAGAGCAGATTTAGTTCAAAATTCTATTGTTCAAGTCGATTCTGTCCCCGTCATTACGGATCATATTACGCGACAGCATGACTTCGCGTGGTCTCCGTCTTTGAGCTTTATTTTTTGCCCCGTACAGTCTTATTTTTTCCAGTTTTTGTGTCTTTATGTTGAGTTAACATGGATGGTGTTTTAGAGGAAGAGGATTTGGGGAATTCTGAAGTTCTGAGAGCATGTAGTAACGATGAGGATGTGCAACGCTACGAATCAATCGAGGTGTCAGAGAAGGGAACCGTATTCTTGGTCGTTGTAAATGATGCTGAGCGATTTAATCAATGGTTAAAAGCGTTAAAGATACGATATTGGATAGATTTTGGGAGCCAAGATGATCATACAGTCGATTGGGTGAAGAAGACCAGTCCGGGAGGCGAACTGGTCGAGCTGCTTATACAACTGTTTCAAGGTAGTAATGGCGGGAAAGGCGGACATCTTCTGTTCACGTTGACAGTTTATATAACCAAGCGAAAAATCATGATTCAGGGGAAGCAGCGTGATCTATGGAAGGATACCGAGTTCGTTAGGCTGAGATCTTTTGTGACTGATTTGTGTCAGAGTAAAGTTTTAAATCCAGATACGATAAGCTCTCTGTACGCTAAAACATTTCAAGATCAGGACGCGTCCGGAAGCGGGAAGCTTAACCTCGACGAGCGATCGTTAGAGGTTATTCTTGAATCTGATGGTGAAGATGAAGATGGAGATATCGTCGATGAAGAATCAGACCTTGTAAAGTCGAACAAGAAACCATTACTCAAGTCAGTTCCGAAAGTCAGGTCAGCTTCCAAGGTTACGAAGGCTTCGCCAGCTGGTAAGTCAGTTTCAGCGGCATCCATCGCATTCAATCCGAAACCGGTGTTTGAGTTAATTGAATCCGTAAACAAGCGTGTGGGGAAACTAGAGGATCTAGCCGGTAAAATGGATAAAGCCGTAGCGCAAGTAGATCTAGAACTAAACGTTTTATGTAAGGAAGTATCGAATACCCAAAATGATATATCAGAGTCGTTGTTTTCACGTTTGAAACATGAGCTCTGCGTCATGAAGGAGTCGCAAGAACGAGCCAGGGGTGAGATAGAGGAACGGCTCAGTAAAGCTGAATCAGAAGTGAAACGTTGGCAGGGCCGGGTAGGATCACTAGTCGAAGAGAAGGGACAGATGGTCAAGAGAATAAAGTTGTTAGAAGATACTAATGAAAAACTTCAGGGTCAAGTCTCTTTACTCATTAGTACCAAGGAATCTGAAGTTGATATGCAGCCACCCACCGAACCCGAATGTAGCCAACCGGCTGAAGTGCATGAGACGGTGGATTTTGTTGCAGAAGTACCAGTTATCAACACAACTGTCAACATAGAGAATGGGACGACTGTCACCCGAGAAGAGTTTGACTTTGTTTTCCTCTGTGATTCAAACAGAAGATTTGTTAATGTTAATGAGCTATATCCAAAGGGGAAGTCTAAAGTCATCACCTGTGGTACAACAGACAAAGCCGTCGAGATTCTAACTTCGCCGCGATTCGATATTCGCAGTGGAATAATTCTTAACACTGGGGTTAATGACTTAGAACATTTATCGGTTCAGGAGATAGTACAAAAACAGGTAAAAATGGTGAATCTAGCAGGAGGGGTTGAATGGGGTTAACTGATAACTGAGAAATGGGCAAAAATATTACTGTTAACTGAGAATTTCACCTTTTTTTAGCTGTTAGCTGATATTTGTGAGATAGCTGTTACCTGATATTTCATTATTTTTTATTAAAATGACGTAACGTCACGTGCTATTATTGGCTTTTCGGATGGTTTTCGACAGATTTGATCCAGTTGATAATAGTCAAATATTAAACATGACACATCAGAGTTATCTGATACTAGAAAAATCTATTGAATAGACAAAATGCAGTGTTTGATGTTGAATTAGCGGTTATTATTCATTTCATACCAGCAAATATGTATTCAAATCAGGTCAGGTAGTATTTTTATATAACTTAACTGATAACAGCAAAATGTAACTGATAACTGATAAATAGCTATAAATTTAGCTGTTAACTGATATTGGTACCCCCCCATTCAGCCCCTCTAGCAGTCCAAGCATTTCCGGACAAGAAGATTATAATGTCGAGCATTACACCTAGGTGTGATGATTTAGATAAATCGGTGTTTGCGGTGAACAAAGAGGTGGGTCAACGCATCCAAGGAATGCCGAATGTCATTCTAGTGGATAATGGCAACTTACGGGATAGACAGAATTTTTACGATGTAAAACACCTTAATAAGATTTATGGTGTTCACATATTAGCTGGGAATATCAAGGCTGGTATAAGAAGAGCGTTGGGTATCTCAGTACGTCCACGACAAGACTGTAGAGTCCGGAGTCGTCAGCAACCAGCTTATCAGTCACCAGTGGTTCATCCGTCATTTGATAATTCTTTTAATAATACAAGTAATCGCTTACAGCCTGCTCATCCTCGTGAGGCATTGGCTCGACATCCAACTGTCACCGATAGGCCAGAGCAATCTAGCGTTCAGTATGGCGGCCCGGCAATGTCCGAGGTTCAACATCAGATAGTAAATTTAGTTAATATGGTAAAGCAGCTAGTTGCGCCACAACAGCAGGTATTTTATCCCCCAGTGCCACCAGGGTTAGCTTTTTGTAGCCCCCAGTTTGGTCTACCCCCGCAGCAAGCCCGAGTGACTGTTTAGTGCTATGGGCAATCTCCGTGGTTAATTATTTTCTTTTGCTAGTTATTTTACTTATTTCTTGCTGAACTGCTTTTCGTTATATCTTTTATATATATTTATATATATACATTTTTTTTTTTTTTTAGACTGTATAGGGCATTATGTTCTCGTCAAATGCCGGGTAGTTGTAACTTTTTGAGGTTTTGTTCCTGGAATGTTGAAGGTTTATCGGGAAAACTCAATGATTCGGACTTTCTTTCAACAATTGAACAATTTGATTTAATTTCCCTCGTTGAAACGTGGTTACAACCTGATAGTAGTGATATTAATATTGACGGGTTTTGTTCCTTTTCTAAGTGCAGAAAAATGCCGAAGAATGCTCGTAGAAATTCCGGTGGTGTGTCTATACTAGTAAAGTCTTCACTTCGTAAAGGTGTAAAATTTCTGGACAATGATAGTTGTGAAGATTTTATTTGGTACAAGTTAGATAGGGTTTTTTTCAACGTCGCACGGGATATATTTGTCTGTACCGCGTATATCCCGCCACAAAACTCCACTAGAGAGCGGAGAATAGACGTGGATTACTTTGAAACTCTTCAGACTGGTATCTACAAATTTTCTCGTTTAGGCGAGGTGATGTTGTGTGGCGACTTCAATGCTAGGATGGGTGATTTGGATGATTTTACTGAGAGTTTTGATATTTTTAATAATATTCCTTTCCCGATTGATAGACGGAATTCGAGAGATGATCACGTGAACGCGTACGGTAGATCATTAGCCGAGCTATGTTGTGGAAATGACTTAATAGCTTTAAATGGAAGATCTAAAGGGGATTTCCTTGGTCAATTCACTTGCTTCACTTACAACGGTGCCAGTGTAGTAGATTATGCTATTGTCTCTCATTATCTTTTTTCGTTAATTACTCATTTTTCAGTTTCGACAGTTACGGAATTTTCTCATCACTCTTTCTTATCATTTGCTATGAAAACTAAAATTCCAGAGGGATCTGTTAGTCAATTAGAATTAACACCCCATCCTATGGCTTTCCGGTGGAATGAGAACCTTAAAGAAGCATTACACGATGCTATTAGTTCTGAGAATGTTCTTAATGATATGGAAGGTGTGTTTTCGTCTTTGAGTGTTAGTAGTGTCGACGTTGACGTTGATTCTACAATTGGTAATTTTACGGGAGTGATTCTAAACGCGGCCAAAAAAGTAATTCCATTTAGGAGGAAGAGAGCTGGTAATTTTAAAACGAGAACAGTGCAAAAGCAAAGATGGTTTGACAAGAGTTGTCATGACCTTAAAAAAGAATTGCGGAATGTAGCCAAGTTGCTTTCGAAATATCCTAATGACCCCTTCTTAAGACACAATTTTTTTGCTACGAAAAAAAGAGTATAAAAAACTGACAAAGAAGTTAAAGAGAAAGTTTCATAGCGATCTTTTGGATAAAATTAAAGACGCAGCAGATTCTAATCCTAAAGAGTTTTGGAATCTGGTAAATTCAATTAAATCGAATAATACTGCTGGAGGTACAAGTAATGTTTCTCCTGTAGAATGGTTTAATTATTTCTGCAATCTCAACAAAGTAAATTTTTCTTCTGAAAATACCAGTAGCGAAGCTCGTATTGTGAAAGATTATAATTTTTGGGCCGTCAAGAGTGATGAAATTCTTGATGAGCCTGTGACTTTGGAGGAAATTTGTGAATTGTCAAAAAAACTTAAAAACAAGAAGGCTAGTGCTGGTGACTCGTTGACAAACGAAATAATTAAGATTTCAATTGGCGTTTTGGGTCCATATTTTGTGAAACTTTTTAATATCGTGTTATCCTGTGGAGTGTTCCCGCGTGTTTGGTCGGAAGGCCTTATCGTGCCGCTCCATAAGTCAGGAGACAAAGCGGATCCCGGTAATTACCGAGGCATTTGCATTGGTAGTTGTTTAGGAAAATTTTTCACTTTGATTCTCAATTCACGTTTGAACTCTTTCTTAAACGAAAACCACATTTTAAATAAGTACCAGATTGGTTTTAGACATGGTTTTCGAACGTCTGATCATTTGTTAGTACTAAAAACGCTGATCGATTACTATAAGTCGAAACGTAATCCGTTGTTTGCTTGTTTTGTTGATTTCAGGAAAGCTTATGATAGTGTTTGGAGGGAAGGGCTGTTTTTTAAATTGATTAGATATGGATGCAGTAGAAAATTTGTTGGTATTCTTTTAAGTATGTACTCTTCGGTTAAGTCAGCGGTAAAGCTTGAACAGGGTATTACTCCTTATTTTCAGTCATTTGTTGGTGTAAAACAAGGGTGCAATCTTAGTCCGACATTATTCAATATTTTTATTAATGATATACCTAGTATATTCTCTTCTTCGTGTGATCCGGTGAGGCTAGGTGATTCTAGACTAAACTGCCTTCTTTATGCCGATGATTTAGTATTGTTGTCGGAATCAGAATCTGGGTTACAAAATTGTCTTCGAAAGCTAAAGGCCTATTCTAGAAAATGGAAACTAAAAGTAAATTTGAAAAAATCTAAAGTATTGATTTTCGGAACGCAGTCTCAAAGACGATTATATGCAACATCTAAGTGGTTTTTTGGTGATGACCAACTGGAATGTGTAGACGAGTATATGTACTTGGGCTTAACCTTTCACTTTTCGGGGAATTTTAAGATTGCTATGAAATCTCTATACAATAAGGCTTTACGCGCTTACCATGGTATGATGAGAAATCTTTCAAATGTGGAGAATGTTCCAGTTAAAGTGTTACTAAAATTGTTCTCTTCTCTCGTTTCCCCGGTTTTGTTGTACGGCTGTGAGATTTGGGGTGTGAATTTGCTGGGGAGAATACCCTCTTTCGGCGTGTTTAAATCAAAAATATTCAAGGTGATAAATGATATGGAAAAACTTCAGTTGAAGTTTTTAAAACGTATTTTGGGAGTTCATTCCAAAACTACCAACTTGGCGGTGTATGGTGAATTAGGAAGAGTACCCTTGATTGTACAAGTTTCTACCCTGGTGGCGAAGTTTTGGTTTCGTATTAAGGATGCGTCTTATCAAAACACTCTCGTCGGTTTAGCTGCGAGAGTTTGTATCTGTTCTAATCAACAGTCAGTCGTTTTTACCAATTACTTGTTACGTATGTGTGAGTTAAAATCGTTACATGAGTTCAACGTTTCGAATAAACAATTACCTAATTTAGGCAGATATTTAAAAACAAAATTATATAATCTATTTTCTCTCTACTGGAGGGAACACACTCAACAAAGTCGATCAGGTGGTAAATTGCGTACTCTCAGTAAAGTTAAGATCAATTTCGGTTTTGAGAGATACCTTACCGATGCAAATGTTAAGTGTCGTCAAGCTGTAACCAGGTTACGACTGTCAGCACATCGACTTCCTGTTGAGTCTGGTCGCTACAGCAATATACAATACGATGATCGTAAGTGCACACTATGCAATTCGAATGAAATTGGTGATGAATATCATATTTTAATGTCGTGCGTTCATGGGAAAATTGAACAAGTTAGAAGTTTATTTATGAACGATTTATACAATATCAACAGTTCGTTTGCTATGCTTGATCCAAAAGAGCTATTTTTATATATTTTTAGTATGCATGACGATTCTATTGTGAAACTGGTTTTAAGATATTGTAAGGAGGTATTGGATTTATTTAATAATTGTAATAATACTTGATTTACTATATTTGAATTTAATATTCAGATCGTACTTTAATATATATATATTTTTAAATATATTGATGTATATGAATTTGTATCCTAATGTGCCAAAGTTGATGTTTAATGGATTAAAGATTATTATTATTATTAAACAAGCCGTGACGTCATAATGATATAGGGTACCGGTAATTAACAGCACAAAGTGACGAAAAGTTTGATGTGCTTCGTGCGATCTAATGCACCCATCCGCAGCTTCCCCGAGGGCTCGACCCCCGGGCTGACCAGGGGGATTGTAAAAAGACAGAACAAATCTTCACGATTTCCCCCAGGGGTAGGGGAATCGTCCCTTTCAAAGTCCCCTGGTTAGGTCTTCCACGACCTACAATCCCCCGTCATTTTGCACGAAATGAGATCGATGGACCTGAATTGACTACTGGAATCTCGTTTAAATGTTATTTCTATAACATTGAACACTCTATTTTCAACAGAAAATGGAACTTTATTAACACTTCACTGACTGTCATAGTATCTTTAAGGAACAAATCCCCCACCCCAGTTTTCCAACCCTAGAACAAAGTCAAGCATTCCTCCGACCCCAGGGGCAATGTTTGCATTCAATCCTCCTGTATTCCCCCACATATCTCCGTGGTTAGCCCGGGGGTCGACCCCTCGGGGAAGCCGCTGATAGGTGCATAATGCTAAATTAACAGACGTCAAAATAAAACTGAATATCGAAAACTATGGACTCAAATAATTTTTCGCACCAGGTGGAAACTGTTCAGATACGTAAATGAAGTAAAAAACTTTCAAAACGTTTGATTATGTAAGCATCTCGATTTCTAAAAGAAAATTTTATCTGTAGAGAATATTATTTTGGTGCGATCTCAAAGCAAAACAAACACTGCGGAGTCATTGATTATTCAAATCAGTTCGTGGAAAATGTCACACTTCTGTGTCGCGGAATTCAAGACTCTGACCTCATTACACCTTTGAAAACGGATCCACATTAAATAAAAAGAACTCCAGAATGTTCTGTTTTATAGTAGACGTTATCATTTGCCAGCAAAGCTTTGTGGTGATTTAAACTACAATGCAATAAAGTCACACTTCCTGCGAAGTTCACGATATCAACAGAGAATCTTTGTATCTCCAAAAAGCTGGCTTCTTCAATTGAAAACATACGCAATTACTTCAACAAAAATTCTGAAGGATTGACAGATCTGAGTTACAGAAACTACAGAAGCTAATTAAAGCTTATCATATCAGATGTAACTAAAAACACCAAACCAGCATTGGGACGGCACGTAATCATGATATATTTAAAACATGTTTAAATTTGTTTAAAACATGTTTCAATATTCAGAGTTAGAGTGGAAACATATTTGAAACATGTTGTCCTATGTGAGCACAAGGTTGGACATATTTGAAACATATTCCGCAAATATATTTTAAACATGTTCCTTGAATGAATTTTATGTTTCTGTGTTTAAAACATATTGCTTAACTAAAACGAAACCTAAAACATATTTTAAACATACATGTATCAGTGTATACTAATTACAATAAAATACCATCAATTTGTTTACAATGCCATTTTTATTTATTTTGACCATTAGTTAATTGTACATCAAAAAATGCAGATAGAAAAAAAACTAGCCTATCTGAAACCTATCTGCAAGAACACAAACCTATCCGAAAACTATCTGCATGTAAGATAGTAGAAAACTAGCCTATCCGAAAACTATCTGAAAATAATAAAATATACGGATAGTAAAAAAACTATGATAGGCAACTAGTTCCTGTAAAAACTAGTTTTGGTCTGCGTCGGCGGGGAAGATAAACACTGGTATGTAATCAACTAAAGTCGATTGAGGTATGCTAACCGCCGTGGAAAGCGAGTAGCAGCTGACGTTTCGAGCGCTAGCCCTTCGTCAGAGCAAAAGAGCTAGAGCTTAGTCAGAGCAAAAGAGCTAGTAAAAAAACTAGCCTATCTAAAACCTATCTTCAAGAAAGCAAACCTAACCGAACGAAACCTATCTGTAAATGATAAAAATACTGATATTAAAAAAACTAGCATACCTGAAACCTACATTGTATTTGCAAGAACACAAACCAATCCAGAAACTATCTGCATTTACATTGTATGATAGTTATATATTATATATATTAATATCCCTGAACACCCTAAGTCAAGTTGTTTGCACAGCACCTGACAGATCCATGTGACGTCCCAGAGGAAACATACACCCAAACACACATCTCCAGTTTGTTCTAACTGGAACTCCAATCAATAATTGTTTTCTCGGTGATAATGCAATGATGACAGAACTGTTTCTAATAGGTCTTCAGTCTATCGGCATCAGTATGTGATAACTTGTGTCTCATGACAACAAGTTTTCTCCAGATGGAATTTGTGTGCCTGATGGCCATCACGTACATGTACATGTACAAAAAATAAATAGTGTACGTAGCAGGTTCTGCATGCAGGTATTAGGGTGAGTTAATCTTTGGTTATGCTGTCATTTAAATAAAATTCAATATACATGTGTTTCTGATCTTCATAGAATGTGGGACATTCTTTGGATTCATCCTGTTGTTCCTCATAATTTAACATGGGTTCCTGGTAGGCAGCTGTTTGAACCATCATTTTCAAAAAATATAAAATCATACCACAATTCTGCAATAAAAAACAACCATTGAGATACATACATAAAGTGAGTATTTTTATGTCAATATGGTTTAAAGAATGCCAATCAGGATTAATGCTTTGCGAGCCCGTGTTTACATTTGAACACTGTACGAAAATGGCAATTGTAACGGTTTTCTATTGTTCAAGCTCGCAAAGCATTAATCCTGATTGGCATTCTTTAAGTATCACAGGATCCTGCAACCAGTTGGTCAAAGCCTGATTAAATCAGCTTAAAATTGTATTGATGAATGCAGATTTTTGGTTAAAAACTTATAGTTAGACGAGGAATGAGCAGTACCTTTCTATTTGTAATAATCCTAGATATTACAAGTTAAGGGACCAGAATCCTTGGTTAACATTTAATCCTGGATTAACATTAATCAAGCTTCGAACATTACTGCATGGGGCCATGCTTAGCAGTGAAACATCAAAAATAAATTCCGAAATTGTGTGATAACTTGTCAAACTGGAATATCAGCTTGGCTTCAAGATACCAGGATCCTGGTCATGTATGTATAAATGTACAACAATATATTTACCAGGCCAGTCTGGCTTTAAGTTAATTAAGGTTTTAAAAAAGTCAACAGACCGGTTTCACCAAAATGCAAATTACGCCAAACTGGTAGTATCGTCGTGTACCGTTTAAAGTGCAACTAACCCCTTTTGCAATTTTTATGCATACGAATCTTTGAAAGGTTTTGAGTACTTCTGCGAAGAAAATTTTGGCTTACAGAGAATACTCTATGTTCTATGCTTGTTTGAAATGGTGAAATTTTGACCTTTCCTGACCCATGACCGCGTAATAAAAAGCCTGGGTCGATTCTTGATCTTACGTTACCTCATTAATGCATTATTCTCCATGGCGGCTTTCTATCACAACAACATCGATATATAGAGAATATACACAGTCTGTGAGTTGTTACTAAAGAAAACAGTTATTTTAGAGTAAATGCTAAATATTTATTCAAATTATTGCAAAGTCGAATGAGTTGGATGTTTTGTTTTTGTGGAAATAAAAACCTTGAACCTTTTATGTACATGTACATGTAGTTCAGCTGATTCACAGGCAGCCCACCCGCGCGTGGGCTCCCTGTGGCAGTGTGAATCATGTGACGTCATCGTATTTTCATCGGTTTTCTGTAAATTGACCGAAACAGTTCGCTAAATGGCTCGAGAAATCCTTATATTTGGTCAAATGATCCCCAGATACCTTGAAACTTGTCGTGAAATAAACTATTTACATTTTGATGTGGTCTAGTGTTTTTTTTTGGGTGATATGAGGGAGTTTCAGGCGTTTGTTTCTCGATGTTTTGATACGCTCGCTTCAGCTACTAAAAAATTAAACAAGGCAGGAAACTTCGGCCACTTTGCGAACACGACACTCGCGGAATATTTGCCAAAATGTCGAACTTTTCCTTGACGCTTGCCAACAAGACTCTAGAATGGACAAGGGCAGTTCTTGATCTATACGTCTGCCTAAAATTAGGACGCTAGGTTGATTCTAACCCTCCAAACGAGCCGGTCGAAAACGATTTTTCTGCGCGATTTTGCTTTCTCCAGATGATCTGCAGGGGGGTGCTGCGCATAAGCGAGTGTCGTGTTCGCAAAGTGGCCGAAGTTTCCTGCCTTGTTTAATTTTTTAGTAGCTGAAGCGAGCGTATCAAAACATCGAGAAACAAACGCCTGAAACTCCCTCATATCACCCCAAAAAAAAACACTAGACCACATCAAAATGTAAATAGTTTATTTCACGACAAGTTTCAAGGTATCTGGGGATCATTTGACCAAATATAAGGATTTCTCGAGCCATTTAGCGAACTGTTTCGGTCAATTTACAGAAAACCGATGAAAATACGATGACGTCACATGATTCACACTGCCACAGGGAGCCCACGCGCGGGTGGGCTGCCTGTGGCTGATTTATACAAAATTAAACTTAACCCAACTTTTATGCAAAGGTACAAATACCCTTTTAATTACGTTCTTATTCGTACTATACCTCTTCGTCTGAGTTCACTGCAGTTCAACTGGACTCCTGCGACACTGCTCAGTGCTCAGCAACTGCATGTAATGCACCTATCAATTGAAACCCCGACCCCCCCACCCCGGGACAAGGTCGGAGAATGTGGGGGATTTGATCGCATTTGAAAGCAAAGGTAGGGGATTTTTCAGGATTTGCTGGGGATTTGACTCGTGCCCAGTTTCTTGGCGGGCTTCTGCACGTGGACGCCATTTTGACGCTCGTCGTGTTCCAGCTTCAAATCAGGGCTTTGAAGGTATGTTTACTCATGTTAATGTGCTTATCTACAGTTTATCTAATCCTTTTAGATCATCCTTTTGCATTTTCCTTTGTTTTTACGGTTCATTGAATACAAAATGTCAAGTATTTTAGATTGTTTTCCTTTGAATTATTTTGATCACTCACCAATCTACCCAACCGTAGTTCCGTGTCCGTCAAACTATTTTCAGATTCTCGTTCCTACTGTTCTTGCTCTTACTATATAATGTTGTAAAAAAATGTAGGTCATGATCTATAAAACAAAATGTGTTGAAATTTGTGTTGCAAATTGTGGACTGCCATACCGGGAATTAAATTGTGCCCATCATGTCTACTGCTGGATAGTTAGCTAATGTAAAAATTAGATTACTAAATTAGTACTAAATAGTGTCACTAAATAGCTATGTGTCACGCGACCAACGGTTCTAAATTTGGCAGGAAGTACATGCTATTTCTGAACTACAATTGATGGATGTGAATGACAAAACAAAATTAACCAATCAAATATGGAAACAAAACAAAATGCGGCCTCCAGACTTTGAGGACCGTTGCAAGTGAAATTGAAATTAGTTAAATTTAGATACACTAAAAAGTAAAATTAGTTATCACCAAATTACACTTAAACTATTCAACAGCGAAACTAGATTGACTGTACCTCTGAAAAATGTTTATCCTTTCTATTGTGTTAGATTCGTTATGCCAATACATGTACATCAGCACAAGACACAGAGCAAATCAATATTATATAAACATGCAGGTTTTACCACATGTACTTCTTGTTCTGCCATAATTGTACGTAGCTCTTGTTGGAATTCATTTTGTAATAAAGTTTTTAATAACATACACTCATTATTATTTTATTAAGACTGTTAAAAATGACATAAGACCATTGAGTTGCCCCACCAGGGTGGGGGTTTTACCAGAAAACATGCCCACTGGTGTGGAGGTTTATCAACATTTGTAAGGATGTCAAGTCAAATCCCCACCTTGTCCCGGGGTGGTGGGGGGGGGGGGGGGGGGGGGGGGGGGGTCGGGGTTTCAATTGATAGGTGCATAACCGTGTTGTTTCGGTGATTTTACAGCTCTGACGAGTTCACTGCTGCAAGGAAGTTTGAATTGTCTCTCGGCCAACCAAGAAGCAAGTACATGTTCAAAGGATTCGCTTTATCAGGAACGTCAACCTAAATATGACTACAGAGTAGTACAGGAACTGTTCGTCGATCTACTATATCAATCAATCAATCAATCAACAACTTTATTAACGTGTCTAAAAACTTCTAGCGCACCACAGGTGGTGTACTAATCGGGGACACCTAAATATAATATATATGTATATATAAAAAATCTGCACAATACAAATATACATAGAATATGATTGGATATGTTATGTAAATACTTTAAACATGAAATTGCTAAAATAGGAGAATACTCCTTATGATATCCTACTGTTAAAAGATAATAATAGTAATTATAATAATGAATAGATCCGTGTCATAAATAATAAATAATTACATATTGCAGAGGAAGCAACTAGGTGGGCATACCTTCTCTACAAGTACTGCCAGATTCTGCTTTCTTATGTTTTTCTTAAAAGAGGTAAGCGTTGTATAGTTTCTGGATGCAGAAGGGAGTTTACCCCATAAAAAAGGTCCATAGTATCGCAAGGAGTGTTTACCAAACTTTATAGTGCTGATCCTAGGTAGTACAAAGTCCGCATTCCTTAAATTGTAACTACTACTACTGGTAATAAATATTTCTAAAATGTTGTTTGGTAACAGCTTGTTTTTGACCTTGAACATAAAAATAGCAATGTCATGTAGACGTCTATTATATAAATTAGACATTTTAGCTCTAACTAATAGTTCGCTATATGTGGTGCTCCAGTCATTATATACCGCCCTGAGGCCTCTCTCGTTGATTTTTTCAAGTTTGTTACTATCAGACTTCCTACAAAAATGCCATGTTAGTCCGCAGTATGTAAGATAAGGGAGGATGGCAGCTGTGTAGATCCTTAGTTTTGCCTTAACCGGGATTAACTTGCGCAGGCGCATCAGCACTCCTACCCGCGAACTTGCCTTCTTGCACATAATTGAGAAACTATAAAGAGAACTTCAAGCTCCTAGTCCTAGCTCACAATCCTTCGACTCTGGGAAGTTTTGTTTGGAGATTTCTGCCTTTTTTTCACCATTTAGTAGCTTTGGGTTTCAACTGATCGCAAAATATGGCAGATGCGAACGTGACTTTAACTTACATATTATAAACCTTTCGCAATATCCGGTATTGTAATATACTTTCAACCAATCACGTCGCGGAAAATACCGGGACGCACGTTTTCAATTAATTTGGCGCTCAAAGTACATAACGTATAATATTTCTCATCAACCGTCTTCTACACGTGAAGTTGGATTGTTTCAGTGTTTGCTACAAATTCTCTGTCTACTGCTATGGTTTTTAGCATTATCAAACTCTATTTCTTTAATAACAATTTTCAGGATTCCTCGAGAATCGAAGGTAAGTGCAGCATTGTCAATTTCGCTCAGAAACGTATGTCGATTACGACGTTACAACCGCTTTCAGTGTACGTGCACCGCGCAAATTTACATACAGATCGGGAACACAAGTTCTCGAAGTCTGCAGTATTTGGAATACGAAATAAGTACGTCAAATGATTGCCCTTATGCACGCGCGTATTCGTTCTTTGAAAGTACCCTTTCTTTTACCGCTTTTCGTGGTTGCATGGCCATGCCAGCCAGTTTTAATATTTTCCAGTCGTTGTATATGTATCTCGATCGCCCTTTCCCCATGGCCAAAGGTTTTTTCCTCTTTGCTTTTAATAGGTTAATTTTTCTAATTACTTGGCAGTATATATACACGAATATTTTTTAGCAATTTTTTTATATTTTAGACCTATTTTCCTTGCAATTTTTTCCCATAGATTTCCTATCTTTTCCCTTGGATTTTTCTCTTTTTTTTCCTATCTTTATGCTATTTTTTCGTATCCCTTTTCCTATGTTTTCGGTTGTTTTTCACTATTTTTTCACTATTTTAAAAGTAGTTTTTATACTGAATTAATAGAAAATAGAATTTTCTTAAAATTTTAGACCTATTTTTCCTTGCAATTTTTCCCTTAGTTTTTCCTATCTTTTCCCTTTGATTTTTCTCTTTTTTTCTATCTTTATGCTATTTTTTCGTATCCTTTTTCCTATGTTTTCGATTGTTTTTCACTATTTTAAAAGTAGTTTTTCACCATTTTAAAAGTAGTTTTTATACTGAATTAATAAAATAGCTTTAAAATAGCTTAAAATTAGCTCAAGCATACGGAAAAATAGGAAAAAGATAGCAATAAATTTGTGAAAGCTAGTTTTTAAATAGTGAAAAACAAGAAACAAATAGGAAAAGAGATACAAAAAATAGCATAAAAATAAGGAAAAACTTGGAAAAAGTAAGGAAAAATAAGGGGGAAAATTGACAAAAAATACTTATGGACGATAATAATAGCAAATAACCAGCAAATAAATAGGAATAAATAGCAATAAAACTAGTTTTTAAATAGTGAAAAACACAAGAAAAAATAGGAAAAAATAAAGATAGAGAAAAACTAGGAAATAGTAAGGAAAATAAGGGGGAACATTGACAAAAATACTTATGGACGATAAAAATAGTAAATAAATAGCAAATAAACAGCAAATAAATAGGAAGAAATTAAAAACAAATAGGAAAAATAACAATAAAACTAGTTTTTAAATAGTGAAAAACACAAGAAAAAAATAGGAAAAAGATTTAAAAAAATCTTTATAGACGATAAAAATAGTAAATAAAGAGCAAATAAATAGGAAAAAATAGCAATAAAACTAGTTTTTAAATAGTGAAAAACAAGAAAAAATATGAAAAAAGATTTAAAAAAATACTTATAGACGATAAAAATAGTAAATAAAGAGCAAATAAAGAGCAAAAAAATAGGAAAAAAGATACAAAAAATAGCATAAAGATAGGGAAAAACTAGGAAAAAGTAAGAGAAAAAAAGGGGGGGAAATTGACAAAAAAATACTTATGGACGATAAAAATATTAAATAAATAGCAAATAAACAGCAAATAAATAGCAATAGAACTAGATTTTAAATAGTGAAAAACAAGAAAAAATAGGAAAAAAGATACAAAAAATTGCATAAAGATAGGGAAAAACTAGGAAAAAGTAAGGAAAAATGGATGATAAAAACAGTAAATAAAGAGCAAATAAATAGGAAGAAATAGCAATAAAACTAGTTTTTAAATAGTGAAAAACAAGAAAAAACTAGGAAAAAAGATACAAAAAAATAGCATAAAGATAGGGAAAAACTAGGACAAAAAAATATTTATGGATGATAAAAATAGCAAATAAATAACAAATAAATAGGGGGAAATAGCAATAAAACTGTTTTTAAATAGTGAAAAACGAGAAAAACTAGGAAAAAAGATACGACAAACTAGCATAAAGATAGGATAAAATAAGGAAAAAACTAGGAAAAAGTAATTAACTATATGGATGTTAAAAATAGCAAATAAATAGCAAATGAACAGCAAATAAACTAGGAAAAAATAGCAATAAAAACATGAACTAGTTTTTAAATAGTGAAAAACAAATTATGTGACAACATGTGAGGCCAACAAATTAATTAAAAGGTCATTTCTTTTCCTAGTTGTGAATGAAACTTTCTGATTTATGCAAACTATTTGGTAAAATCACCGCTATAAGGCCCAACATTACATAGATGTTTAGAAAAATATATTTCTGCCAGCACGTTGTCACATAATTTGCATATTAGAAATAGAAACATCTATAACTCAATAGACTCGATCAACACTCAAATTGATAAATATTTTACAGTTCAACTATTTACTTGATGAAGAATCGATTTTAATGATAACAAAATTGCTAGGGCTCATATGCAATTAAAGCTATGTCAGGACCCCATAACCAGGAGCATCCATCTCGCATACTAGGCCTATGTCACAGCGTTTTCACAAGTTAGGTTATTTTTAGAACGGTTTCCTGCTATTGTTGAGTTGCAAATTTTTCCTAAGGGAATAAAATCACAAAAGCATAGCAGCCATGTTGGCTGGTATAACAAGAGTAGCTAATGTCAGGCATCTTTTGTTCCGCCACGGTGCAACCCAGCAATTGACAGGGAAAATAATCTAAAAATAGCCCAACTTGTAAAAACGCTGTGACACCTGTACAGGAGATATGGATGCTCCGCGTTGAGCTCCTGGCTTTGTATGATATAAGTTATTTGCTAAAATAGCTACAAAAAATTATCACAAGAACACATGACAAACATTGAAAACACTTTCATTTGGCCTCGTCTTTCAACATTTCTTTCATGTTCTCAGATGCATGTTAATATTTTCTGAAAATATGTGATACATAGGGCTCTTGGTCTGTCAAACACATTATACTTGTAGTTGTAAATTGTAGTCTGTATGAAGTTGTTCACTGTCACAGACAGTTCCATTCTTTCAGTTTCAGATTGATATAAAAACTGAATGAGGCAGGAGACGTTTTTGATATATATACATACATACACATGCCCTCAGGTCATCATGCATCCTGTTCATTGCAGTGTTTCACAGCCACGTATTTAAAAGAATGTAGACCAAACGTAGTGGTTTTAACTGGCAGTATTTTTAATTAAAACTCATTTATAGCATTGCATGACTAAGTATGTATCTTCCATAGACAATAATAATATACAGGTTTTTTTCCACAGTCTATCGGTATTTCAGTTGTGCTTTGCGTATAATTTATACTTTCCGATTCACCGATGCATTTGCATGTTTACTTCGATCAAATTGTCAGGCTCCAGTTCGGCATTGTTTTACGTTACCACGTGAAATTCGAAGTTTGTAAACAGTTATAAACCATTACTACTAGCTCTTTCTGGTAACTCAGACACTCTTTTCCTATTTGACAACTATTTCCCCCTATTTTTAATAAATAGCTTTAAAATAGCATAAAAATAAAAGCAATGTTCCTATTTTAAAACAATTTTTTTCTATTTTTCAAAAAAATAGCTTAAAATAGAAAAGCACTAGAAGCAATGTTCCTATTTTAACAATATGTTTTCCCAATTTTTTTTATAAATAGCTTAAAAATAGCATAAAAATAGAAGCAATGTTCCTATTTTAAAACAATTTTTTCCTATTTTTAATAAAATAGCTTAAAAATAGAAAAACAATAGAAGCAATGTTCCTATTTTAACACTATTTTCCCCTATGTTTTAATAAATAGCTTTAAAATAGCATAAAGATAGAAGGAATGTTCCTATTTTAATACTATTTGTTCCTATTTTTATAATAAATAGCTTTAAAATAGCATAAAAATAGAAGGAATGTTCCTATTTTAAAACTATTCTTTCCTATTTTTGTAATAAATAGCTTTAAAATAGCAAAAAAATATGAGTTTTATGTCAGGATATTTAAAAAATAGTAAAAACATATACATTAAAATTAGAAAAAAAATGAAAAATAGAAAAAAAATCAAATCAATAGAAAAAAAATTGAAGGCTATTTTTTTCCCTTGAAAAAAATAGATTTTAAATAGGCAATTTTTTACGAAAATAGTCAAAAACAAGCAAAAAAATCAAAAACTATAAACAAAATAGAGGAAAAATAGCTTTTAAATAGCAAAATTTTCACAAGGGTGGGTTGACACTAATTATGTTGTGTGGGATTTTTGTGTGGTTTTGTAAGAAAGGTGCATTTTTGTGTGGTTTTGTAAGGTTGGTGAGCCTGCATGTGGACTTTCTCACCCAAGCTTTGCATTGTTTGCTTTTATACACATTTTATGTAGATCAAGCAAAGAAGCAGTACCTCTGGTCTTGTTTATTTTCCTGTAAAATAGTAAAACTTGATTCTCTCCCAATTCACTCAGTGTTTGTTTGCTGTTTTGGAATATCTGGACCGAAATAGTAAAGGAGCACCTGGTTATACAGATTACTTGTTTTGAAATACAGACTTCAAACACCATTATATTTCTCTTTATCTCTATTCTTCCCAAACAAAAGCAAAGTCAGGCAAATACAGCAAACTATGAAAACAAATACAAACGTATACAGTTTTCATCTATATAATTTCTCATTATTTGAGACTATAAGTGTTTTAAACCTATTTATGTCCTTCCCTGAATTGTCAAAAACAGCCTGAAGATCTCGCTGCAGGCGCTTCACGAAAGAATGTCCTAGGATGAGTACCGTAGGCAATTGACTATTCATGATTACACAAGTCTGCAGAGAATGAACGTTTAGGGGATTGTTACGTACCTTGAAAAATGACAAAGCTGTTAGGTCGAGCGTAAGCAGCAGACTGATCTCACAAGAGTTGGACCTAGTTGTGCTGTATTGTAATCCCCTGTAGGGCGGTGTGAATAATTGACTCCCACTCCGCATGCATTGTGCACATGCTTACCATGTGCTTTGTATAGTATTACAATACCAATACAGGTAGGACATAAAACTTTTATTGTCAAGCCAATAACCTCTTTAATTTTACTGTAGAAAAAAATGACTATTATCTGGTTCCATATTTTAACAGCATTGGAAGAAACACATCTATATGGAATTAAGACTAAAAAAATGTATACTTTTCAGCACCATCACTTCTCTTCATCTTTATTCTCCACCAAAAACAATTAGGAACATTTATGTATCTATGCAACATTAAAAATAAGTTATTTTCTTAAAATATGCAAACACTATTCTATAAAACTAAATTTAAGAGGCAAATATCATGTATGTGTTGCATGGTGTTGTAACTAAATTTTTGAGTGAGGAAGGGTAACATTGTAAGTGTTGATTGAAAGAATGTGATAGTTGATTCAGTTTAATATGTGGGCTTGATAATGTATTTGGGAAAGAAAAATCATGATGGCTATGGAGGTTAATTCTGATGAGGTTTCATTCGTGATACTAACATTAACAATCAGATACATGTGCAAAACATGACATAAAATAACTAATTGACTAATAATGATTATCAATACTAACAATCTCTGCTCACACATACATTGCATGTTAATGTTAATTCAAATCACAAGGGTTTTAATTTTTTAAAGTTACATTTTTGACAAAATTATAATACTAGCTATCAAAATACTAATATAATAAATTACATATTTATGTATGTTGTATCTGAACCTTAAATTCAGAAAGAGTTTATATACCATCTCAGAGCATCCCTGAGCTTTAGGTCATAGACAGACCAGTCCTAGCCATTTAAAAAGGGTCTGCTTAATACAGAATGCACACTTAGCATTTTAAAACTTAATTGTTTAAAAAAATTGATTTTAAATGAACATGCATGATCATAAGCAGAGTCATTCTTAGCATTGATATCATTATTATAATAGAACTATTATTAATTATTTATTTAATAATACACACTGTCTGATTGTTATTATTGTTGTTATTATTATTATAAAATGGAAGCCATTGGAAACGTGCTTCATTCCAACATACTTCCCCCTCATTGCTTTCCTTTCCCAAATTAATTGTGCTTATACAGACTGGACTATCTCATTCATTCACTGGGCACCTAACCCTTACCCCTCCTACCTCAAAATTATCCAATAAAAAGCTGACCCTCTTCCTGCCTTGATATGATTTATTAGGTGCATTAGCATATACACATGATTCACCTCTGAAATATTAGTTCGCATAAAGTAATATATAAGCACTTGACAAAGCCACAATTCACAGTTAACCTTTAACATAATTTCACATAATTCATACAAATTTCATTAAAAAATCAAGTTTAGAAAACATGTTACTTATTATTATTGACATGTTTATTAGATTAGCCCTTCACATAATTTCAGAAAATAATATTCACTTAATGTTCACACACTTCATAAAATAAGTATATTACAAGTGTACAGAAAATGGGGCCATACAGGAAATGGTCACTATAATTATCATGGCCGGTTTCAAAATAACCTGGCTACAGCAAGTGCTCCAGCACTAGCATGTATCTACATTGCACTTAGCCTGAAATAGCTGTATATACATGTATAGCCAGCTACACATACTATATTTGTATCTTAACATACATTTCTTACTGAAGGCATATTCACAGAGCTCTACTTTCAAAGTCCAAGCCAGCTACATGTACACTGAAATTGATGAACCTCTGCATTATGCTAATTATGTAGTTTCTGTGAAACTCCAAATTAAAGAGGCTCATGAAAGAGGAAGCTACTACGTTTTTCAAAGAAATTAACAATTAATTTTATTATATGTAATTGCTTATGGATTCCTGTTCAAATATTATGTATTAGTAACCATTAGGCAAATGAAAAAAGAGAGATACACACAAACAGTTTCATTGTTAGAATATTTAAGGCTTAACTTTTGTGGAAAGTTATTGCATCCTGTGTTATGTCACCTATTGGTTGGATATAAACTCAGCATGATAGTAGAAAATTCTGCTGCATGTTAACAACATTAAAGCAAATACTTTTTAAAAATCTTTGTAGTCCTTCCTCTGTTACAATTAAAAACAGGTTTTAACAATTTTAAAACACTCAAAAAAAGTATACATGAAAAATGTAAATTTGTTCTCATACATGCATGTGCAAAGTTTGCCAAACTATTTCCCGGTTTTTCCAAAATAACAATTCTTAATCGAAACTGCAAGAAAACGTTGTTTCGCTGGCATCTTTAAGCCGCAATACTGGCCAAATGGCTTGTTTTAAAGATACTTGGAACAAGGTTTCATTTGTCTCACTGGAAAATTGATATTTTCAACTGATTAATCGTTTTATGTACATTTGTGCAGTTTCACGAAAACGACACTTTCTTAGATTCGTGAAATTCTACCTACTTTCCTATTTTAAATTCTGCCATTTTATTGTGTTCCTTAAAAAACCTTAATTTCTTCACATATTAGAGGTGTTTTCAAATTCAGCTCCTTCGGCTTACTGTACTTTGCGAAACGAAACGAAACTGTACTTTGCGAAACTGTACTTTGCGAAACGCGTATTTAAGCACTCCTGGGAACAGATAAAAACAATAATCTTAGTTTAATACTTACTTTCACATATATAGCGCCGG